>JAZDUA010000323.1:1030000-1490000 GCA_038098605.1 Gryllus longicercus
ATGGTAGTGGTGATGGTGGTGGCGGGGTAGTCGAGGGGTTGGTGGTGGTGGTGGTGGTGGCGGTGGCGGTGGCGGTGGTGCGGTGGTGCGGTGGTGACAGGGGCCTGTGCCGGGAGCACTCAGCGCTCGCGCATATCCTTCTAGTCACGCCCCACCGCTCACTTATTGCAGTTCAGCCGCTGCGAGGGAGCGGCACCTTCCTCTTCGGGAAGGGGAGACTCGTAATTGGTATTATCTCACTGGCGCAGATGCACAAGCAGTGGGAGCTGATGGATAATCGTTTATGATATATATTTATTGTTTCAAAACTTGAGGTATCTACAGTAGCTGAACCAGCAATGGATTATTCGAAGAGTTCTCGAAGTCTTTAAATATAAAAGTTAAATTTACGTAAGAATTACGCACGTACACTTTGTAAAACACACTGTGACAAAAAATGAAGGTGAAGATAACAGGTTTATATATGTGACAAAATACACAAGCTATTAAAAATAAATTTCAAATTTTATTCAATACATCAATACAAGTTCCTAAACACGCCGAATGTACATCCTGTTATTAACCTTATAATAAAATTATGTTAGTTAAAAATATGGTGTTGTCAGATAATCGTATGCAGAATAAAACTTACAGGTCTTGTCGAAGGTTAGACTATGTCGTGACAACTTTTTATACATTAATGTATGAATACTTAAAAAAATATCGTATAGAAAAACTGGATTTACTTGACTCCAACATACAAATAACACGAGTTTCTCGATAAATGATGTTATCAAGATTCCTGTTATGAAAGTGCTGTGAAAAAGCGAAGAAACCACTCCCGCTGAATGCCTCGCTGCAAGTGGTTCGCGCGTGCCACACTGAGAAATTGCCTCAAACCAGGTGCCTGCCAAGAATCTGTCTTATTTACGGAAGAATGAGTTTCGGTGCTCCCTTATCTGCCGGAGGGCCCCAAATCTGTCCCGCAGGGTTTCTTCGCTACGCGGCGAATAAGAGGGAGCGACACTCGCCTCGGCCCCGCACAGTGGGGCGAAATGGGCATAAAAGAGAGAATGAAGAGAAAAAACAGGAAGAGAGAGCGGAAAGAGAGCAGCAGAATGAGTTAATTCGAGGGATGAAAAAGGAGAAAACGAATGTTGTGTAGGTGTGCTGAAATTTACTTTTGGGATCGTGATTTGAAGTCGACTATAAAAGCAACAATAACCACGTAAAATATTATCACTACTGTTATTATTATTATTATTATTATTATTATTATTATTATTATTATTATTATTATTAGTATTATTATTATCACTACTATTATCATTATCACTATTATTATCATTACTATCATTATCACTATTATTATTATTATTATTATTATTATTATTATTATTATATTACCATTATCCTTATCATATGACACTTTAAAAGGAGGAAGGCCGCTCTTAATTCCTTCCGCGTGGAGAACATAACTAAACGTTAAGTCTTTAACAATAAAAAATACTAATTGAAAATAATGAGAATAATAAAAATTATGCATTAGTAAACCAAGCACTCGTATTTCAGTGAAATTCGAAATGTCTTAACCTCCTCAGTCACCTCAGTTAGGTTAATGAATAAGATCCCACTCCCGTGGCATAAGCAACTAAAAATGAGCATGTGATTTATGATTATGTTTCACTTCAAATTAATAGCAGTTAAAAATATTACACATCTTATATCTACAATTGCACTCCATAACCGTCATAATCCAAACCGATTCAGACTTGATCGATATTTCGGTAGTATGAATTACATACAGAATTTAGTAGTAAAAAAATAGGAAAGTAGGGATTTTGTAATTTCGTTAGTATGAATATTTCGGTAATTTGATATTTCGGTAGTATGAATTACATACAGAATTTGGTAGTAAAAGAATACGAAAGTAGGGATTTTGTAATTTCGTTCTGTGAAATAGTCCGCTTTCGGCATTGTTGCACCCACTGTGTGGCGGTCGAGGGCGGGAAGGAGCGAATTTCACATGCGCCGCGGCAGAGAGCTCTGGCGTCGTCCTTCTTCCGTGACAGCTGAGCGTCGGGAGCTTTCGTCGCCGAGGGGGAGACAATGCGATGAGCGCGGGGGAGCGTTAGTGGCGCCTCTCAAGTACTTTTTGCTGCTCCGTGTAATTGCCTGCAAGCGTACTTGCTCTTGAAGCTTCCGTCCCGACTGACACGTCCCTTCATGCCACGGGAACGCACGTACACGGAAGACAACGACCTATGCTTGGAATTATTTATAGGAAATGTTTACAATGATTTCTGGGAAACAATAATTTGGATGTGTGCATCGAAACCAATGAATTCTATCAATCGGATCTTTCAGTTATTAGTAAGGAACATATTTGTAGTGTTTGGAACTATAGATAAGAAAATTAATAATCACCTTTAGTACTGATTAAATAAAAACAAGTTCTCAGCAAATATTGCTATGCCTATTTAATACGTAATATTGAACCAAAAATCAATTTCGAACGTGAATATCTCATTCACAATGTTACAAAATGTTAATGCATCAATTTTTGAGTGGTTATTTCATGTTTCCTGTTTAGCGCGACGAAGTGTAGAGTCGCAAAATGTCAAAGGAAGAAGAGGTGGGAGAACAACATGTGCTTTCTTTGTCTCCCCTTTCTCGAGACGAAACACGAAAGGTTATCTGTTTTGACTTCTAATTCTGGAACCTGCTGCCATGCTCCCAACATTAACTGATAGAATGTCCGAGAGTCGCAGTTGCAGAAAATGCAACTTCAAGTGTTTCCGTTGACATACAATCCCGCTTATTGTGCGAGCCTGACGGACTGAAATGTGCTCAACCCACCACAAAACTCAGCTTCGATCGGTTACATTTGGCATAACGTAAGAAGAAAGACGTAGTAATACATTCGACAATCGAAGAAATAGAATACAAAAAAATATCGAGAGGATTACGTTCGTATAACATAGAATCTCTTACTTCTTTTTCCGGTAGTTCAGTTCGCCTTGTTAGATCCGTGCAGTGGCAAGTGCGCAGTGTTTGCTCGCTCCACCCGCATGTCGGTTATCTGCCGCCCCCTCGCCCGCCCCGCCCCGCTTCGCCCCGCCCCGCTTCGCCCCGCCCCGCTTCGCCCCGCCCCGCTCCGCCCCGCTCCGCCCCGCCCCGCCGTCCCGCGCGGGGGCTGCAGGTGCAAAAAGGATCCTCGGGCGGCGGAGCAGCCGAGAAAGTGCGGCGTCAGGGCGCGTCCGCCCGATGCGCGGCGCCGCGCGGGGCGTTCTCAGCCTTGCCCGGGCGAGCCGCCTCGCCGCCCGCGGACGTGCCAGGCCGCGCCGCGCCGCGCCGGACACGAGAAACGCGAGTCGAATCGCGGGGCGGAGGCGTCGCCGACATCCAATGACAAGAGACAGGCGGACGGCGGTGGTAAAGGTGGTGGTGGTGGTCGTGACTGTGATGGTGGTAGAGGCGTTGGGGATGCTTGTTCTGGAATCACGTACGGCGGGGGTGTTGCGTGGTGGGTTTGGTGACGTGGCGGCGATGGCAGGAGTGCAGGGAATGCCATGGGTGTTGGGGGAAGTGAGGATGGTGGTGGTGGCGCTGGTGGTGGTGGTGGTAACGGTGGTGGTGGTGATGATGGTGGCGGTGGTGGTAGTGGTGGTGGTGGCGGCGATGGCGGTGGTGGTGGCGATGGCGATGGCGGTGGTAATGGCGATGGTGGCGGTGGTGGTGGTGGTGGTGGTGGCGGTGGTGGTGGTGGTGGCGGTGACGGTGACGGTGACGGTGACGGTGGCGGTTACGGTGCTGGTGCTGGTGGAGGCGGCGGCAGCGGCGGCGGCGGCGGCGGTGGAGGGTGGTGGTGGCGGTGGTGGTGGTGGTAAAAGTAGAGGTAGTCGTTGTAGAAGTGGTGGAAGTAGAGGTAGTGGTGGTAGAAGTGGTAGAAATGGTGGCGGCGGCGGCGGTTCTAGCAGTTGTGGCGAGGACACCCGGGACCAAGACAGCAGACGGGGCGATAGAAGCGGCAACGGGTGTGGAGGTGGAGGAGGAGGTGGCGACAGTCTGAATTTTAAATTTCATATTACAAAGGATTCAAAAGCTCATTAATCAATGTTTTTAGGAATGCGACGGTTAAATGGCAACAACGTATTTTGAATTCATTAGGTGAGATTAGGATATTTATCGGGAGCGCTTGTCATAGAGAAAGTACACATTTTAAGGAAGATACACCATTTCTGGTTATCGTACGCCTTCACAAACCAGTCCCGGAAATGTAATTTACTCTTTACACGAAGTTTGTTTACTACAGAATTCGCAATCACTAGAGTTAAGATTACCATTCCTGGAGATTATATACTCGTACTTTCGCTACCTCGAATAAGAAGTAAGAAAAAATGTGCTGCAATAATAATTAAACAGTCATTCCACGAAAATTTATTAACTTTTTCAACAATTAATTCGTTATAGTAAGTGTAATAATGTAAATCCATGCAATAATGTAAATTATAGTACGTATAAAAATGTAAATGTAAATACTGGGTACCTCCAGGACATAAATATTTCCATTAAATTAAATCATGTTCCAATGAGCGCGTATGATTAAAAACATTGCAAGGGGTGAAGGTGACAGGCATCACCCTGAGCCAGGTCGCCTGAGCAAGTGCAGCCAGTTGGATCCGTCGGATAGACTCGGAATTAGGTCGAAATGGGCTGATTATAAAAAATTGCTTTGCAATTCATTTTTTCTATTAATAAAAACATCACTATTATAAACCTTACATACCATTTAAGTTTCTTAAACGCAAACTCAGCACCACTATTAACTCCGCTGAACGTATCCACTACCGAAAAACAGTAATCGAAGCTTCGCTGGTGGATGTGTAGTATTGGTACAGTACTGAAGTGTACTGCTCATTTTAGTAGCGGTATACTCGTACATTCTCTCAGAAGGTATAGCTTCCCCTTCAATAAGTCCTCTTCACAACAAGACGCCAAAGAACGCCCAAGAGGCCCAGGACCTCGAGGACCCATCACGTCAAGCGAAAGGCGCGGCTGCCACCTGCAGTAGCGGCGCGGGGGTGGCGAGGGGGGGCGGGGGGCGGAGTTGGAACGGAGTCGATTCCACAGCGGCGGAGGCAGCGCCGCGGTGCTGATGCTGCACCTTTGCAGGTGGCGCAGAGGGCGAACCGCTGGGACCAACTCGGCAGATTCTCGCTTCCCCGCGACTCGCACATTCTTTCGCTCCCGCTTATCGCTGCTTGGGGCCATGCGGAGGTAATCGCCACGCGAACTGCGGGTACTGGAGTGGCCCTACGAATTCAAACCACGGCAGAGAGGTACAAGCAAAGTGGGAATACTCTTTTTTTTTTTCGATGAAGCCGTCTCCTTTTTAAGTAATAATTACGGTTAACGTCGCCGACGTGGATGGCTAGAGTATGTGCCGTCTCAGCGCCTCAGTCCGAAGTGTCGCGGGTTCGAGTCCCGCCGTGAGCATGGTTGTTGGTCCCTTGTCTTTCATGTAATGTCGCGGAAGGCCTTGTGAGTCTGCTGTTAACAGACTGAGGAGCCCGCAAGTAAGTCTAGAGTAAAGGTTAATCCCCATGAGAGAGACAGTAGGTGCCCAGTGCGGATAGCCGAAATCGGCCTCCCTGGAAGCTGGAAGAAGCCCCAGAAAAGAAAAAAATTGAATTTAACGTCAATTACAGTTAATGCGAATGGTCGCTACCTGTCGCATCACGCTCTTTGTCGTATACTGGGTAGCTGCCAGCCCAGTATCTTCCATAGTGGTGTCCCTGGGCTGCACCCCCAAAGATAGAAATGATTCATGGAATAAGCAACTTGAGGTTGCTTTCGTACTAACTTTATCTCTTTTACTCCGGGATAAGTATCTACATTTTGGTTTTTCTCACACATACGAACGACTGTTCTTAACCAGGCCCGTTTCAGTAATAAACCAACGTGCTGTATTGAATAGCTTCTACTGTTCGCAATTACAATCTTTGGAAATAAAAATTGTACAAGTTGCAAGCCATTTCTGTGTTTATAACGTGAGAATTAACAGTTAAATGTACGTCTTCCTAAATAACTGTTGATGGTAATTCCTAGAAGTCGAAATAAAATAACCCAAAAGCATATTTAAAGACTACTTACTTAAAGACTGTAAACTATCCCGAGAGCAATCAAGGTGTATGATATTGCTGTACTCAGATTCTGTCGTAAAGTATCACTAGAAAGAGTCTCTTTGTGTAAGTAATAAAATATAGTCACCCAAGAAATAAATGCAGCAAGCCTCTACGTTTGAAGCTTTAAAAAATTTTATTATTCCCATAAAATTTTCAGTCGGCGTTCTGACTATGAAATCTGTTATATTTACCACACTGAAACAATATCCAGTGCGTATCGTCGTTTTTAAACCTCTCCATTATGAACTTTAGGTTCGGTAATAATCAAAAGGTGAAAACCTGCATGACTGTTTAAAAGTAAGACAATAAGTATCTTATTAATTCGATCATGTGAATTTCTAATTTCTAGTAACAATGCAATATAAGTAAAGCAATTAATCTTTGTGGATGATAAATAAAAGGTGCTCCCGAAATCAACTGTAGCTTACCATTAATGAACTCTAAAACTGGACACTTAAAGGAATATTGAACAATCAACAAATGTTCACACGTGAAATTCCAATTTTCCCACTGGTCCTTGGACATTCACAACTTCCTAAAGCCTAGGGCCGAACACGCCTTTGGGCGAATCATCGACTTCTTTTGACTTCACTTCCCTCCACACACCAGAGCTCCTTCAAGAGTTGTGTCTTGTCTGTCCGGAGCCTTCCTCCTTCAGCTTCGTCAGCTCATACAGCGCAGGCACTCCTAAATACAATCGAACCATTGGAGGACTCTCGACAAGGACTCGATGCATATGTAGTGGCGTCAGAAAGGTCGTTGTTTTACTGATTGTACTTCGGAGAATCTTAACAGGCATCTGACGACCTCGGGTCTTGCTATTTTTGTTATGCCATTGTTTCTACAGAGATCTTACAACTCCTTGCTGGCTCGTCGACTTCACTTCGAGTTCTCTAGTACAGAATAATATTGGAGTCGGCTAGTCGTAATGTGCAACGGTGTGGCGTCTTTGCCGGGGCAAATAATTACAGACGTGAACGGCTTGTAAATATTTAGTATTTATTAGAATAAAGATACTCCGACACCATAACACTATATACAATATTTACAATTGAAGTTAACCGTTACAAGAAGGAACTTTCCCTGGTTACCACCACCGCTGGCCCGATAATTAATTACCATCCCCGGTGTGATGCACCAGTACCTTACGCGAGCATACATGCGAGTATGCCGCACCTGCCGTCACGACGTAGCACGCCGGCTTCGATTCCCCGCCTCTGTAGCCTATGCATTACAATGCAACGCCGCGCACAACCCTCACGACGCCCTACCGACGCGCTCACACCTGAAGAATCAGAAGAATAGAAAAAAGCTTTCAAGTCGGATTCTGCTTATATACCCTCTGGCAGGTTGACGGAAGCGCGTCACCCGCAGTGACTGCCGCCGCTCCTCCGCCGGCTTCGGGGTTTCCAAACCTGTACCCACGACACGGTATTCCTGCCCAAGCCTTTGTACAGCCGGCGTCACTTCCGCCAGCACTGTCCACATGGCTGATATAGTACGTTTGTGCTGGCGACAGATATGACGCCGCAGGTGCTGCAGCGTACATCTTGGAAGTATTTTTATTGTATTGTGTTAATTTACGCAGAAATAGGAACTTGTCGGACATCGTAGGCCTATGCTGCACCTGGTTTCACCTCAAGGGTGATCTACGTCTTTTGTCGCAAAAAAGAGCGTCGCATGAATTTTGTTTTCCGTCAATAAGTAAACAAGGAAACTTATTTAACTTATTACAAAACATTGGCGAATAGCAATTGTAGTACATCTTCAATTTAATCACAAGATCAGCTTCTGAATAATATCCACTTCATAACACATACATGACCCTCCGTCTTCGACTGAACTAGCAGGCGTGGATAGGGCCCCAATGTCGTTTACAAACACCATCCGCCAGCTTCATTTGGAACTCCGTACTACCCACTTTCAACGTATATCGTAGGTTTTAGGTGTTGACACCAGTTTGCGTTGAAAAAATAGTTGTCAAATACATTTACGTATTTTATTTTCGTGCTAAACATCGACTACTATACAAACAACTATCGATATCAGAAGTGTCTCATATAATTTAGGTTTCGTTTTCCGCCGTGAACCGAATGTTGTTTGGTGCCGCTGTTATTTCCTCTTCCACAACTTCTTAAAATGAGGTCCCGAACACGCATGTTTTCTACGCGCAACATTCCCCCGTTTAAACTCCCCTCCGAGTCGCTTGGCAACATCATCTCGCGTTACGCCGCGCTTCATAGCCGTCCAGGGGCGCAGGCCGGTGTTTTATGGGCGCAAGAAACGCCGCCTGACGGGGCCTGGTGTAAAAGCGGCGCTAAGCGAGCGCGCGTGGCGGCGAGCAAATGTTTTGCAGGATTCCGCACCGAGAGGCAGCTCCCCCTCATCGAAGGGGCGAGGGGCACGGGGCCCCCCGGCTGGGCCCCTAGGCGGTGTGGAGGCGAAGGATGTCTTGCAGAAGGGGGGGATGATGGCGCCCTGAGAGGGGAAAGGAACAACGGTGATGAGAATTTGCAAGGAAGGGAGACGGCTAAAAAGAACGTATAGTCAATTTTCCTTGAAAACGAGTTTAATGTTGGATTAATAGTGACAGACTGCACAGAAGATTAGATTTGGTTAAAGTAGATCAAAGTTTCCTGGTAAACAACAGGGGAGGGGACCAGGTAACAGGTAAAAGAGATGAAGATCCATGCAAAACCGTTCAGGGTACGTAGGTATCCAATAGCTGCTAAACTTGTTGCTTACAGATCCATTGCAGATGCATCTACCTCAATTTTTAGTAAACTCTCATCCTCAGGTTTTCTACACCGCACTACGTGGTAACACAAAGACAAAAGTGACGTAGACTTAACAGATGTTGCTCTAATAGGTAATACCTATTTAGCAAGAAACATCACTGTTTGACAACCTTTCTTTTATAAATTGTATTTTTATGAACACTAATTTGAAATAAAACATATTTTATTCAGGTTATTTGTAATAAATGGAGTTTTATTTGGTTTTGAGTTAAATGAATAATTCCCCCCCCCCCCCATGTTTACGATCGGATACTACATTTCAAACATTGAATTTCAATTTGCAATATGTGACTCTCATTGATCTAAGCCGTCACCCTTCGCACGTAATTATGAAAGAATTATTGCAACGTGTTTGGGGAATGGCATATTTATTGACTCAAGTCATTTAGTAAGAGAAGAATATGAAATGATTGATACTGATTATTTTGACACGTGAGGGTGTTTATTGTAAAAATGATGCTTGACACTGCGTTCTTAGTATCTATGTTGGTAATTATTCTGTAAAATAAACAAGTGAACACAGAGGTGGCAATAATACCAGTGACATCGGCAATTCTACGCTTTTGCAGAGTATTACGCATCACATCCTTCTGTGACGCGATAATCACGATTTACGCTACGTTGTGCAAAAATTCTAATAAATGAAAGACCTTTTCGCAAGTATGGGTTTTTTCTGTCCTGCCTTGAACATAATTGGCAAGTAACCTCCAGTTAAAACGTTCTCTCCTTATGGGCATACGTTCGTTATGACCCTATGTTGGGAGAAATTTGATTTACTTGTCCCAGATGCACGTAATAATTCCGGCCAATATTTCACAATCGCAGAGGCAGAAAACTCGTATGCTGTGAAGAGGCGCTTAATCCTCGACTATGCGGCGAGTTGTGTAGATTTCAGGCGTGCTTGAGTCGTCACAAACTAATAAATCACCGTCCACATCGCCCCATATGTCAGATTTAATTCAAAGCACTATTTAAAACTCCCATTACTAATAAGAACAAAGTGTGAAAATTTCGGCGAAATCAATCGAGTAGTTTTTGCGCCAATGTGCGACACACATACGCACTCTCCCTTTTAATTACGGAATAGATTGACATATATGTCCGGGTCGCATTGCTTGCAGACAACTGTCTACTGAAGTGATGAAGGTGGCGATGTTGTTGGAGATGTGATGGACAGGTCGGTGCTGAAGGTGGTGTGAGGACGGTTGGTGCGGTGGCGATTGGTGCTGGAGCCAGAAGTTGTCGGTACGGGGCCGTGGTACTGGAGGCTATGTTCCGTGCGGTGGCGGTTGGTGTTAGAGCTGCTGGAAGAGGTTGGTAGGAGGTAGTTGATGACGGTGGCGGAATTCTATGTGCAGAGGCGATTGGTGACGGAGCCGTACGCTGCTGGTGCGGGGGTGGTTGGCGTCAGAGGACGTCCCGTAGGCCGAGACGGCGAACGCCGTGCAGACAGTGGCGCTGGAGACAGGTTATGAAGACGTCGAGGCCGAAGAGAGTCGGATGAAGGAAACAAAAACAAAAACGAGTCGGGTGAGAGGCCTGCCACTCACCGTGACTCACCCTCGGCGGCGCTCGAGGGCTTGCGCCCCGAGCCATCACCCCCTCCCCCTCTTTCCAAGGGGCGGGGGGCGCCAGGGCGGAAGCGTCTCGCGGCAGGAACGCCCGGCTGCGGGCTCCCAATAATCGATGAGCACGTTTGGGTTCCTCCTCGCCCCAACCGAGCGCGCAGAAAGGCCGAATATTTCGCGAATTTCTCCTTTACTTTTTTATTTCGACAAATCGGAATAATGTTGGAGCTCTGACCATAAATACACACAATAAGACGTGAGGAAAATGATCTAATGATTGTATTAGAAGCGAAGATCGTTACGAAAATAAATTGAAGCAAAATGAATTATTATCGAAGGTATTAGAATTATATAAAATAAAATAATATTTCTTTCCTACTTTACTCAAACAAATTAAATTTTGTTTAAAAGTCATTACCTACAATCCGACATTAGGACTGAAAATTAACACCGAAATAAGCTTAATTCTTAATATCTTATTAAGCTATTTTTATTTTTTTAAATAACTATCGAAAAATGATAAATTTGATGCTTGTTGATAATTTTCAAATAAAAAATATTGAAGCAAACATCATGCGGCATTATTTTATTACAATCAAGTGTGTCACAGAGGAACGTTACACTCAACTCATCACGAAAACGCGTTCCTCAAACAACCAACACGTTCTAACCATACAAACTAAAAACGACCTTTTCTCTCGACTATGATAAAAAAACTGTTTCGGAAGCACGTATTCGAGAGTGAAACACAATTCATCACTTTCTCCTAACAGTGCAAAGCCCAAACGCAAACGAAGCTACGGAGAGTGCGCAGAGTGGATATTGGTCGGCTCTGTTGCGAGGGGCCAACCCCTTCGTACGCCCCGCCGTCTTTAATTCCCTTCTCAAAGCTTCCGCTCTCTCCACCGGCGCGGGGGGTGGAGAGGTGCCGAACGAGGCGAGGTGAGGCGGGGTTAGGCGGAGAGAGGCAGGGGCGAGACGGGACTAGGCGGAGCGAGGCGGGGCGTGGAGGCAGTGCAGAGCGGGGAGGGATAGAGCGGGGAGGGATAGAGCGGGGAGGGATAGGGCGGAGAGGGATAGGGCGGGGAGGGATAGGGCGGAGAGGGATAGGGCGGGGAGGGATAGGGCGGGGAGGGATAGGGCGGGGTGGGGAAGGGTGGCGCGGGTCAGGGCGGGGGGCAGGGTGGCGCGGGGCAGGGCGGGGCGGGGTAGGGCGGGGCGGAGAGGGGCGGGGCGGAGAGGGGCGGGGCGGAGAGGGGCGGGGCGGAGAGGGGCGGGGCGGAGAGGGGCGGGGCGGAGAGGGGCGGGGCGGAGAGGGGCGGGGCGGAGAGGGGCGGGGCGGAGAGGGGCGGGGCGGAGAGGGGCGGGGCGGAGAGGGGCGGGGCGGAGAGGGGCGGGGCGGAGAGGGGCGGGGCGGAGAGGGGCGGGGCGGAGAGGGGCGAGGCGGAGAGGGGCGAGGCGGCGTGCTTACTGGCGCGAGCCGGCCTTGAGGCAGGGCAGGGTGTGCCCTTCGGCCCTTCGCCGGCGCCCTCCGCACAAAGCCCGACGCGAGGGCGAGGGACGCGTGGCGCGCCCCCTCCAACCCCCAACCCCCGCCGCCGCCGCCGCGAAATCAATCCCCCGCGAGGACAGGCTCGCAAAAGCCCCTGCGCGCCGCTCCCCCCCCCCCTGCGTTCACTTGCGCCGAAAGCCCCCTCTGGCAGCTTCCACGCCGCGCAGCTCCAGATGAAGCCACGTGCGTGGGGTCGAAAGACATGTACGGAAGAAAAAGACACACACACACACATAATGTGTGTGTGTGCTCGCGCGTATGTGTGTGTGTGTGTGTATTTTGCAGGAGGACTGTTTACATCTCAGCGGAGCCATTATCTTACATCGCGAATCGTCGGGCCGCAATATGTCAAATCTACCGGTATTTTCAGGAGGAACGAACAACACTCCCTACCTGACAGTCGTTTTCACAAATGTAAAATTATGATATTCTGTTTTTCATTGGTCTGTCACCTTACGACCTACTACAACTGCTGCAATTCTCTACATTGATCACAATGGTGTAATAAACAAAAAACAAAAATTTCTTTGACGTACGACCTATTACGGTTACCGTATACTACTCTATTTGTACTAGTAAAAAACCTACTTTCTAAAGATATTTCAACATTTAACTCAAAAATGCCAATTTTTGAAAAGCCTTCCTTTTTGTCTAACGAAGTCCACGCTGTCCCTCGACGAGTGCAGTGGATCTGCCGACGATCTCAGGATTCGTGATTGCTTTCTACCCTCACAATCAGGCACTGGCTAGTTAATATTCCTTGGAAGGAAATTTTTGGAGATTCTAGGCCAAGGGGAAGAATATTTAACTTTGAATTTGAATCTATATTATATTTTGTGCTAATATAATAACAATTCAACTTTGTACTGTCTTCAAAATAAAGAGTTCATAATTTATGTGTCTAATCCACATATTTTACGAGTTATTCTTATTTCTAGAAAGAGAAAAAGATTGAAGTATCTCTTTCCGAATAAATTCAACAAACACTCCGACGAAAATATGACAAAAAATTGACTTTTATCGCAAGATTTACCCACGCATGAAGGGTTCTTTTCTTTGAAGGATGAAGACCATTTGATTTTTGGAAAAATCATACGATCAACACTTAGGAAACTCCTTTTCTTTATCATTTGAGACGTCGTACGCTATTGCACGCCTCTTTTCTTTGCGAGTAGTCCCGCCAATTGGTAAAAAGGCAATCAAAAGGGGAAAGCGAAACGGTTCTACCAAATCTCTATATTTTGGTATAGTTATGAGGTTGAATTCATTCAGAAATTCGGATAATGCACGAAAGAAAAGTCTCTTCTATTTCCCTCCCCCGCCGTACCTACTCCAGAGATCGTGCTTGGGAAGCAGTCGGCATGAAAAATTTAGAGTACGTCCATAAAGTTGTTTTCATAGCTTTTTGCAGGTACAATAAGAAGGAAACAACTGAATGTCTTGTCGTTAAAGAGTGAAAGAGCATTTAAAATGCTTCAAGGAAGTCACTACCGTTGCGACAAAATGTGTTTTCAACATCGTTTAAAAGTGTTTCTCGATTATAATTTTAAATTACACGATGAAATCTCGACTTTCAGAGGTAACTGTCAACTGTTTTCGAATTGCAAAAGGTCTATTTTAAGCGTGTTCGTATTGTTTAGCTGCAGCCTGGCAATGAACCCCTAAGCATGTCACAGGCCCTGCGTCACAGTCGAGATGAATTGGTGGCGTCGCACGGAGGGGCTACAGAGTCGAAGGCTGCGGGTTCGAGCTTCACATGTGGCACGAGATCTTCACCATGTGCTTGTGGCGTGGTAGGCACGCAACCCCTCATCCCCACATCTAAATCATCTTTCCACCCACAGTCATCTATCTCTTCATCGTTCACCCCTCATGATGACGTGATGAAGGGAGAAGCCAACGGCGAATTATCAATGTGATCACTTGTCCAAGAAAAGATAAGGCACAAGGATTTTTCCTCCCCACGCTCACAAGTCGAATATTACTCTCATCACCATCCCCATCAATCATGGAGAAACTTTATCATGTACAGTTTCACCAGAATCATTAGTAACAAATATTCTAAGAGATTGCATGTAAACAGTGTCAATGAGTGGGATGAACATCCAAATGGTCTTCCCATAAACAGAGTACATAATTACCATGTGTGTAACATTTTATGAACATTAGACCAGCAATAAATGAACAATGATGCACAAAAGTCATGATTGAAGAACGTAAAAGCACGACTATTGCACTACAAACTCAAAAGAAAATAATTTTGTCGTTCGTCGCATATAGAAAACAGAAAACATAACAAAAAGTAACAGTTTTCTCCACAAAAGGTTATGTAAAACTACATTAAATACGTTTCAAACAAGGTTTCTTCAGATAATTTTTGAACTCACCATTACATGCGCTATTCACGATGTTCTAGATACAACTGGCATTTTGGCACCTTACCTGTAAAAGACAAAACATGAATGAACATCATTTCATTTTATCCACATACATTAAATATTCAATTTTAAAATAACCATTCATTCCACACGATTAACCCTACAATCTTTCATGTGGTGAAAGGAGAAGGTAAACCATTTGTCATCACATGCGAAAAAATGAAAATTACCGGTTTCTAATTCGCTGGGCGCCGAGAGCGGTCAGATCTATAACGGAAAATCTTTTTTTAGAGGGAACCCTAGGAACTTTATAAGCCAGGATTGTCCAACTGGCGGCCCGTAGTTGCATTTGTGGTGGCCCGTGAAAGGGTTTTGGTAAAAAATGAAAGTACTTTGCATCCATGTCGACCGAGAAAATTGCACCTAGCGCACGCGCCCTGTCAGCTTAATGTAAAGAGAGATTAAGTTTAGATTGAAGATTTTTTTCTAGTAAATTCAGAAAGAACCCAATGTGTTTCATTGCGATAAGCATGGTGCGACTTGATATCACGCATGGTCCCACCCCCACCCCCGTTTCTGAGCATCCAGGCGAAGTGTGGAGATCAACAATACGGAGGTGCCAGGTGTAGATCGCCAGAATAATGTAAATGTGGCCCGTAACCATATTAAAGGTTTTAGTTGTGGCCCTCCAGGCTTTGCGAATTGGACACCCCTGGTCCTGGCGCTAGACGGACGGACGTATAAAATCCCCAACACGAGTAGTTCCGTCAAAATTTCGACTTTTTCTCTCTCAGCATTACAATTCTTTCTCTACACTACATGTTCGAGAAAGTAACGAACAACGACCATGCATCCACGGTTTCATGACAGCTTGACCACCGCGAAATCGAAGTGAAGTCTCCGACCGAAGAGCGGAGGCAGGCCGAGCGGCTTGCGAGCGGCGCAGATGTCGGACGGCCGCGCAAAAAACGCGCTGCACAGGGCGACGCCGCGTCGCGCGACACGGACGACGCCCACGACGCCCACGCCTCCGCGCCGCCACGCTGCAACAGTGCGAGCTGCACTACAAACTCAAAAGATAATAATTTTGCCGTTCGTCGCGTACAAAAAACCGAAAATACAACCAAAACTAAGTGTTTCCTCCACGAAAGGTTATGTACACATAACATACGTTTCGAATTCCAAAAATCAAAAAACTACGTTGCACACATTACAGCCTTAGGTTCGTTGCCAGCGGGAGGCGCAACAGCAACGGGGCCAGTGGCGGCCGGTGACTGCGAATTACGAGGGGCAGCGTGAACTATGCCCGAACTGTCACGTACATTTTACTTCTTCAAAATATTTTTGAACGAGAAAAACTACAGTACTCGTATGTAGTGCAAAAGAATCCGCCTAAGAATTTCGGTGAACAAGTGAACATCACATGTAATTCAGAGAAGTATTCCTCCGTCGCGACAGCTGTTCAGCCACTTCTCTTCGTAAAGTGTTCAAGTTTGTACATGGCTCTCGTTAAGACATCAGAGCTTCTCATGGTTCACAACCGTGTAATTATATAAAGAAATAAATTGATAAAACGCAAACCACGGAACGTTCTCGATCACAGCTCGCTACTTTACAGCATAGGAGCAGGAAACTCGTGCGCCAGATCGAGTCTGACATTGAAGACTCCGTTTTCAAATAAACATAATACTTATCAGACAAAAAGTAAATTCAACGTATTTATTAAAAAAGATTTTTACAGTAGAGCACAGCAGCACTGCACTTCCTAATTTCAAATATTTCTCGTCGTGAACTATATTTTCGTCGTACAGGACATCACAAAATGAAACATTGAAGACATACACAAGTTACCCAACTGCAAACGAAAGAATGAAGGAAGGAAAGTCAAATGGGCAGAAAGACACAATGACCACAGAACTTTCAGTTATGATGCCAGCACTACGAGTAGCTATCAAAGCGGTTCATTCTAATAAAAAATTCGCTCTATATACAACCGATTTCCACGCATTGGGATTTTACGGTAATCTTTGTCTGAGACAGCTTGTTGATAACGGAAGATTCATTGTGATCACGTAAAAATAAGAGATTTAAAAAAATATATTTTCAGCAAACAAAACTAATTTATGAAACGATATGAAAAGGTCGATATGCTTAGCTAAGTTAATAGCTGCGGACCTCTAATAGTAGCACGCTGCCTCCACCCAGCTCCCAGTACCTCACTCTTCCTGAAGCTTCGATTGCCTAGAATGTACCAGCTACGGACGGACTCGCTGTAGCCACGAAGCGACCCATTCCAAAAACATTAATCTTTCTCTTAAGTGGGCATTTATAAAAATAAATTCGTCCCCACAAATTGCGCTGGTGATATGTACAAATTAAACGATGCGTCTTATTGAAAGTTTAATACTTTCTGCAACGTTTCCCGAGGTTGATTTTTCTGGGATAGGGCGCCGCCCTACACCCCTTAAGTAGTAGCCCCCACTGAACGGGACTTCCCGTGAAATGCATCCAAACAGCGATTACACGCCAATTACAGCTTAACCTAACAGTTAAACATAGCTATTTATTATTTTATTTGATTGGTGTCTGAAGGGTTTCAACTGTTATTGTCATCGAAGCCTTGGTAAATTTCTCTTAAGCCCTTCCATAAATAAAAGTATTGCACGTATATGTATGCACATGCGTAAGTGAATGAATTTATTTAACTTTGTAAAATTTCGTGAATTCATCAACGAATTGACTTTCACGATAGCGTCTCTAAGTTTTAGATTTTTACCCAATCAAGTGACCTGGGTCAATTTTACGATGGATTATAGCACATCGCAGTCGACGACCCATATCAGTGGAGCTTAATTGAGGGCACTCTTATCACATGAAGATCATATTAAGTCTCGATCTGTTGAGTCTAACGTGAAATTATGCCACTACGAAGAGAATAGGCCTAGCACACTTTTAGTGATGCACATTACGTATTACGTCATCCATATCAATTAAAATACTATATGGTATCAACGCCATTGCAGTCAGGTGGAGATACCAGTGTAACAATAGACTTGATGCTCAACGCCCGAAGTCGATTACGGCCGGATATATTTTTAGTTTTAATAGTGTCACGTAATGATAAGTTGAATATGGGCAGAATTGATGCGATCGACATGTGATGACTTGGTGATAGTGTCCATCGACACATCAGCATCAAATAATATAATGGTTTCATTGGAGGCAACACAAAATCAGGTCCTAATATTTCTGTGAAAACTACATACTAACTTCAGTTACATTTACAAAACAATTCGCATCTTCCATTTCCAAAATAGTTCACATTATGCGTTCAATAACTTTTAATCAAAACGTGAACTTCATGCATCTCGAAGAAGATTGGAAAATAACTTTATGTCATTAGTATCAAAGATCTAGAAAAATGCATTTTTTGAAAATATTGCAATGAAAGAATGATTTTGTTAACACATTTGAATGACGGAACAGTATAGTAGACACTGCGCGAGTTGCAGTGATCGAGTTGTACCATTCTTATATGAAACATTAATGACGGTTTAACTAACAAAAAAACATCACGCTCGAGTTTAATTATGCGCGAAACACAGTCCGACTCAACCGCCGGTTCTTGTAGCGACTTGTTTGCCTGTCAGACGACTACAGATGAAAGTACTACACTGACTACTAAAAGTAATGTGTAGCACACACATTCCACTATTTGTATGTGGTTTGTCACGGTAAACTGAAATGTCAGTTGACACGGTCGCTGCATCAAGAGCACATTAGTGTAAAAATCTCCCATTTTTGTGCACAGGTCAATTTAAATATGGTAGCATATGTATTTGCAAACTTGTAAATTTGACACACAATTAAGTGGTTATGAAATCAAAAGTTCGCGTTATTTTTACCCCAATACGGAATGAAATGAGATATCGGTTTTTTACCGTGGACATTGTGAATTTCTTCTTCAATACTTAACGACTGAACCAAATCAATTGAATTTAATGTTCGAAGAACTAAATGATCTACTTTCTGAATACGAGTGATATAATCTGAATAGAGTTATTTAAAAATAAGCGCAGTGAACACTAATAAATGAAAAAAATTTAATACACTAATACATTAATTGAGAAAACTTGCACTATTCAAAATTTTTCTCTTGTTTAAATGAAAGAGCATGATAAAGAAGCTACTGAAGCACACACGAAGCTTGCAATGTTGCCTATAAAAGCATCAGAAGAAGTACACTAACACAACACTAACACATTATCGGAGATGAGCGTCATTTAGTGCAGCGGTATAGATAATTTATGAAAAATCTGAAAATGATATCCATTTCTTGTCTACTTAATGGAACAGCTGAAACTCCATAAACCTATTTCAAATAAGTAGGAAGAAACATGACACTGAAATATTCAATATGTAAATACGATTTTATTTTAGTAATAAATAAACAATACTATTATTGCAATAACGCAATATAAAAGACTGACGAGTAATAATAACAAAGTGCATTTATCTAAAAAATATCAAATTAGTGGGCGTAAGGATTTAAAATTATGAATTTAGTTGTAAACCAAATTTAAAATTATGAATCCTGTGATCCGCAGAATTTTAAATTATGAATTTAGTATTTTGGAGGATTTCACATTATAAAATTCAGTTTTATAATTAAGATTTAAAATTATGAATTCAGCAGTCAGTGAAGTTTGGAAGGTTGGCAACCGATGGCTTAGTACAGTCATTTCTTTTACTCAATTAAACAATAACCCTTCAGTTCCCCATATTGGCAGCCATCTCCATTGTAGTAAACACATTCTCCACACAAAGCACGCGCGCTGGCGGGCGGCAACCTGTGCGGGCGGTCGTACGTCCACTGGGAAAGGGGAGGGGACGGGGTGGTATGGGGGGTGGGAGGGCGGGGGGCAGCGCACGCGGCTGCGGATCTCGCACGCACCCGTGACGTCAGCGCGTCGGCCAGCTGCCGCGCACGCCGCGGCGTTCCCCAGGGGCCCCTCCGGCGGCCCGCGCGTTCAGTAGGTCGATAGTGCGCTGCTACTACACGCTGACTACACCAGTCCCCAGCAGGGCCCGACGGACCCCCGTCACCATCCTTCAAATGTGGTGGTTTCTTGGGGGGGGGGGGGGGGCGAAGTGTCCTCCTCACTTATTTTATCCTTCTTCTCAATGTAATTACCAAATAGGATGATTGCTTTGGTTTTAGAGAAAAAAAATATACACGTTTTTACTTGACATCGGGAGGTTACTATAAGAAGGGACCCCTTTGACAGCTACTGCTCGTCCACTGCTGGTAACATAGCTGCAGGTTATGTCCATGCATTCATTTTGCCAGTGTGTTCGTTTTACTGTTGGCTCATTTGTGTAAGAGAGTATTACTATCTCTTGCAATATCATCACCCTGCATGACGTTCATTTATTTCCCGACCTGCCAATCTGGTCCCTGCTTAGAGTAACTTATCTATATCTAAGAAAATATATTTCGATCGCGTTTTAAACTATGCTCTTCTTTAAGCGACGCGAAGGAACATCGAACTCGACGTCGCTCTGAGGAGCCTTTCGACAGTGTGCGTCAATTGCCAATTACTACCAGCGTTCCTATGGCCGTTTTATAATGGAACTATATGGCACGCGCGGAGAACATCCTCCCTTGCACTGCTATCTATTGGCTTTTTAAAAAAAAAAAAATTTAATCACAAGTACGATTCATGAGCGATGAATCAAATCATAGGGCGAGAAAGATTCACTATCGTTTCTCTACGGTAGAAACAATCTTTGAAAGAAAATAGTCGTGGGCAGTCGGTGTAATCTTACAATGTGGGTTGACGGAAGCCTCGCGAAAAGCGAGCAGAGAGGTCTTTCTATCTTATCTCGTCACAAGTCCTCACATACAATATAATTTGTAGTTTGTTTTATTTGAAAAAGTGTATGCATTATACGTCTTTCCTCTTAAGAAACATGCACGAGTAGCGTCTGGCGTGCAGTTTCCTTTGATCCATTGAGCGAATGCATCGATACCCCCCCCCCCCTTGTGCTGCTTCTGGACATAAATATAGCTTCACTATCTGTGGATGTGTTCTTAAGCGCTCTTTGGGTTAGAAGTAGGGGTAGAACCTGGAGGGGGAGGTCGGGGTGGGGTAGTTAACATTGCTAAAAACTCAAACCCGTAGCTCATTTGTCAACTCAAATGGTTTTCTATTAAAAGGAAGTGAAACTCCGACATTTCAAAATTTGCCAAATATGCTCGGTGGAATTTTTATTCATAATACAACAATGTAGGCATTGTAAAGGATTTGTGTTGTTCCGGAGCTGAAGAGAACGTATGCAGATAATTATAATTATCCCCAATACGTAACATACATTTTTACTCGTTGACTCTTTTTTATGGTCACTAACTTAAACTTCGTGTAGTCCCCTATTATACAAACACTGAAATTGTAATAAGGTTACAATTATTGTCCCACAAACAATCCTAATGATTAAATAATATAGGTAAGCTTGAGTTTTATTAAAGCACTCAAACAAAAACTTTTCTTTATTACAATTAACATTTGTTATACACTGGTACTGAGGAAGTAGTACTACAGTGTTGAAGGACTAATCAACGTGACATGGTTCCAACTAACATTTCTGTAGTTTCGAGTAAATTAACGTCAAAGTTCCATTAACTCATTACTCACCCATCTCTCCAGATACTTCAATGATTTTTAACCTATTTGTTTGTCCACAGATTGCAGCACGAGTATGCTCTACTTGTAGCAGAAGTGAGACTGGATCTTGTTACACTTATAACACATTTTCTTCCATTTTGTCATTCGGAATGATCGCATCGCCATGAAATACGTGGCGATTTTAAAAATAAACGCATAAGTTTGGTAGCATGTAAACTTGGAGAAATATTTCGGTCTGGAAGAAAATTCGCATCACTTCGTGAAAAATAACCGGCCGCTCGGTATCCCACCTGGCGAGCGCCTGGGGTAAGAAGGGTCACCGCTATTAGGGAGTTTTAGCGCCACGCGTAAGGTAGCGGCGTTATGCACTAACAGTCACGTGACAGACCTTGAAGTCATAACGTCTTACCTTAGGCCTACGGTACGACCTTATACCTTCATAAATAGTGCACGCCTGTGGGAGTCTCTACGGTCACCTTACAAGCGGCAAAATGGCCGCCGAAAAACAGGAAAAGTTTTTTTCCAACTCTAATAAATCATTTCTCGTATGTAAGGCAGTTACAATTATTCCTTACGCAGTCCACAAAGCTGGCAAAAATTAACGGGATATGTAGGAGAGGTGACAGGAAAGAAATTCGCGAAAAAGAAGTTCAAATCATATCTTCGGGATAGGTTATGTCTTAAGCTCATAACGAACGCTGTTTTAAGGTACTTCCTATATTTTCAAGAAAAGCAGATTCAAAATCTAAAACTCCATGCACAATGTGTATTTGCTGGTCTGTTGACTCGTAACGTGTTTTAAATGTCTCACCACTAGCCTACACTCTTTGATAAATTATGCATTCTCTGTTCAACGCTTGAAATGCTTCCTTTGTTATAATGCATAACGCAATGTCGCAATTGCTAAAACTCTTATGAACGTTGTTCATTACGACCTTATGAAGGCGTTAGTCACGTGGTCAATAGAGTTTAAGGATATCTCCTTACGCCTGGCGCTAAAACTCCCTATTGTGAAGCTCGGAGACGCTCGGCGCCTGGCGACCACTGTCGGCCACCGTCGCGTCGGTGGGGTATGGGGGGGGGGGCAGTTGGCACCGGCGCAGTACTAATATGATGACTCCCTTTGTTCCTTCAATGGATTCTGGAAATCCCGCAATTTTTCGAAATCGCTGAAACTTTTCTTCGAACTTCATGTTCTCATTTTACATTCACCGAGTAACCAAGAATTAAAGGTGTCATTGAATTAAAGGTTTGTCGTTCGATCCTCTGCCGTGTGCAGTGTCTTTGGTAGATTTTGGAAGAAGAGCGAAGTCGATGTAAACATAGTACAGTCAGCGTGCGTGCATTTGGTGTTTTGTATATGTCGCAACGATGAGGCCCGGAAGGAGGGGGCGATACACTAGTCGTGCTTGTACAAAAGGCACATATCATTACAGACAGGAGTGTATTTGTTTTTTAAAGAAAACTGTCACTTTCGTTTAGTCCGAAAAACAAACTATAAAGAAGGTTGAGGCTCGTGATACATGCCGATTTCTTTCATTAGTAAACAAATACTTAATACTTTAAACAATCTTAGTGTACTATAATTAGGATATTGGTTTGGAAATATGAATCTTTATATTCATATAAAAGCTAACAATTATAGAGACATCTATTTGAAAAAAATCATTGATGTGCGACGAATGAGTATGCTTTCATTAACTGAATTGAATTGAATTTGCGTTGAATACGTGGCGAGACTCGGGCCATAATGCCCACTTTTCCGTCTGACCCCGTAAATTTCGCTACGCTTCTTTCACCAACTAGCAGAGAAAGGAGGTATTTCTTGGGCGACAAAATAGGCTCAGGGCGACGAAATTTGAATTTAGCTAGAGGCTTCATTTAGGCTTGATACATGCAAGTAAATCTACTAACATGGGACAGCCGACTTTACTTCCCCTCCGAAAAAAGGCGTACGATGAATTTTTTCGCCCTTAAAAATCCACGGCTTCGATCGGGTTTGAACCCGCCAACTTGGGTATAACAGTCCGATACTATCGATTGGGTATAACAGTCAGATACCAACCATTACACCATCGCCGCCGCCAATTAATTATATTTAAAGAAACTGAATGACGCATTTGCGAAATTACTTCGATTAAAAAAAATATTTGAATAAATGACGCAGAATCATGACAGAAGAAATTTATTAAACAATTCAAGAGAATGGTAGTCCATATCTTGCGATGGTGTAACGGTTAGCGTTTCGGACTGTTGTACCCAAGTTGGCGGGTTCAAACCCGATCGAAGCTGTGGATTTTTCAGGGCGAAAAAATCCTTCGTACGCCTTCCTTCGGAGGGGAAGTAAAGCCGGCTGTCCCATGTTAGTAGATTTACTTGCATGTACAAGATCCTCAAGCCTAAATGACGCCTCTGAGCTAAATTCAAATCGCCTGTTTCTCGCCCAAGAAATACCTCCTTTCTTTGCTAGTTGGTGAAAGGAGCGTAGCGAAATTTGCGTGGTCAGACGGAAGAGCAGGCCTAATGGCCTGAGTCTCGCCACGTAAAATAAGGCATTCAATTCAAAAAAAATTCAAAAAATATCTTAGAAGAGCGGCACGAATGGCACAATTTGTAAAAGACTACAAAAAACTTTGGGTGGGCAAGAGATGGTATGGGGTGCCCGTTGCGGTAGTGAAGCTCGCAAGCTTGCCCACTGCTGAACCCAGTGGAGCGCCCATGACTGGACGTCAGCTGGCCGCCCTCGTCAACCGGTCACGGGCGGTGGTTGTTCCACGGAATACAGAGCCCTAATGTAGAACAATTATTCTACGAATAATTAAACCTTTCACGGTCATCGCGCAGGACCACGTATACAATTCTGTGAACCGTGGCGATGTATACAATGAATTGCTTGGCGCAGAAACCCTTCATGTCCGCTCCCAACGACTTTTCAGGAGAAGGAGAAAAATGAATTACTTTACACTAGATTTTGGACCAAACCAAAACTTAAGCCATGTGCTACACCCACAGTCCGCGGCGGGCATAAATTTATATGCCAGTCGACGCATCAGCTACATATAGTATCATCATAAATCTCAAAATCTGTAAAAAAAAAAAAAAATATTAAAAAAATGGACATGAGAGGTTTGTGCTCTAAGCGATTGAAATGTTTTCAATCATCTAATATTATAGTCTTCCCGTATGTTATCCTGCTTAAGCCGAAAAACGATTTTCGAGAAGCACTCTTCTTCGCAATATTAGTTCCATCATGTACTTCGAAATTCGTTAGAAGCAAAAGCCGAAACCTGAATGGGATCTCTCTTAAAACGCAATTCCCGTCCATTAGCTCTGAAACTAAATCCGCACACACTCTCCACTCACCGTCACAAATAGCATTTTACAACTACTTACTCCGAGACGAACTGCTTTGTGCACAAATAGATAAGCACACTACTTGTTTATAGACACTTTGAAGCTCCTTACGCTCCCATCTCAGTGGGTTTCGCTTTGACGACGCGCGGATGAAAACAAGCCTAGCAAAAGGGACTTCAAACACGAAGCTGCCTTCAGAAGGGGGGGGGGTGCTTTCTCGGAAGACATAAAGGCGATATCTTTCGCTGCATGAGCAGCGGTCGTCCGAAGGCCCTGCGACATCGCTCGCTGCGCGTGGCGCACCTGCTCGCGGAAGGCGCGGCGCAGCGCGGCGCGGCGTGGGGCGTGGGGGCGCGGGGGCGTGGCCCGGAGGGCGGGCGGCTGATGGGCTCTCTATATTGAGCGACGGGGAAGAGAAGAGGCCGCGGTCGCACAGCAGCTGCCTGCACCTGGCAAGATGCTGCTCGCTCGTCCGCTCGCTCGCTCGTCCGCTCGCTCGCTCGTCCGCTCGCTCGTCCGCTCGCCTGCCCGCTCGCCAGCCCGTTCGCTCGCCAGCCCGTTCGCTCGCCAGCCCGTTCGCTCGCCAGCCCGTTCGCTCGCCAGCCCGTTCGCTCGCCAGCCCGTTCGCTCGCCAGCCCGTTCGCTCGCCAGCCCGTTCGCTCGCCAGCCCGTTCGCTCGCCAGCCCGTTCGCTCGCCAGCCCGTTCGCTCGCCAGCCCGTTCGCACGCCAGCCCGTTCGCTCGCCAGCCCGTTCGCTTCCCCGCTCGCCGTCCTCTCATGTGGTTCATGAAACAACGCCCCCGCCGGATTGCCTGTGCGCTCTTTGCGTTTCCAAACAGTTCATCACACGCTCGCCCCCTTTTCTTATCACCTGCCCTGTCGGGAGGGCACCTTTGATGCCTGGCACTGACGTCTATCGCTCTAACACGCCTCTACCCACGTAATTCGCTCTGCGTCCCTCGTCCGCACCACTCTCCGCCCCTCGCCACTCCCCCTTCCCCTCACGTGTCGCAAAGCCAACTCCACGCGCCAAAAGCAACACACCCCGCACCAAAAGCCATCCCCACGCGCAAGCCACTCCCAACACAGCACCCCCGCGCCCCAAAGCCCCCCTCCCCAACGCCATAAGCCACCCCTTTGCGAGCAAATCGCCTCCCTTACCGCCTGTCGAAGTCACCGTGCATTCCCGTGTCTCAACCATATGCCACTTGCTCCTAGTCTGCAATCGTCCTTTTCCTTTATACTTCATTTGCTCTCCCGCCTGTTCGTTCTAGACCCTCGCCGCGATCTTCCAACTACTTCCGTGCATGCGCGTCTCTTCAGTCAATCTCACTACTCTGCTTCACACTACACTGACCCTGTCAGTCTCAGCCAACGCAATGCGGACAGTTAATGTCCTTATAATGCGTTGAGGTAGGAAACCGTTGATTGTTATTTATTCACGTGTAGACGCCATAAGAGATCACCTGTAACCGAAGTAAAGACCGCTATCGCAAGCAAAACGGACAGTTACATTGTTCCATTTGTTTTCCTTCCAACAAAGCTGTTAAAATAGATCTCGCTTCATAATATACGTAATACAATCCCTTCTTACTACTGATTATTCCCACCAACCTCCCAGTTCCACCCTCTCTCTTTTCAATTGCTTTCAATTGCCTCTCCACTCAAGGCAAGCACTGACGGCCGACAGAGGGACTTCCTCGCTGGAAGAATTCCCCGGAGGCGACAGCTAGGACGCGGCGCACCCACGCACGCGAGAGTTCGGGAATGGCGGGGGTAAAAGGCCCAGACGAGGGACAAATTGACAGCGAAGCGAAGCCATCGTCACATACGCTAAAACAGAACATTCTTAAACGCTATTTTTCTAAGCGAGAGGATGCTTTATAACAACACGTCTTTCTACACTTCAGGATTTAATTACAAATTCCCACACAAACACCGGTGCTCTCTTGCAATCTCACTTTAGTAAAAAAGCAGAAAGCGAAAACTTAAACGACAACAGTATCGACGAAATGGTTGAATCTTCTGATCGTCTCACTTTATGTGATTACGTGGCAGTTAGTTTTAAAGCTTTTTCCAACTGGCTACTGTTGTAGGTTATGACTACAGCTGAATAGGTAAATGGAGGTGGTACGTGAGAGATGCATTGCTGCCAGTGGCAATGTAAGAAATTATAAAGTCATAAACGAATACAGAGAATAGTAAAAACTATTGAATAGATGTTCATCGAAAGATTACGATAAGTAATGGAGTTTGTATTTCGATTTAAACATAGGGTCGATTGTCGGAAATCAGCGGTTACAGATTCATCAAATCGGGAACTTGAATTATACCTACAGTAGTGCCATTTTTGCCCCCCATTGGATTACACCGTAACATATGATCAAACGTCAACAGACTCTGTAAATAAATCTAAGTATAGCAACTTTTTGCTAGCAATGTTTGACTAGTATAAACCAACTTCGAAAGATACAGAAACGACCGGTCGAATATATTCAAAACTGGCAGGCTTCCTTTCCCGAAATCGAGAGCGACAACCGGCAATTGCAACGTCAACAGTCGGGGGGCCTCAACCTGGAGTGCAACAACCTCCAGCGCGTTTTTTGAGCCCCAATCGCCGCATAGTTGGGAAATCGAAGCAGTTCCACGAAGCGGCTCCAGGGGCGTGCGCGTCGCGGCGCATTCCCACGGACGAGTATGCGTGATGCGCCTCGGCACGCGGAGATAATGGCGGCGCGACCGGCGCGGGGGTGGGAGGGCGAGGCGGCGGGCGTGGGGGCGGACGCCTTCCGTGATCTGAGGGTCCGGTTACGGGAAAGGGGACTGGAGAAGAGGCGGAATACGGGGATAGGGGCGGAGGAAAGAGATAAAGGATACTGGAGCCTGGAGAGGAGGTGGAATGACGGAGGATACGGGGTTGGGGACGTGGGTGGCGGGAGATTACAGGGACGGAGTGGGTGGGAAGAGGACGCGGGGTCGAGAAGAGCTGAGCGGGGGTGGTGGGCGTGAAGGGGTGGATACGAATGCTGGAGAGAAGGCGGGATAAAGGGAAGGATACGAGATGTGGAAGAAGGGAGAAGGTTACGGGGACAGAATGGAAGGGAGGAGGATACAGGGATGAGGGGAGGTGGTGCCTGGAGAGCATGTGGTGCTGAAGGATGCTGGTACTGGGGGCTGGAGCGGGGGCGGAGACGGAGTGGGGGCGATGGGTGGGGGCAGAGGAGGGGATAAGAGAATAGTGTCCTAGAGCGGTGGGGGTTTCCTGAATGCACACTGCATTGGCCTTAGCGCTGCGACTGAGCACTGCTTGTCGAAATCTTCCCAGCGCTATACGCAGCCGAACTTACTCTCCTAATGCCGTATCGTTCCGAGGCAAGGATATTCTGTCTGAATATGTTCAGCGATACGATGTGCCAAGACGATAATTTAAGTACTACAAAAGGAGAGTTAAAAGTTGATACGAACTTGACGAAATAACTATCATTAACATATTTAAGCATAACGCTTAAAATTAAATACGCAATTATGCTTATAGTCCTCTATCGAATTTCGTGAAAAATTACAACAGTGAATGTTGCTAACACACATACATAAAAATGAGAAATTCTAAGATCACGAGAAATAAATACAATTGTTCTTCACACTAATAAAAATTCAGACTTGTCCGAATGTAAATAGACTGCGAGCATTGAGAGCGCTAACAAAAAAAGCAAAATTCCATGTAACTGGGAAACGCCCGAGCTGGGCCTGCCGTGATACGCTCCATTCATCTCCCAGGGCGATTCACGCGATCTCTTTCGCGCGCTCGCGAGGCCCGGCCGCCCAGAAGCCTCTTCTCCAGTGGCAGCGAGCGCAGCACACCCCCCACGCACGTGCAGCAAGTACTGGTGGTGCTCTGGTGATGCACAACTGATGTGGTGGTGATGCACAACTGACGCGGTGGCGATGCACAACTGACGTGGTGGCGATGCACAACTGATGTGGTGATGCACAACTGATATGGTGGTGATGCACAACTGATGTGGTGGTGATGCACAACTGACGTGGTGGTGATGCACAACTGACGCGGTGGCGATGCACAACTGACGCGGTGGCGATGCACAACTGACGCGGTGGCGATGCACAACTGACGCGGTGGCGATGCACAACTGACGTGGTGGCGATGCACAACTGACGTGGTGGCGATGCACAACTGACGTGGTGGCGATGCACAACTGACGTGGTGGCGATGCACAACTGGGGGGGGGGGGGGCGAGTCACAACGGTTGGTACCTTCCGCCACCCTATCTGAAAGAAACTCTGAAGACGAAAAAAAATGATCTCATTTCAACGAGAACACAAATGCATCTTGCTAGGAAGCTTTGTGCAGACCCCGAAGTATTCACGAATAATCCATGTCAGTTATCCACTTCGGTGGATAATAAATTAACCCTGCACGTACACACTGATGTCCACAGAACACCGATTAACATTAATATATTATCCATTTCAATTATTTTCAAATGAGATCTATAAAGTATTTTGTAAATTAAGTCAGTACTATTGTCTAACGGAAAATATGGTGTTTTTTCAGTTTGGTGTCATCCATTGTTTAAAGAAGGCAGAGGTTCTAGGAAGGTGCTGTATGTGATTTTGTGTATGAATTGTCAATAGTTGTTTTCTTGAGTCTTTCTTCGTTGGAGAAAGTTGTCAAATGGTGTAAGGTGTTATAAAACCTTCTCTTTGGTATAGTAATATTAAAATCTAAATAAGCAAGAATGTTTTATTTTCAAATAGATACGTGTTAACTTCATTCAATATGAGAACTATATTTATTAGTCAATTTTTGTAAAATAACATTGTAGTAAAAACATTACAATATATCATTGTAAAAGTACATTATTGATGACAAATGAACTATTACAGAAACATAATTTAAGTCACTAATTATTCAGTCATCACTGGTATTACAAAACATTTGATACAATACAATACAAAAAAAGGGCTCCATCCAGTTCAAACTCTCCAGAATTTGAATTTAGATGCGCTGGAGTGTTCTGCATATCACCACCCGCTAGGTACACTTGCAGTTGTGGAGCTGCATATGTGGTTGGCTACTCACTGAGAAACTTCTTCCTGAAGGTAGTATTACTAACAAGGCGTCTGAACAGCGATGCAACCCCGCACATTGAAAAACAGGGTTGTTGGAAAATGTCACTCACGTTTCTACTGTCGATACACTAAATTATACAAATTGAGTGCAGTTAATAATTGACTTACAATTGCGTAATGTCAATTAATAACAAACCTTGTTAATAGAGAGTCGTTCATATTTAAAAGTTTTTCCATGAAAAACGAATGGAGATATCTCTTTCTTCGCAAGAAGTATGTTGTTTCAAAGAAAGAAAGAAAGACAAAGTTATTGTGCGTTCATCAACCACAATTCCCAGAAAGTGTATAATTTTCATTTATTAAAGATGTATCATTGCTAATAATTACGTTTAACATTTCACATTTGTTACGCACTGATATCGAGAAATATGTCGACGTGATATCCAATTACGCTATATACGGCTGAAAGACTCGGGTGAAGGTCATGTTATCGCTATTGCAAATACTACAGAGAAAAACGAATTACTATCTAATAGTAATAGTATCATAACGCTATCTTTACGTTAACTGTGTTACTTTTAACAAGTCCTGAGATGGGAAACCAACTGCGTTATGCAAGTCTGCTAGTAACCAGACACCACGTAGTCTGGAAAGTTCACTTCCCATGGAAATATCCTCTCTTACCGGTACCTGAAAATTCTTTGACACCGATGGTTCAAAAGATCTGAAAAAGGGAGAGTTTCAAATTCTTAGGCCAAACAATTCCGGTACCTAGTAAAAAGCGAACAATGGATGTAGTAAAAAGGTGCCGACGAAGTAACTGAAGCATAAAGGAAATACCTCAGGTAGCGAACAGGAACGATGTCCGAATAGTGAATTCTTTAGGTGCATCCGGCACAGCGTTCGACCTTCGCGCGAAAAGAACAGCACGATAACGTTTTCCTTGATGTATTCTGCTAAGTTTACGTATCACCGACTAACGTCAGTATTTTGTGTATAATATACATACACTGAACGCATTTCACGCTGACACTTAGCTAAAGGAAGGGAGCCAAGAATGCGAGAACAGTCCTCCTAGAAATATAAGGTACTGTCACAACAGCCTCTGACGGGGCAAAGGTCTATCAGCGGCGTCCCGGCCTTGCAGCTACGGGTTAATGGGTACGTGTGGTTAGCACATGGACATCTCAACGCCGTATTATAAATATAAGGTGATCCCACTCAATATTGTACAGCAATATCAATGTTATAGCTTCAGGGATTTAATTGTGTTATATCATTGTCAGCTAGATTCACATGTTTCCAAAATAATAGAAAATATAAAAATCTTTCATACCCCAATGAGATGAAAAATATTCAAAATTTTGTAATTGGATTTCACAATACGTTACGTACAACGTGAGTTTATGTTTTGAATGTTATGTCAGTTTATTGCCCTAAATGATTTATGATAAATGTTCACTTGTCGAGCTACATGGGAAAGAACATTCTGGTCGAGGAACTGATATCACACTTCAGACGACGGCACCCTCATGGTAGAAGAATTGAAGAGGAATATTTTTACAATGAACTAACTATCCTCTAACTCGCATTAATTCACCCCAACTGACACGAAGCATTTGTAGGAAGTAAAAAGAAATAGCAATTAGTTTGTTAATGGTATTTCTTCCCCTCTCCTTGTGCCCATTTACTTGCATATTAATTAATATTATGGTAATACAAGTGTAACACAATACGAGGAGTCTTCCTAAGAACCTTTCTCCAACCCTCTGCTGTCGCTCAAATTGCAATTAATATTGGATTTTAACTGAAGTACCGAAGTTGTCACTTTACTCTCACGTATATCCTCCTGTTACCTGTCAAAATCGGAGAGACAAACGATGAGGAAGAACAAGATGAGACAAATGAACAAGACATTTTCCCAGTAGAATGTTTCTCCAGTGGGTTTCTTCTTCTTCTTCTTCTTCTTCTTCTTCTTCTTCTTCTTCTTCTTCTTCTTCTTCTTCTTCTTCTTCTTCTTCTTCTTCTTTCATTCTTCTTCCAGTTATTTGAATTAATTATATAATTGATATTACTGCACGAAAGACACGGAAGAAATGAAATACGTATGGTTTGAGAGTTCAGAGAACCTCTTATGATTCACATTCGTTATATTAATTTGAGAAACTGGAGCATTAGTAAAGTAGCTGTATTGGTCGACCTAAATTCCTGTTGAAGCAGAGAGAAAAAGAGTGAGTGGATTGAGAAGAAGAGAATAATGAGGAAGATGCAGTAAAATAAGTAAAGAAAAAGAGAACGTAGTAGAAGAAGAAAAGGAAGCAGGAGGAGGAGAAGGAAAAGGAGTGAGAGGAGAAGAAAAAGGAGTGAGAGGAGAAGAAAAAGGAGTGAGAGGAGAAGAAAAAGGAGTGAGAGGAGAAGAAAAAGGAGTGAGAGGAGAAGGAAAAGGAGTGAGAGGAGAAGGAAAAGGAGTGAGAGGAGAAGGAAAAGGAGTGAGAGGAGAAGGAAAAGGAGTGAGAGGAGAAGGAAAAGGAGTGAGAGGAGAAGGAAAAGGAGTGAGAGGAGAAGGAAAAGGAGTGAGAGGAGAAGGAAAAGGAGTGAGAGGAGAAGGAAAAGGAGTGAGAGGAGAAGGAAAAGGAGGTGGAAGAAGAGAAAAACGAGGAGGAGAAGAAACAGAAGCAGGAGAAGGAGGAGGACAGACAGAAGCAGAGGGACAAGAAGGAGAAGGAGGAGAAGGATAAGAAAAAACTAATAAGAGGAGAAAGAAAATGAAGCATAAAGAGGAGAAAGCGCAGAAAAACTAACGTACATTCAGCCCATTCGCATTTCTGGTTTGGTTCACTTCGCACTTCCTGCCCATGCACGTTGCTCTGACCAATCGTCGCTGGCGTAGCATCGCAAGGGGCGGCGCTGGGTGCGTGGGCGTGGGCGTGGAGCGCCGCCGGCTGCGCCGTGTCGCCCGCCCAATTACCGAGACGAACGAGCTGCGTGAGACGGCCAACCTGCGCACAAGGCAGCCGGCCCCAAACAGCCCGCCCGCCCGCCCGGGTACGAGGCAACAATGAAACGTCCATCCCCGTGCCCGACACGCACACGCACACGCACCAGCCGAGTTGGGGTCGACGCGAGTCAGTCTGGCCGGCCGCTTCCAGAGGCCTACGCTGTCGGAAATACCGCCCGCCAAAATGTGGATGCATCAAAACAGCGGCAAGAAATGAAGACGACAAAGTGGCAGACGGGCAAAAATAAACTAGTGGTGCTAAAACAGCACGTACCCTCTCACCCAAAATTACACGAAAAGTTCTCCACTTTTCAAAAAATTTTACGTAACCTAATTCAAAATCTATCTTAAAAGAACAGATGTTATTAAGGGAAAACTGTATCTTTAATATTTTAGTTGTACGAAGACTCCCAACATGGTTGCTTGGTTGGTTGTTCGTGATTACGGGCGCGTCAATGGCTGAGCTCATTAGTCCCGTAAGTAAAGTGACCTTCCCACACTGGATGGCGAGATCTGGCGCCGACTTACTGTCGGTTATCGGGGTTTCCTTCGACCAAAGACTCCGAACAAATTTTGAACTTTTGCAAAATTCGAAAAATCAGAGTTTTTAACGAACATGACACCTGCACTAATATTTTAAACGTTGTTTTTACTAACCACCAACGAAATTTAATCAAAAACGTTGGAGCCATTTTTTGAAAATTTTGAAAATGTCCCAGGGGCTTCATGTAAAGTATGCCCCTCCCCCCCGAAAAAATACCGGATTTAAATTCAAAGGACCACGACATCAGCCAGATCGAATGGGAAAAGTTTGGAGAAAATCGGTTGAAGGATTTAGCCGTTAGTGTTGTTGACAGACTGAGGGTCGGACAGACGGACGATATTCCCTTTTTTTTTTTTTTTTTGTTTTGTTTTTGTTTTCACGGTTTCAAGGACCCACAAAACATGGATAAATTTAAACACTATATAAGAGAGAAATATCCTCGGCGAAATAAGAATTGACAAAGAAATGTCAAACGCGGGAGTATGTTTCGATGATATTAAACTGGGAAGAATAATCTGGTCCTGTCCTTAATTTTAAATTAAGTATAAAAGATCAGGATATGAGGATTTTTAATTATTTCCAATAAACTCTTTCCATCTTGAACACGATCATGTGATCACGATCATGTAGCATCACACACCGATTTCGTGAAAAGGCATAATTTCTTCGAAAAAAGTATGAATATTAAAGGAAGATAGTGATCAATGACTAATTGAGAGTCGAAAATGATATACTAATATATACAAAAATAATATATGTCTACAAACCGCAAGCAAACGAATAAACGACAAACAGACTGGTTATCAGAAAAGCTCGATTTATCGGAAGAAGTGTGTCAAGAAGAACCGTGTCGACAAAAACTGAAAATATTTTACCAAGTGAGTGTTACTTTACTAAGCAGACAAAATGGTACGCCCTTTTGTTGGTATAGATACGAAGCTCGGCACACATCTCCGTCCCTCCCCACGCGTGGAATCGCTCCAGATAAGATTTCTTGGAAGGGTCCTCCGCCACGACCGCCCACCCCTTCCGTCGCGCCCCAACTGCCCCGGAGGCTCCACGAACGCCCTCTAAGTCCCCCGCAGGCCGCTAGACGGCGCACCCAATTACAACAATGTTCTTGGATCGTCCATGGTGAAGTTTAAAAAGAACTTTAAATGGAAGACAAATCTCTCTCCAATAAAAAAAACAAACAAAGTGCCTCTATTTTTTAAAAAATTCATTTTATTAATTTTCATTTTAATTCACGCTCTTTTGGAAAAGTTTTGCAGTACATGTTTTTTAAGATACTGATGTTATGCGGCGAAATTACTTTTTTTATTTAAAATAATACGTAGTATTTGTTTAGAAATAAGTATATTGAAAGGTAATGTACTTTATCGGACATCGTGAGCTGTAATTAATCAAAAACTGCACAAACAGCAATCGTCAGCATTCTTTCTCTTTGATAACGACAGAAAAATTTTGCCTCGCTCACAACCACATACTGATAATAACTCGCTTTCGATGCCACCAATATGGGCTGTTGTTCAACGTCGAGGGTAAGAAAAGTTTGACAGGCGAAGTCAACGTAACCTGAATTAGCATTGCGAACTTTCGGAAATTAAAAATCGTACAGGACATTAAATTTGTGTAAACATTTCTTTTTCTACAGCAACAATTCAATTTTTCTTTGAAATATTTATTAATTATTTTGTAAATGTTCCATTCTCATTTACATCCCGGTGTTGTGCATTTACAAATACAATAAATGGTTGCGTATTTGACTAGCGACCGCGCCGAACATACAAACCTGACTCACCCCCGCCGTCCAATTCGCCAGACCATTTACCCTCCGCCAATCCATAGGCTCATTTACGTCCGTAGCCCCTCCACAGCAGTCAACCCCTTAGCCCCATCACTCGATCGCTCGCCCACGTGCCAAATTGCGCCTACACAAATTCGGTCACCTGCTCGCCCACTCATACGTCTAAATCATTCGCCCGCTCACCTACAACATGGTCTTTCGCACGCCCTTTCACTCGCCCATCAGTCCTCCTCCCAAAATGCTATCTCACTCATTCGCACACTCTCTCACCGTCGTTCACTCGTCCAGTCACCCGCTCATCAGCCTCTCCCCCAAAACACTGTCTCACTTATTCGCTCGCCCATCAGCCCCTCCCCCAAACCACTGCCACACTTTCGCTCCTTTGCCCATGTACTGATATGCTAACCCACCCACCCAATCGCTCGCCCGCACTTTCCCCTCAACCCACCCCGTCCACCAACCCCAACTGCCCTTCCACCGCCTGTGGAACCTCCACCCACACACACACACTCGCCCGCCCGAGTACGTTGCTTTTCTAGGCCCGCGGGGGTCGAGAATAGCCCCGCGGGGGGGGGGGGGGTCGGGCCGCCAGGGGCCAGCGCTTCCGGCGGGGGGAGCCGCCACTGCCGCCCGCCGTGTTGACCCTGCGTCGCGACGGCTCGGGGCGGGGCGGGGCGGGACGGGACGGGACGGGACGGGACGGGATGGAACGTGCTTCCCAGAAGAGCGATTGTCCTCGCGGGGAACGCGCCCCGCGGGCGGACGGCGATCAGAGCTCTCCTGTTCACCCCCCTCCACAGATAGCGTTTCTGAAAGGCTGCGCGGTCGGCCGCCATCTACACGGCGACGCACAGTGGTTCACGTTGAACGGAGAGCGTCAGGAAAGCAAGCATTCTGTCGGACTTTCACGTGATGGTAAGAAGTGAAATAAACGAAACGGTTGTAACACTTTCGTATAAATATAACGGTTGCAACTTTTATCATTTTGTTGACAATATATAAATATAATGACATAATACATAAAATAATAATATTGACGTTTCTGCATTATTTTGAATTTAGCGACCGTCCAGTCAAAAAGACGCAGCTAAAACGACGGCAAGTGTTCCCATAGCGTGAAGCACAAATTCCGAAGTCCGTCCGAATGTGCAAACGACGTTGTCTTAAAGAATTACGATATTTCACCTGATTTATCGGGTCCTATGGCTTGTGCCATGAACGTTAAAGTAACGGAAATGGCTCCCTCCTGTCAAGGAAGAGAGTGCTCATATCGCTAAACTCGTCGCATAAGCAAACAAATGCTACACTAATTACATCGTGTACATCAATCGAACGTGCGATCCTAGGTATTTAGCTTTAGCACATAACGAATTGAAAGAAAAAAATTGCAAAACGCAATCGGCCCATAAAAAGCCGAACGTGGTTAGCTGTTAGCGATTTATGTTTCTTCCTTCACGTTGTAAAACTTACACCTAAAAAACATTATTCAAGGAGGAAACAAACACTTCCATAAATGTGTTCATTATTCTTTACTATGACCCTTGACCTTTTTGGCCATACGCGAGGCGATATTTATGGATTGTTGACGATAACATTTGAATGATGGAGCCATAAGAATGAATGGGAATGAGAGGCAGAGGATAACAAGAAAACCGGAATCGGAAATGGCTTAGTCCTCCTCAAAAGGCCGTAATGGGTCCCTTCCACATGCCGTTCGTTATACCAAGAGATGAAATACGTTAGCAGTCTCAAAAAATCAAGGTTGAATGATTATTTTGTGTTTCCGGCCAAGTCAAATGCTAAGGTCATCAGTCCCATTAGCGTAGTGCACGGTTTTATCGCGCGTGCGACTGTGATCTTGGTCCAGTGAATGGTAAGATCTGGCGACGACCTACCCGCCGGGTGGCGGTGTTTTCCTCCACCAGGTATCTCCCACCAGCGAGGCACCGCACCAGCCGGCACAAGCTGTAAGCTCCCGACACGTGAGTCGTAAGTTTGTGTGTATGTGTGTAAGTAAGGAGAAAGGGTAGAATAAGGAAGAGGAAAGAAAGATCGCGCCTGGAACTTGGCTCGTTTGTTAGGGTACAGCTCCGGCATTTGTCTGGTGTCGATCGAAGAAACCACGGAAAACTAACGATCAGATCAGCCGACCGCTAGAATTCTCCTCCAGACAACGGCTGAATTCGACCTAGCTAGGTAAATAGTGCCGAAAATTCCACAGTCGGGACTCGAGCTCTAGGACGTCCCGGTCAGAGGCTCTGCAGAATACGTTACGGGCCGCCCCGTGAACGAATTTATTACACTTCTTCATTCTCTCTGAACCACTGCGGCGTCGCTTGCAAAGAGCTTAGACCTCGAGGAAGAGTCTCCGCTGTAGAATCAACAGTGCCTCCGGGCCATCAAAGCGCTTGTGTTCGCGTTCCCGGCGATTCTGTTTCTAAAAGACTGGGACTCCAGAACAATTCGCTCACTTTTATCAGAGCTTTCTGCGGTGCGGGAAGTGAAGAAAAGGTCTCCAAATCCCCATGTGGCTGTTGTAGTCTTGCACAATGTTTGGGAAGAGAGGAGAATGCCTTGTCTTCAGACACTGGTAGCGTCTCGAGATTGGATTTAGATCCAAGTGAAGCAAACAACTGTGGTGAGGACATCGCGGATTCCATAATATTATTTTTATCGTCTACTCAGAATGAAACAGTTCTACAATGATCGAGTAGCAGATTTTGTTTTGCTGTTTGCAAAAAAACAAAACAAACTTGCTATTGCTTCCTTCCTTAGAACGAAGTGTTTTAAAAAAGGCTTTCAAAGGATGATGAGATCCGACGCCGAACTACTCGTCAGCTGACGAAGGGTTCCCCCAGGTTACTCCCCCCCCCCAGCGGGGCACCGCCACAGACGGGACACGTATGGGAGTACAGTGCCTGTGAATGTGTGTGCACGGGGAAAGGAAAGGACAAGAAGGAACAATCCCGTTTGTTAGGCTGCTGCTCCGATATTCGCGTGGTATTGATCAGAAAAAATCAAGAAACTATCGATCAGAGCAGTTAGCCCCCATAATGGCCGGTTGGATTCGACCTAACTGTACAGCGAGTGTCGAAAATCCGCCATTGTCGGGACTGGAACTGTAGGACCTACCGATCGGCGCTGCAAATCTGCCTCTGAGTTGACGCAGCCGGTGGGGGCAGTAGAAATTTCGTTCAATGTAACAATAATGAAGGATAATGTTCAAGTGACTAATGTCAATCGATTTATTTTTGGTAATTGTATTTGGCGACCGATGAAATAAAAACAAAACGGACAAAAAAGCTTTTGGTATGCTAACGAAAAATAGTTTTCTTCAAACCGTCCGATGTTGCGTGCATTCATTAAGATAAACTGTACTGTTCAATTTTTGTTTTGTAAAGTATATGTATCTGCATGAATATACTAATGATTTGTATGCTTTGATAATATTGTTCCGCTTGTGCAAAATGCCAAACAAAATGTCTTACTGCGTTTGGTAACTTTCAACTACAAGCGGCGCTCATTAAAAAAAGGGCTTGACAATCGCGTTCTTTGGGTAGTCACAAATGCACTCCAACCCCCTCGCCACACAGTTTTTAGCGTTTGTTGACAAATAAATAAAACGTTAATTCAATTCGATCAGAGAAGCAACTAATGCGGCACAAGTTCGTTGTAGTACTATTTTCTATAAACGTTTAACTTAAAGATGGTCGTTTTTCGTACCATTTTATATTAATATAAGTCAAAGGTTTCACTAAATTAAATTTCGCTGTATGAGCTATTCAGAACGTCGATAGTGATTCTCGAGAGAGTTGTTGAACCGCATTTTCAATGTATTTCGTTTGAATGGAAAGGGCATTATTTGTAAATACATTTTCAATGTATTTCGTTTGAATGGAAAGGGCATTATTTGTAAATAAAGAATGGATGACGCTTTGTTCCTGCGGAAGACTTGGCAGCCGCGTGTGCTACCCAGGGCGAGAGGCCGCCGTTTCAGAAGGGCGAGGCTAATCAGTATTGAAAGTGAGCAATTCGCATGCAGCCGTTAGCGACGGAGCGTTCTGTGCCAACGAAACTCGCTGCTGATGCTCGCAAAGAAAGTTGACATGAAGCATTTCTGTTCATAAAATGATTCACATTCCGGTGCGGTCGTGGTGATCATTATAGTAGGTACTTCCTATGATTTTTACTGAATGAGGACGATTTTGAAGCAGAAGGAAATAGAACAAACTCTCTCCTTCCTCATCGATCCTCCCTCTCCTTCCTCATCGATCCTCCCTCTCCTTCCTCATCGATCCTCCCTCTCCTTCCTCATCGATCCTCCCTCTCCTTCCTCATCGATCCTCCCTCTCCTTCCTCATCGATCCTCCCTCTCCTTCCTCATCGATCCTCCCTCTCCTTCCTCATCGATCCTCCCTCTCCTTCCTCATCGATCCTCCCTCTCCTTCCTCATCGATCCTCCCTCTCCTTCCTCATCGATCCTCCCTCTCCTTCCTCATCGATCCTCCCTCTCCTTCCTCATCGATCCTCCCTCTCCTTCCTCATCGATCCTCCCTCTCCTTCCTCATCGATCCTCCCTCTCCTTCCTCATCGATCCTCCCTCTCCTTCCTCATCGATCCTCCCTCTCCTTCCTCATCGATCCTCCCTCCCCTTCCTCATCGATCCTCCCTCTCCTTCCTCATCGATCCTCCCTCTCCTTCCTCATCGATCCTCCCTCTCCTTCCTCATCGATCCTCCCTCTCCTTCCTCATCGATCCTCCCTCTCCTTCCTCATCGATCCTCCCTCTCCTTCCTCATCGATCCTCCCTCTCCTTCCTCATCGATCCTCCCTCTCCTTCCTCATCGATCCTCCCTCTCCTTCCTCATCGATCCTCCTTTTCTGCACCCCGTTCCTGTCTTCCTATTTATCATTCTCTTTCCGTCTTTTCTCCTTTCTCCATCCCTTTCTTTTCGCGTCGTTCTGTTGGCCTGGCAAGCGCGGAGGTGCGCATGGCCGTGCCTCCCGCATGGCCGAGCAAAAGAATGCAGCGCCGCGCCGTGCGCGCCGCGTGCTGGAACGCAGGCGCACGGGAGGGCCGCGCGCGCCGTGACTTGGAATTTACGACGCGGGTACGTCCCGGGCGTCGAACTCACGCCCCGCCTCCCCCACCCAGTCGCTCCCGTCGCTCTCCGCAGGTTCCCAGTCGCGCGAGATCACGCCGCCCATGCATCGCGTGCACTCTCTCTCTCTCTCTCTCTCTCTCTCTCTCTCTCTCTCTCTCTCTCCTCTCTCTCTCTCTCTCTCTCTCTCTCTCTCTCTCGCTTCTATCACGCACACCGCTCAGCGGAATCGTAGAGCACTTGATTGACATTAGACATCCAGAAAGAATTAGCTGTTATAATCGCACGAATTTGCTTTGAATATTAAACATGTTTGTATTTATAATGCACATAATGTCCATGAACATTCATGCAAATTCACGCTAACATACGTACCCCCAAGCATTCATGCTCTTCAGAAATTCTATCTGCATCAACTAGATCTTACAGAGTAATGCAATCTACATTCTCTCATCCAGTTAAAATTACGTGCACCCGAAATACAATTTAAAAAATGCTGAAATAGCGGGTAGGTCAGAAGGAAAATCAGTGCTGTTCCCACAATAGTTGCATTGTGTCATGAGGTGGAAATGAAAGTCACTAACAGTCTTCTGATATGCTAGTTGAAAGATTGCTGCAGAAACATTCAATGCACACCTCTGTTCGTTCTTATCATAAAATTCTTTAAAGCAAACAGAACTCGAATAACAGGAAAAACATTCACAATGAAACCATACATACGCGAGGCCGAAAGACTATCGAATTTTGTAACTGAAAAGGTTCAACTCCAGAGAACGAAAGATGAAAAATGACTATATTGGGAAATCCCATAAAATAGTCATATTAGAAGTAATAACAAATGTTTGAGGGCATAATGTTCACGATGCTTTAACGGCGGATTAGGTATTTTTTAGACATGGTACTTAGAGCAAAATATAAAAAGAAATAATTACAAATGAAATTATTACCGTAAAAATAAACTTTTCTCAGGCTATCTTCAGTCTACAGCATAGCTACAGAAGTGTAAATACTTCGAAATGAAAGGGTTCTTACGCTAAATTTTACACGCATGCAATAGGACTAGAGTCTGCCCTAAATCTTGGAATGGCAGTAGAATTAGGGATAGTAACACTTTTCGGAAATATATTTAAAGTGAAATCCTAACGTGCGTAATTTATTGAATAAAATAAATCGCATTTTATAAAGAGGATGTGAAGAAATGGAAAAAATTAAATTTGTTTTAAACTATTTTTCAAATGTTCCAGAAGTTAACAGACGTGAACAATTTTAGTGTTCTCAGACATGTATTTCCGGTAATTAAATCCTTTGCGAGTATAGAGAAACTTTCAGTTCAAAACAATTGTGTGTTGATAGAAATAATAGAATTTTGCACTGAGAATTGGTTGAAAATATCTTAATTCAAAATAGTATTTTAAACACAAAAATAGTACGACAAAAATACCGAAATTTTCGTTGCTAATGTATTAATATACAAACAAAGATTGCATTGAGGAAAAATCATTGCCATCCACTTGCTTCTGCAAAAATTCGGAATACAGATAATTAGTGAATTAGCCGGTTAATCCTCACAGAACCTTAACGTCTTAAATAATGCAGTAAAAATTACGATCCGGTGAATCCGGCTATAGTCAGAAGTAGCCATAAGACTTTGACTAAAATAAGAAGATTATCCAAGTGAAAGCTGCTATTGGTGTTCCTGAGAAGTATTTTGGCATAAAAATTGGTTGGAAATTATGCGTTGCACAAAGTCGAAGTTGACTGAAGTAATTCGCCCCAACTCGAAAATACGCAGCGAAGCGTCAACTGATGTTTATAGTGAAGTCTGGTTAGGTTAGGTGCGGTGTCGTGTAAATAGAAATCCAGGATTGTCACTGTGGGTCTTGAAGTATACACTATCATTGAAAACTTCCCTCCAACAGTCCAACTCCTGTTAATAACTAATATCTGATATTCCTCGCCTCCCTTACACATTTCAGACACTTCGTGTTGCCTCAAGCGCATTGACTGAAGTTCGCTCTATTTTTCAATGTTCCTACTTGGGACCTAATCCTCCCATTTTAGATTACGTGAACATATACCGACTAACACGCAAGTCATCCAGATTCGGACATTAGCCGTTACGTAATTTATTCAGGAGACGTAGTTCAAGACAGCATGCAAGTAAAAATTACAAAAATAAAAAACACCAAAAATCGATCTTAAAAAAGGGCTTATGAACGACAGAAATATGCATTCATCAGGAACGATTTTCGTGCGTTGCGTCACTTCGGCTGAGCGGACACCAAGATACACACGCGGGAGAGGTGGCAGCGTCTATTTCGAAGGTTTCCAAGGAACTTCGGGCACTTTGTTACCACTTTCAATTTCTTAAGAGCTCTTCCAAACAACTGGATGGGGCCAGAAGGGAAAATACACAGGGCGGCCCCTGAATGATAAATATCGGTCGCGGACGCTTTCAGCGCAAAGGCGGTTGCTCGCGAATGAAGCGGAAGTGAAGGGGGGCAGGAGAAGGAAGAGGGCGGAGGAGAGCGGGGGTAATGTACGAATCCGAGGCAGACGGGAAGGAAGCGTGTATAACGGAGGTTTGACGAAGCAGGATGTAGGTGGACATGCACGAACGCACACACGTACTCAGTCACTCACACACGAATAACGTTGAGAGAGAGAGAGAGAAAGAGAGAGAAAGAGAGAGAAAGAGAGAGAAAGAGAGAGAAAGAGAGAGAAAGAGAGAGAAAGAGAGAGAAAGAGAGAGAAAGAGAGAGAAAGAGAGTGAAAGAGAGAGAAAGAGAGAGAAAGAGAGTGAAAGAGAGAGAAAGAGAGAGAAAGAGAGAGAAAGAGAGAGAAAGAGAGAGAAAGAGAGAGAAAGAGAGAGAAAGAGAGAGAAAGAGAGAGAGAGGAAGAGAGAGAGAAAGAGAGAGAAAGAGAGAGAAAAGAGAGCTGTGCCACTGTTGCAGCCCATGAATAACAGTTGACTCAGGAAATATTGAACTCTGATATAGAGCACCCAAGTCACTATTTCTGATCCACTGTACAAATTGCATTCCAAATTAGCATTGGAAGAATCAGTTGGACTGAACTCTCGATATCGGTTATGTTAACAACTACGAGGAAAAAATATGTTGCCCTGAGAAAATAAGAGAAATGTTCGAACAGTATGAGGCAGTGAAGGGTGTCTACCAAAATACGCAGAATGTGGATGTGTTGAATAAAATAAGATAACATGTACTACGACAAGATCAGGAAAAATCCCTGAAAACAGTTATATAACTGAGTAATTCATTGCTAAATGAGAAAACAAAAATTTTAATTCACAATGTCTGGATAGAGGTAGACACATAATTATAAACCCAGTATTGCTAACCATCGTAACTGGTTATCGATTGCTAGTAATTCCAAGAAACTAGAAATTACATTATCTTTGTAAAAAAGATGGGAATAGAATATTATTGTTATTATTATTATTATTATTATTATTATTATATTTTACGATAATTACGAAATAATAAAATAATTACAGTGGAGAACCGTATTTTATTTCAGGATTCCGGGAACCTCTGGTGTAATAAAACGAGTTTGTCTCTGGGAAAACGGAGTCTTAATTAGTATTAATAAATTTGAATAAATCTGTATCGAATGGAACTGTTACGACTGTTACGCATGTGAAGGAACCATCGAGTGGCGGCATACGTTTTACAAGAATAACACCATAAAAACATGAGCCATTTCACCTCAAAATTACATTAAGAAAACTGTCGTATGTTTATATCACGTTAGAGTCAATTCATATTGCGAAAAAGAAAACGTCATTTATGTTGTAGTTCTCGGCAGTTTAAACGATTTTCTTACCTCGTACCTGTGCAGTGGTTCCCGAGTAGTATACACGGACCCTCCGGGCCACTATGTAGACTCCCTGTGGTACTGCGGTGCATGCGAGTGTATGAAAGAAGTAAAGGAAAAGGAATAATAGATCTGGCGCTGTCCGTGGCTCATTTGTTAAGCCACTGCTTCGACATTCGATAGGGAACCCAGGGAATACTATCGATCAAAACTAGAATTCTCCTTCAGACAGCGGTTGAATTAGGCCTAGTCGACAAAAATCCGCCACAGGCGAACTCCCAACACTAGGACCTCCTGGTCTGAGATACTGGCGAGTCACTGTCATGAGTTATCTCAATCCGTATCGTTTTCGAAATTCTTGCTTCTGGCCACCCGTGCTAAGGAATGGGAAGAACTAAACTTTCAGAACCATAATTTGAGGACCAAAATTGCCATTTTGTTGATTACGACCAAAGAAATATATTTTGAGGATCCCCATGATATTCTCGAATACAGAGTTTTACGTGGAATTATTGGAATCAATTATTAAACGGATAATATTTATTCCTTTTAAAATTTACACAACTTTTCGAATCCTTAAGGTTCGAATTCTTCTCCAAGTATATTTTCTACAAATATAAACAAACAATAACTACATAATAATTCTTGTTTTTAAACAGTTTCTGTCGATAATTCTGATGGACATGTTAAGTGATACATTCACCCAACACATTCCACGACGTCCATTTAATCTAATGGTGGGTGGACCCAAAGGATGTCTATGAAACTCGGTAAGGTTTGTGGGTACAGTTACAAGAAGACATCCTTGGCGTATTTTCGATTCTTCTAGCGTCGAGTCAATCTCGGTTCATCCGTCGCGATGTGGGCATAGACAAGGCCGTTGCATGGTACTGGTTGCGCCCCCCCCCCCACAAGGCCTCCTCGTGCAAAGCGGCACATCCCGACACGCAGGAATGCATTGCCACGCAACTAGGAAGAACGCCCCCCCCCCCCTCCAGCGCTTATGTATTCGTGTTACGTCCTTTGAGAAGGATTTAACATTCTCTCTGCAGCGCTATTTTGAAACGAATCACTCATATTTGGATCGTGGGTGCTTATCACAAACGTAAAGTAGCTGCTTATCCAATGGGAGGCAAAAGCTCAACATCCTGATTTGAAGATTTCAGAAACCGTCATTGAATAACAAATTTCCCTCTTTGCGAAGAATACTTTTATTAGAACATTTGAATTCTATTATATCACACGAACTAATTCAAATGAGGTAAGCAAGGAAATGTTAATATATCACGAATTCGTGACGTCGAGTAGACCTGTTCTGTGACGTCACATACCGTTGAGAATGTGTTTGTTTACTTCTTGATACCGCAAATTGTTTGCTTCAACCATTGATGTCAGTATCTACACAATATGTGTTTGAAGAACATCATGAATCCCAAGTAATACATAGAAATCTACATAGAAAATGCTGAGGAATGTTCAAAATATGTCAATAAAAAGTTAGTAACAATGAAAGATCAATTTTGGTTATTTGTATATAAAAAACATACGGAAGTTTATGATATAGCAGAGTAGTGAATTTCTTAACATGCAATTTGTAGCTAATCGAACATTAATCAGTTTGGTCATTTCATTCACTTTTTCTGTATAACATGATGGTCGCCACAAAAGACGTCTCCTGTCGCTGGTCACTCTGATAACACTGCACTGAACAACACGAAATGAAAAAAATAATTTAAAACAACTGTTGTAGAAAAGTACTGAAATCCTAGTTTTCTGGGGCAAATATATTAAAAAAGGAAGAGAAAAGTAAATTCTTATAGACATGGCTAACAATTGTGAACACTATCTCAGAAATTGTTGCAATGTATCTCCTAGAGCAGCTTCTTTAATTTTACTTCATCTCACTTTCAATTACATTTGAATGTAAACAATAACTTTGACTTATAATTCATAATGAATTCCCATTTCAACCATCCTAAGAAGAATATGTGAAGTTTACGTTCTTGATTTTCCTCTACCACCGAAACAACTTTTTCAGAAGAACGTTCATCACTTGCATCCTTTCTTTACGAGCGGCTTGCAAGAAAATATTATTTTTAAGTAGATATTGAAATAAATTGCTTTACAAACACTTACTCTCTATATTTTCCAATTGTTAAATTTAAGCATTTCCACCAAAGAGCGTAGCATCCATTTCGTCACATGGACTCACCTGAAACAATAGAAAAAACACATTTAGCATTTGCAGCTTAAGAACCAAAACAGTTGAAATATTACACATATAATGCGATTTTCGCAATTCTGCCCCTGGCAAGTATCAGCTGCAGACGTTTTCATGCAATCGGGAGCTTCAACGTCACCATAGTAACGTCACTATGGTGACGTTCAAGTTCTCGATTGGATGAAACTGTCAACAGCTGGTACCTGCCAGGGGCAGAGTTGCATAAATCGCAATATAGAACACCTACTGAGTCGTTCTCAGAAGAAATTTACAACAACAAAAAAATTGATAAGTAGCATCACAGGTGTGTACCGAATAATTGATGACAATACTTTGTTATGCATTATAACTATTAATTTTCTTGTAGCAATATGAGATCAACGATGGAAATGTAAACATTGTTTACATCACAAATCTGAAAAGTACTACAACCCTTTCTATCCGGAAAATAATGTAAAAAAGCAAAACAACTCTCTACGTTTCTATTCGGAAACTATCTGTGTGACAAAACAATACGACAAGATATTTGCATAACCCATAGCCCATGATTACGAATAGCTTACGTATACGTAACCACATGTTTTGCCATAAAATTCTCTACACAGCAGGCTTCAAACGAATGGAGCTCGATAAGGCTTCGTTTCCATGTGAAGCAACCTTCCCAGCCGCTTCCTAGCGTAATTTTGATGAACTGCATAGCAAACAGAGCTCCCTTCGACAGCTAACGCAAAGGATTCAATGAAATAATCAGTTTGTCTGAAAGTAACAAGACTAAAAGTTAGAGTAGAGGAGTGTGTTGAGATGTTTTCGAAATAAAAAATGACGGAATTCGTTACAATTCAGAAGGATTCAAAAATTAATATTCTGAAGAGGCGAGTTTCACCTCAATTTTGAACATTAGTTTCCACGAATTCAAACATTTCATCCTTCACGAATTCAAACATTCCATCCTTAATTTCTAGTAACAAATAGAATATCACGGCATACATAATTGCAAGGATTTGTAATGGTTTTGAAGGATTTGGAAAAGGACAAATTAATTAAAGATAGTCAAGCATTCGAATCTCTTAGTTTTAGTGTTGAGGATTCTCAAATGTCCTCTCCTTTCTATAAATCACTAAAACGAAAACGGCAACTATCTCGCGTCTTCAGAGATCTAAGAATACCTGCGGAAGTGTCGCCTTTCCGGACCCGATTGGGACTGATCGCAGCCGGTTGCTAAAGGAGGCCCTAACACAAGTAAACCACCTGTCCAATCATTTGCACAGACGTGCGATCAATGTTTAGTAGCTCCTGACACCGCCAACATTTCCCCGGGTAGAGCGCGACACTTCGCAGCAGGCGAGAACAGAGCGCTTAACAAAGAGCTAGAATGGAGGCAGGCAATGACAAAGGAGTTGACTAACGGACAGCGAGAACGAACGGACGGATCGAGATAGCGGATGGCGAAGATGGAGAGGAGATGTGCCAAAAGAACACGAACAAAGAGGAGAATGTGGAGCAGAACAGCGGCGCCAAAGATGAAAACTGAGCGCGAAAGGGTATGGCAGGGATGTAACCAGTACAAGAGACGGTTATGGGGAGTTCAAGATAGACAAGGAATAAAATTTTAGATCGCGTCAAAACGGGACGAGGAGGCGGGATGAATCTGAGCGAAAAATGGGGAAGCGCAGGGTTAGGGCAGATGCGTCGTCGCCGGCGGCAGGAGCGAAGGAGGGTGGCAGGGCAGGGAGGAGAGGTAGAGCGAGACGGAAGAGCGTAGGGAGGTGATGCAGAGGTGCGTTGGGGGCATGGTGGTCGGTGGCGTAGGGCTCGGGAGGACGTAGGGTTCAGGAGGACCTAGGGTTGCGGGCGAAGTGCTGGGGGGGCCTAAGGCTCGAGGCATAGGGTAGCGCAGGGCTCGTGGGGAGGGGCGTAGGGCCCGGGGAGATTCGGGTACAGAGAAATGCAGACCTCGAGGGAGCGAAGGGTTCGGTGGAGCGTGGGGCTAGGGGGCGTATCGCTCAAGACGCATTGTGCTCCGGGGAAGCGCAGGGCTCGAGGGCGTAGGGTCTGGGGGGCACTCGGGTAGGACTCGGGGACGTAAGGGCACGGGGGGAGCGATAGGTTTGGGGGACGTAAGGGCACGGCGGAGCGATAGGTTCGGTGGCCGTAAGACTCGGGGAGGCGTAAGGCTGTAGGGGGCCATGGTTTGGGGGTAGCTTGGAGCTGGCGGAGAGGGAAGTTTCGAGGCAGTAGGCCGGGCTGCTGGGAGGGCGGGTCGGGGAATGGAGTGGAGTGGAGTGGAATGGAGTGCAGTGCAGCGGAGTGGAATGGAGTGCAGTGGAGCGGAATGGAGTGGAGTGGAGCGGAGTGTAGCAGAGCGGAGTGGAGTGGAGCGAAGTGGATCGGAGTGGAGGGGAGTGGAGCGGAGTGGAGGGGAGTGGAGTGGAGCGGAGTGGAGGGGAGTGGAGGGGAGTGGAGCGGAGTGGAGGGGAGTGGAGCGGAGTGGAGCGGAGTGGAGCGGAGTGGAGCGGAGTGGAGCGGAGTGGAGCGTAGTGGAGCGAGTGGAGTGGAGTGGAGTGGAGCGAGTGGAGTGGAGTGGAGCGAGTGGAGTGGAGCGAGTGGAGTGGAGCGAGTGGAGTGGAGCGAGTGGAGTGGAGCGAGTGAAGTGGAGCGAGTGGAGTGGAGCGAGTGGAGTGGAGCGAGTGGAGTGGAGCGAGTGGAGTGGAGCGGAGCGTAGTGGAGTGAGTGGAGTGGAGTGGAGCGAGTGGAGTGGAGTGGAGCGAGTGGAGTGGAGCGTAGCGGAGTGGAGCGTAGCGTAGCGGAGCGAGTGGAGTGGAGCGTAGCGGAGTGGAGCGGAGCGAAGCGAAACGTCGCCGGGTCAGCGGCGGTGGTGGCGAGCAGTGCCGAGTGCGGGCGGAGCGTCGGCAAAGGCGCGCTAACGAGGCGGATGAGCGATCCCGACGGCGGCGGCGGCGGCGGCGGCGTAACAAGGCTCGGAGCGACGCAGCGCGGGCGCAGGGCTGTCGGAAGCACTAACATCAACATTGCACGTCAACGCCTTCAAGAAAGGTCTGCGGTCAGATATAGCGCCAGCCGAGAGTCAAACAGCGCTCGCTTCAATAAATAGAGGCTGCGCACGGTGGACGTTCTCTTTTTCATGTGAAGTGCGATTTTTTTGAGTGAACAAAATGTCCACAATACAACCGATTCTTCGTTTCAATATGATCAATATAAAGTAACTTTTTTATATGAATAGAAACAATTTGAATGAAAATTGAAATAAAGAATTTGATGACGTAGATAGCCTATAATATCTCATTGACATTGTCAAAGAACTACTAACGTATTCCAAGTGTTGTGGATTGATACATTTTTCTTAGTGGCGCTTCTCGATGACCACGCAGTTTTTATTGGGCAGTTAAAGCAAGGGCAGCACTATCAACTGACGACTGTTGTCAAACGATTAGACGGGCACAGCTGTTATCAAATGAACCAATTCGGAACTTATCAACATGAGAACTCGATGTTTTTGCTGAAGTAACACAGTCACAGGTCAAGGAAAAGAGCTTGGATATCTCAAATAGACAAGTTATTAGTTGATCACTCACTCTGAAGTTATTTCAGAAGCAAAACCTACGCTCTATTTTTTTAAAGTTCTAACTCTCTTTACTCAATGTCAATAAAAACGTTTTGTATTTTTTTTATTCGATCAAGCTAAAGATATACAGTTGAAAATATTGGCAAATTTGGATGCGTACTGAAGAGTATTGAAAATATCTTTAATTTTAATTATTAGCCCCAGTTGAATTACTTCCACTATCTTACTGATTTTTTTATGAAAAGTTTTCCAAGTAACTGCATATATCTCATTTACATACTTTATTGTATAAAATAACATTCATTTGTTTTGATTCCATGATGGAAAAGGCCTTTCGTCTTTAATACCAATGTCCAAGTGGCTTTGATTCCGTCGTATACACGAAGTTTTGCAACTTATTTTTAAGAAAATACTTCTAGGCAACTTTTGCGAATGCTGTTTCGAATGATTATGATCCTGAAAGAAACTAGGTAACTACATCCGCTATACGGCGAAATCAGTCGTCATCCTATTAGCAGCACATGCTTCCTGGTTTGTTTCTATTGAACATACATATCTAAACATGCATTATTCATTACGAGACAGCTTTCGCCACAGTCTTCGAACTGAGGATAAAACAAAATCACAGCAACTTCCTCCGCCGCTTTGCCGTGGAACCGGTCCGAGCAATGCAAATGAGGAAAAAAGCGATTTGGTGAATTTCACAACTCTTCTCCGACGCAGGCAGCCGAGGCCGGAGGCCACGGAAGCATTCCTGGGCGACGGGGGGAGGGAGAAAATTGGAGAGGGCAGCGCAGGGGTCGGAGGCCATCGTAAAATAATCGGAGCCAATTCGGCAGCTCCGATCCAGACGGCAACGAACGACCACGACGGAGTCCGCATCTGCAGGCTTCCACGGAAACTCCAACACATACTGTAGCCACTTGCTGACAGCGTCCCTGGCGAGAACGAATTTTACGACTGAAATTAGCACTTGTCATATGTGATGTCAGTGCCATAACCAGAACGTTTCTTTCTGTGGGAGTTTGACAAGCGCACATTCGACAGAAAAACATTTCACAACTGAGGAGATGAAGTGCTTATGAAGTAACAATTCCCGAATATCGGTGATGAAATATTCACACAATTCCACGTGATAAACTTACAGATCGGAAAGTGTTAGGAACAAGTTTGATATGACACGTAACACAGGTATATTAAATATGTCGCATTTGGTAAGCATAGAAAAAATATGCTTGCCTTTGGTTCACCTACGTGAACAATATATATAACAATTATAAAAACATTATTTAAGAGTAATTTCATCTCAGATGTAAAAGAAAAATAGCATGCAGCTAAGAAATAATAAACAGAAATATAATCTTATGCAACAAACATTTACTTGTTGGAATGTTGTACCATTCTAGTGAACTAAAAAAATGTCATTTAAAAAATAACGAAAAACATAATTCAAGGCTTCTGTGGAGTAATGTGATATTTTCATGGCATAAATCACACCACGATATTTTTTATATACATGAACTATTACGGCCGTACACATTTAATTTGAAATTAACATTCAGTAAACTTGAAGTTACGTAAGCTCAAAAATGCTAAGGTGGAACATAAAAAACATATTTTTGTTGTGGTTATTAGTATTCAGAAGAGATTGGCGACCAGGATATTTCAGGTCGTTAAGAGAATGTCCTAACAATCTCTGCCCGCATAGCGCATGTTTCCGTGTTTAACTATGTTTAGGTATGATCCAGGACTAACAACATTTACAAAGAGTATTATCGTCCAAAAAGGTCTTTTGAGGATTGCTGCATAAGAAACAACTCGTGTTCCATTGGACACAAAGTGGACTACTGGTGCCTAGGACGATCGTGTCCTAGTTCTCTTCTACGGTAGTGTGTGTTGCAGTATGACTTGTGTCGCGTGTGCGTCTTCTGGTTTTCGTCCGCTTGCGAGGATTTTCCCCCAAGGTATCTCCCATCAGCGAGACAGAGCCCCAGCCGGGACAAGCTCCATGTTCCTCTTGGTCTCATGGCCTGTGAGTTAGTGTACATGCTGAGGATGGGACAAGGAAGAGGACGGAAAGATCGCGCACAGTCCGTGACTCGTTTGTTACAGTGTTGCTCTGGACATTGCCCTATTGTTGATCGGAGAAACCACTGAAAACTGCCGATCAAAGCAGCCGGCCGCTAGAATTCTCCTCCAGACAGCGGTGGGACTCGACCTAGCTATTTGGCTAGTGTCGGAAATCCTGCCCCCGGCGTACGAGTATTCGAACCTAGGACCTCCAGGTCAGAGGCACTGGACTGATATCACTTGATGCCCTGAGCCACCTTTGCCGTGGCAGCCGTACGGAGATTTGTGTCTAAACCTCATTATAAACGGCACAAAGTCATATTCCCTTATCGCATATATTGTACTTGGATTCATTTATACATGCGTTTGAAAGAAATCAGCTGTTGTCATTTTCATCCAACCGGGAACTTGAACGTTAATTTAGTGACATAGAAGCTCCCGGATTGGATAAAACCGTCAACAGCTGATTTACTTCAAACGTACGTGTACATAAATCGTAATATAGACCACAGGGTTTGTTCTTAACCACTTTCTGCCTCTCCACCGGGGGGCGAACGCAAAGTGCTGCAGAGCGGTTCTGGGTCCGGTTGCCAGAGAGCACGCGCCGAAAACCAGCCGCAACGCATCGCATCGCATCCGCCGCCGCCGCCAGGGCGAGCACGTCGCTTCCGCGCGTGGGCGCGTCGGCGTGTCGGCCGCGGTGCGTTTCCTCGCGCGGGTGGAATTCCACACGGCCACGCGAGCCGCGCTCCGCCCCCTCCCCTCCCCTCCCCCAGCCGCTACTTCTCCACACCTCCGTCCACGTGCGCCATTCGCGCCCACTTCGCTTCTCAACTCTTACAAGAGCGGTGGTGGTACAATATATGTACCACTGAGCGCAATGCATCGGGCGCTCGGTGGTGCAAAATTTGAACCATTTTGATAAATAAAGGATGTCTGGTGTCAATAATTGATACCAGACAGCATCCTTTATTTATCACAATAATAGAAGGTATCTATCTCACCAGCGATCTAATTAATTTGAACCATCATTTCTTCGCCGTATGTGTTGTTCCGTGGTAGGATCATTTATGATCCACCGCTGAAGATTGCAGAAAATAGTTTCCAGAAGCTCCGGAAGATGATGTGGGCATTGTGAATGCCTGCTGAACACTCGAGATGCCTTTTTTTTTTTTACAAAGCCTAAAGACATTTCCTTGTCTCTAGTTGGTATGAGCCGAGGTCCGAGCTGTGCAACTAGTGCACAATTTTTCCAAAGCCCTCGTTCATGTAAGAGTGAGGGTACCTGTATGTGAACTCAATAGAAATAATAGTCTAAATTAAGAATTTTAAACCTCCTACTTCTAGAAAACTTTTTTAGAGTTGTACATTAAAATTAAGACACGGTATAAATGAAGATCTATTGTTGTTTTTGTTGTTGTTGTTGTTAGTTTGTTGTTGATGAATTATTCTTCTGAATAATTTAATACCAGTTTCACATTAACATCTTTACAGTATGTTTTGTTATTAATATTTTAGTTTATTATGACGCTTAAAAAAATCTCTAACGAATTTAGTTTATTTTTTATGAAACAATAGCAAGTAGATAAATTAGATTGGACATGGTTTTAGACCCCATTGTCTAAATGTTAGACTACTATGAAATATTATACAGTAATAAGCGTTTGTGAAATAATTTTTAAAATGTGTGCTAAAAAAATGAACATTTTTTTAAAGTTAAAGACATATTTTTGTGTGTTTTAATCGTGAGACAATTATTGTATTATAAAATATACATTTTGTAAATATAATTCATATTATTAATAATTGTTAAGGCATTTGTAAGCAACAGAAAATTATCAGCCACAATTATCTAGTTCTGTAATAGGGATACAATACCTTCATAGACTAAAGGCACTTCAGATCACGAAATAAAATATAAAAACAATTAGTGCAACACGTAAGAGAAAAGAAATAGGATGATTATTCTCAGTGTTAAATTATGAATGAAAATTTTGTTTCTTCTAGGGTTATACAAAATTATTTCATTTACTTAATTTATTAGTCCATTTCTCTCCTTTGCTCTAAATAAACCGTTCACTACAATCACACTATCAAATACCCTCGCCTTCTGTACAAACATAACTGAAATATTAACTGTTTACTTTCATTAAAGAAAGAGTACCTTTTTTAATTACCAATGTTGCCCTAAGCACGAAATGCAATGCTGTAAAACCGTTGTCTTCAGTATGCAAAGTGTGATGCCTCTGAAGGAATCAGGTGCTATCGCAAAGAACATCGTCACAAGCAATGCGATGTGTGTCCCAGAGGACTATAAAGAACATTTCCAAACAGGACGATCTGCGACAAAACAAATCGAAGTGCAGTTCACATAAACGAAGTGACACATTCCTTGGAACACTGGGACTCAACAAACAGAGCCCCAAGACGCAACAAACACTTGCCAAACATAAATAACTTTGCCCATAAAGGAGCTTGGACACGCTGTGGCGTTCATATGAAATTTGACGAATGCTTTCTTCTGACCCCGAACAATAGCAAAGGAAGTTGTAAAGTCAAGCTTGGTGTCGACCAGCCGGTCTCATGGAAGTCGCTGTTTTCTGCACCCGGCCGTATCCCTCTCAGCGGATCTGCCCCACCCTTTATCCTCAATTGCGAGTACTTATCTTCTTTCACCCCTGTTTCCACAGCAGGCTGTTCTCTGCAACTAGAGCGCGAGCAGTGGCTATGCAAGGCTGCAGAAGCACAAAGACTCGAGCCTCGAAACCAACAGCCTCGCTGCCTCCGCCGCTCTCAGGCTTATGTTTCTCTTGAAGGGCTTACCTTCGCTCGGAAGCGTTCCGTCTCTGCCCTCCAAGACATTACTACTCTCAAGTAGTCGTATCTCAAGAGGCATCAACAATGCCCTTTGAATTGTCTGAGTAATTATTTCTCAAAAAATATTTTTAAAATTTGAACAGAGGATTTATCTATATCTGTTCGTTTTTTTCCCCATAGGGCTTTTATCCACCCGACAGCCGGTTACCCTTTACGTCCCGATGGAACCATACACTTAGACACCAACATACACTTGTGGGAATCTCTGAACTGGAGTCAACAGAATGCGAGGCCCTCCACGACAACACATACATGAGAGATAAGGGACAAACAACCATGCCCAAGGCGGGATTCGAACCCGCAACCCTTCGGATTGAAGCTCCTAGTCGGTACATGCTCTTAGCCATGCTCTTAGTCGGATCTCCAAGACATTACCATTCTCAAATATCTTTAGAGACATCAGCAATGCGTTTTGCATTGTCTGAGTAATTATTTCAGAAAAAACGCACTTAAAACGTTAACAGAGGATTTATCTGTATATGTTGCTATTATGTGAAAAATAAGAAAATATAGTATCAAAGCGAGCAGCAATGTATCTGATGAACCACGTGCAACGTATTCCAATATTATTTACTATTATATGAAAAAATTCTAGGACCTATTAAAAACAATACGAATTTACTATTTATTCCCAGGAGACCATTTGTCAGAACTTTTTTTCATTTTACACAGAGTCCTTCGATCGTCGAGCACGTAAAACAACGGGCATACCTCTTTGGATGCACCACTGAGACCTTGAAATCAAAAGTTGAATTAAGTGGAAGCACTCAGCATGTCGAGTGGCAACAGACCGTGAGACGTGCATTTTCTGCAGGGCAACGAAGCAGCATTTCGCTGCATTCCACGACCTTGCTAGCTGCTTTTACTGTATTTTACAATACAACGTAACGTTGTCTAATTTATATTTACGAGTACACAAGCTTAAAGGATTCATACTCTACCTGAATTTCACAGGTTGATAGATAGTTAGCGATTACGGGCACGTCAACTACTAAGGTTATTAGTCCCGTAAGTGTAGTGTATGTTTCTACTCAGGAGGTGTCAGTTTTCTTCCCCCCTCTATGGCGAGATCCGGCGCCGACCTACCGTCGGCTGGCTAGCGCGATTGTCCTCAACCAGGTATCTCCCGCCAACGGGGCACCGCCCCAGCTGGGACAAGATCTAAACTCCCGACCGGTCTCTCGGCATGTGTGGTAGTGTAGTGCATGTTAGCGTGTGTGTAAGAGTGAGAATACAAGGACGAAGGAGAGATCGCGCGCGGTCCATGGCCCGTTTGTTTGGGTACTGCTCCGGCATTTGCCTGGTGTTGATCGGAGAAACTCAAGCAAAACTACACATTGGAGCAGCCAACCGCTAGAATTAACCAACAGACAGCGACTGAATGCGACCTACCTAGGGTCGATAATAGTCGGATCTCGAATCTGGGACCTCCCGGTCAGAGTGACTGCAGTGACATTAGTTGATGCCTTGAGCTAGCTCTCCCGGTGAATGTCACAGGTATATAACGGCTTCTTCACTGTTATATCGACTTTCCAAGTTTCCAAATTACAAAGTGTTGATCAACTGTATCATTTTTAACATTATGCGATTTGTCACATTTACATATCGCATAGAAATGAACTCGTCATATGATGTTGGGAGCGGAAATTAACCCGCACGGCGCGTCGCGGCAGCTTTACTGGCAGCCCGGCCGTGCGATGCCTTTGCGCTCGGAACAGCTCGCCGGGCCTCCCTTTGGCGTGCGCGGCCGCCCTTCGATGCGCCCACCACGGGCCTCACAGCACGGGGCTCGCGAGGGGCCTGCACGAGGGTGGGGCGAAGGGCGGGGGTAGGCAGAGCTGGACGCTAGGCGCGTCGCAGGGAAGAATGCGAGGTGGGAACAGAACGGTCGCGGGATGGGAGTGGAACGAGAGTGGATGAGTGAGAGCGGGGCGGAGGCGGGGCGGTGAAGAGGCGGGAAAACAGGGCGGAGGCGACGAAGCGGGAGTTGGGCAACAGCGGTGGCGAGAGCGGAGGCGGGGGCGGGGGCGAGGGGGCGGGGGCGAGGGCGCGGGTGAGGGCGAGGGCGGTGGCGGGGGTGAGGGCGGGGGATGGGGAGAGCGGGGGCGGGGGTTAGAGCGGGGACGGGGGTAATAGCGGGGGCGGGGGTAATAGCGGGGGCGGGGGTAATAGCGGGGGCGGGGGTAAGAGCGGGGGCGGGGGTAATAGCGGGGGCGGGGGTAATAGCGGGGGCGGGGGTAAGAGCGGGGGCGGGGGTAAGAGCGGGGGCGGGGGTAAGAGCGGGGGCGGGGGTAAGAGCGGGGGCGGGGGTAAGAGCGGGGGCGGGGGTAAGAGCGGGGGCGGGGGTAAGAGCGGGGGCGGGGGTAAGAGCGGGGGCGGGGGTAAGAGCGGGGCGGGGGTAAGAGCGGGGCGGGGGTAAGAGCGGGGGCGGGGGTAAGAGCGGGGGCGGGGGTAAGAGCGGGGGCGGGGGTAAGAGCGGGGGCGGGGGTAAGAGCGGGGGCGGGGGTAAGAGCGGGGGCGGGGGTAAGAGCGGGGGCGGGGGTAAGAGCGGGGGCGGGGGTAAGAGCGGTGGCGAGAATAAGGGGTAACAGGGTAGCGTCGTTCGGAGCGGAGAAGTGGCGAGGGCGGACGGAGTGGAGCGGGACGGAGCGGCGGCGGGGGAGCGCGCAGCGGGGCGAGGGTGCTGGGCTGAGGTGGGGGAGGGAAGAGGGGCGTGGCAGGTGACGCGTGCGCGAGTGCGTGTGCGTGTCGAGGCGCTGGCGGCGGCGGTCGGAGACAATGCGCGGAAGCGTCCGAGCGTAGCGGCGTAATGGCCCTCGACGCCCCCCCGTCCCCCCTCCCGCACCAGCGGAGCTCTGCAAGTGGCGGGCAGGCGATCACGCTGGGCGAAACAGGCAGTGGCGGGCGGAGATGCAATGAAACGGAAATCATAAACAGTACTAGGCTAGTTTTTAAAAATATCATGAAACGATCTTTAAATGGCAATGCAAATCAGTAACTATCCTAGAAAAAAAATCAAAATTTAAAAGCTCATCAAATCACTACATCACTGATTTGGCCGCAAATGACATAAGCAGTTTTAGAACATAAACAATACCGAACTGTAGAGTTCCCGAAAATGTTTCACTGCAATTAAATTACTTGCATGTTTTTATGATATTCGAGACCATATTAATGTAATAGAAATACAACAACCTCTCAGCTGAGAGAAGAGCACAGAGAAATTTTGGAAACGTAATTGGAAGTACCGAGAATTCGAATGACACTGGCGACATTTCGCACTGATATTCGAAATGTTTTGATTGATAGGATTAACCGAACACAGATTAAAAAATTGAACTTTTCTCCAGAAGAAAATTCGATTGCCTATAAATCTTATAAAATTCACGACTACAAAGTGATAATTCATGAGAGGCTATATTCATGAGTGGACTTTATGAGTTCCTGTTGAATTTCTCATGATTTTTCAATTGTATACAATTATACAGAAAATGTTATGGTCTATCATGTCAACTCCTAAAATATAAAAATCCCGTCTACCTCAAAGAGAATTTGTACAAAACGCCTGAGCCTGACGAAAACATAAATTATTCTCGTGCATATATGCAATGTTACGCTCACTACTCCGAACTTGGTGTTTCCAGAATGAGTCATTTCCCTCGTCGACACTCAAATGTTATGTCTTTTACCAGTCTCTATCGAAAACTCGCCACGCACCGGCTCGTACTTTCTCTACAATTTTAGTATGAATTAATTCTTTTATTTTGTTTCTGTACATTTATTTCCTAACATTTTAGCATTGCATTTGCCAATAGTTTTGCAGAATTTAAATTGAGAAATATTTTTGTAAATAAAAAATACGTAATTATTAGTATCGCTCTAGTTTGGAAGAAAAAAAAATTCAGAATTGGAACGTATTAATTTCGAATGTAGAGGCCACTATCCCCAAATCGAAACACCCCGCATCCCACGGTCGATTAAGGAAAGCTGCAAAGCCTGCACAAGATAGAATGATTTCGCCTGTTTCTCGCCCAAAATTACCTCCTTTCTCTGCTAGTTGGTGAAAGGGGCGTAGCGAAATTTGCGTGGTCAGACGGAAGAGCGGGCCTGATGGCCCGAGTCTAGCCACGTAAAATAAAGCATTAACTCAATTCAATTCAATTCAATTCAATGCAATGCAATTCAATTATTTAAGTGGAAACAACTACGTGTACGTCTAAGTTAGGTTAAGGTGCAACAGAACAGGTGCTTTGACTTAAGAGCAACTGTTTTTTTCTTTCCCTTTAGAACCTAGCTCATAATTATTTATTTCTAACTCTGGGGCGGAATTATTCTCTCTGTATGTTCGTTTGGGCCTTCCGCTTTGGCGACCGGGGCCCACTGTGCGAGGCCGTGTGCTATCACTACAAGGGGCGCTTCCGCCCCGGCCTTCGCACGCCACGCGCGGCGCAGGAGGGGCGTCCAAAAGCTGCAGGGGCGGCCATTCAACGCGGAACTACGAGATACAATAGCAAGATTCCACGAATGAGAATCAGGATTTATAAATGGGATGTAAATCCACTACTCGCCATGAAATACATGCTGGTTTAAAATCCACAACTGATATTTTTATTATAAAATACTGGACGAGGTCAAATTGAAAGTATAATATAAATCAGTAGGTTCCAAATGGATTCCTCGAAAAAATTTTTTGCAGGTACCAGATTTTGCCTTGCGTAAGGTACTATACCAGTTCTGTACTAACAGATATTAAAACAAATAAGATTCATTTTTAAATGGGAATATTTTAACGCTTTGTGTAGAAAATACAAACTGTATTTACATGTTAACCGCACTGTGAATGTAAAACTGTCTTCTACCTTTGGTTGAAATGTTGGTTTAAATATAATCTGTGCAACTGATGTACTTTATCGTTCACAGTATTGTTTTTTGCTAATAAATCGTCGGCAAGGCTCCCTGTAATGGCGGAGGCCCAATAAAGTCAATCCATTGTGCCAGGAAATGTCCATTTCCAATGCTGAGTGAATTGTACTTGATACGATGACGCGGGGTGGTGTGGTGTGGTGTGGTGTGGTGTGGTGCGCGACGGGAGGGCTTGCTGATGCTGGCGAATATGAAGTACGGAGCGGGGTTGGGGGCGGAGCGAGGCGGTTTCGGGAGGCAGCACTGTGCTGCCAGCGCAGTTCTTTACCGAATAGAGGCATGATGTGTACGGCGAGCCTGTGCCTGGTGCTTTGGAGCGTGCCTGTGCTGTGTTATATTGTTGAGTGAAGAGAGGGTAGAGACTGAGCTGAGGCGGGGCGGGGCGCGATGGGGCAGGTGGGGAGGGATTGCGCTTACAGCGGGGGGTCGAGGCGGAGCGGAGCAGGTCTCAGCTGTGCTGAGGCGGGCGGGGCTGTTCTTCGCTGGGTGGGGGTGGCTGTGCTGTATTGTGCTTTGCTGGGTGGGGGTGGCTGTGCTGTACTGTGCTTTTCTGGGTGGGCTGGCTGTACTGTGCGGTGCTGTACTGTGCTGTGCTGAGTGAGTGTGGTTGTACTGTGCGGTGCTGTGCTGCGCTGTACTGTGCCGCACTGGGTATAGAACGATTTTCTTAAGAATGGGATAAAGTGACAGTTCGCAAAACAAGTGAACATCACGTGTACTTCAGAGAAGTAAACACGTGCAACGTCACGAGTACGCATCTCACATTCAAGACTCGATTTTAAAACTAACATAATACCTATCACATAAAAATTAAATTCAATGTAATTTTTATAAAAAGAAAGAATTTTTACAGAAGAGCACAAAGCTCTGCACTTCCTAATTTCAATTATTTCTCGTGGCGCACTATATTTTCGTCGGACGAGGACATCACAGCCAGGGAGCGTCGTAACTATTTACAAGTTAGCCAACTGCAAACGAACGAATGGCGGAAGGAGAGTCTAATAAGTTCAAGGACACAAAAGACCACAGAATCGTCAGTTGTGTTGCCAGCACTAGCTGTCAAATCATCCCATCCATAAGAAAATCGGACAATAGAGCTGTGCGGTTCTTTGCTGGACAGGACAGGGCGGAGCGAGGTGGGGCGGAGATGCGGGGCGGGGCTGCGGGGCGGGGCGGGGCGGGGCGGGGCGGGGCGGGGCGGGGCTGAGCAACCGCTCTCACCTTCAGCCGTGAGAGCTAACGCGCGTCGCAGGAGCAGGAAGCACATCGCAAGCGCGCTTTTACGATCTCGCTCACGCGCAGGTCACACCGCGCGATGTTACGCGCCGCGAGCGAAGGAGTGCCTGCGAGTGGGGAATCCTCTGAACAGGAGCCTCTCGCAGACGAATTGCTTGAACGTAACTACGAGACTCTGCTCGAACAGGTGCGTACTGGCCTTAAAATGTGTGTTTACAGCACCATAAACGGGTACTATCGAAGCTAAAAGTGTTTCTCCATTTTAGCAACACGTTTTCTTAAACTGATTAACATAATGCATCGTACTTCACACTATAAATACATGCTGCTTCCTTTCTTAAAAGTCAGCGAAATCACAACTGACACGTTGTTATAAACGTAACACGCAGGAATATAAAAGACTGCAATGTACGCGGTAACACGTAGGTTTAATGTTTCGGCTAAGGAATCGCAGCTTCGAAGACGGGACGTCACAGGAAATTCGTAATACCGTGTGTCCTTGTGGATACATTCCGTTCATGGTAATAAACCCAATTTCTAGTTGATGGGTAACCCTGTTAGCTAAAAATGCAAAATTCTTAACATTTTTTCCTTGTAATTAATTCAATTCTAGAACAAAACACATTTAATTACTGCTGCAAGTGAATACTGCATTGATTCGTGTTCCATGCAAGCTCCTTCGTCGGGCACTGCAAACGTTTTTTTATTAATCGAACTATCGCATCACACGTTCAAATTTAATTTATTCCGGTCCGTCAGCGACCGCGTTCAGAAACCCGTGCCCTAACCGGCGAGTGGCCAGAAGAGCGCGTCCGGGGCGCCGCGGCCGCAGAGCGCTGTCGCGAGTTTCATCGCCAGGGGCCGCGGCGGCGGAGCCGAACTGGGAGCCAATTGAGGCCAACGTCTCCGCCTCCTCTCCGCGCCGGGTGCCCTCCACTCGCGGTGCAAGAGGACGACTCGGCGGCCAGTCATTTGCATCCTCGCGCGAGGTCCTTCTCTCCACGCTTGCCCCGTTATCACGGAGCATACAATGTCTTCTGGACCAATAAAAAGTAGTTTTCAAATGAATGAAAGAAAGAAATAACAAGTGTAGGTACGTTTTTAATCACTAACTCAAGGAATTATAAATAATGTTTTTTCTGCATTATGTAAAATGGCAGATAAACGAAGTATCTTCCATCTTTCTCACAGGATGTTATAACTCGATGGGCATTCATTTGCATTCTTTCATGAAATCTTCGCCAAGCTTTTTCTGTTATCATGGATAATACAATGTCTTCTTGGTCAATGAAAAATAATTGTCCAATGAACGAAAATTTAAAAATAAATAGTACATAATTTAATAATAGTAAATAATTTAAAAAACGATAGTTTTTTAAATCCCTGACTCAAATAATTAAAACTTTTTTTTCTGTTAGTATAAAAATGAGAATTATCTTCCACCATTTTCAGAGGAATGGGACGAGTTAATGGAGTTTCATTTCCACATTTAAAAAAAAATCTTCATCAAATCTTCTTTATTATTTTGCAACATTTAATGTCTAACCAATCAAGAATATTTTTCAATCTAAGGAAATTCAAAACTTGTAGCCGTATATTTTCTAAATTACAAACACTGGATTAACTACCTTCAAAAACAATACTAAAGAAAATTTATGTAAATGAATTCACTAATTAACACGTTAAATGTTTTTTAATGTCGGTAACTTTATAAATTTGCTTCAAACAATCGAGCAAAGAAAGTTTGTATGAAATGACCATGACATTTGCGAATATTTCTTTACCTTCCGATAACCCTTCTTGGTTCTATGAACATGCGATTTCTTAAGAAGTAAATAAACCACGGTCACGGCAATCTGAGTCGTTTCCACACATCGCGAGGGGAATGGAATCACATAGTTGCCACACCCTACTTGACAGACAATAAACGTAACCAATTTATTATATTGATATATTAGCAAATTCATAAATTTGCTTGCAAGAAAAAAAACAAAAGTAGAAGATGCTCATGACACATACGAGTAATTTCTATACGATTCCTCCTTTTCTTAATTTTCAATATTTCGACATCCTCAACAATTTTGCATAAGAATCACACTTCTGGCATTGTAATTAAATTGGAAATGCTGATGAGTTATTAACATGATTCAATGACAAAATAATGCATTAATACAAAATTATTATTGAAAACAATTTTTAAAAGCACTTATGTTAATTTCATTATTTGCATAATTTTTTTCTTATTTTTTTACGATTCTGTATGTATTTAGTACAATTCGTTAAAAGTCGGTTCTCTTAATAAATCTCAGTAGCCAAAGACGACTTCCATTATTTCATCATTGTAAATAAAGTTCCCGCCAGCCAGTTCGCCATTTCCAAACTTCGCTGGTGGAGCGGGGCCTGCGAGATGAAATGCCGAACGAGGAAACGGAAGCCATCGCTCTCCTGCGCTGGCGGCGCAAGAGCTTCTCGCAACTCGGCGCGCCCGGTGCGTTCTTCGAAAAGCGCGCGGCCACCGCGTCAGAGGTGGGAGCACAGGTGGGAGCCCCTCCCGCAGCGTCCCAGCCAGAACAGTGGGTTTTGCACTGCCTCTGGGAGATTTGATAGCGCAACCGCAAACAACAAACCGGTTACCTCGAGACGTTTCGTGTGAAGTTTACGTTTTGCACGTTATTCTCTTTTTTGCATGTTGGGTTTATCATTGATTGATTTAAGGAGTCTCTGGACATTTCAACTACAGAAGTCATTATTCCCGTAAATGTAGTGCATGTTTTTCCACTACGACTGGTGGTGGTGGTGGTGGTGGTGGTGGCAGTGATCTTCCCCCGCTGGATGGAGAGATCCGGCGCCGACCTACCGTCGACTAGCGGGTTTTCCCCAACCAGGTATCTCCAACACGCGGGGCACCGCCCCAGCCGGGACTAGCTCTAGCCCCCTAGTCTCAAGCCCCCGACCGGTCTCTCGGCATGTGGATTAGTGTAGTGCATGTTAGTGTAAGTTTCTGTAAGGGGAGGAGATAGGATAAGGAAGAGGAAGAAAAGATCGCGAGCGGTCCATGGCCCGTTTGTTAGGGTTCTGCTCCGGCATTCATCTGGTGATGATCAGAGAAACCACGGAAAACTACCGATCAGAGTAGCCGGCCGCTAGAATACTTCTCCAGACAGCGCTTGAATTCGACGTATCAGACAAGCCTGTGTCGAAAATCCTGCTACCGCCGGGTCTCAAACCGAGGATCTCCTGGTCAGAGGCACTGCAGTGACATCTGTTGATGCACTAAGCCACCTCTCCCGGTTTGTATTTATGGGAATTGTTTCGTAAAGGCAGAGGGAACTGCTCTCATTAAAATTTAAAGATCGCACATCTTCTAGTTTTATACTGCGTATTTAGTTTCACATTTTCTTGTTTATGCATCTAGTTTTATACTGCGTATTTAGTTTCACATGTGCTTGCGTATGCATCTAGTTTAGATCCACATTGCCGTTAAAAATTGGAACCACTTACCTTCTCATTTTGTTTTTCACACAAACCTAATGAAATAGGTGATAAATCATCTTTGGATATTTCTCAAACCTTACGATACCACTTCGCGTATGTGCATAATCTCTGGAGTTGGCGCCTAATGCATACAAAACTCGCTTCACACTGTCACGCCACACATTTCGCCAAGGACGCGAAATTTCAAAACTTTTATACAAGCCGTAAATGAATTTTAATTTTTTTAGAACTTCGCAATGATTCTTACAAGTTTTTGCTCAATATGTTTAGTCGTAAATTGCAGTATCTTTTCACGTACATATTTATCTTCACAATGCATTCTAAAAAATCAGATAAGTTTTGATTGTAAATAGTTAATAACACATGCCACTTTTTTAATAAGGACTTTCTCCGCAATCCTTACTATTGAACAGTGACATTGTAATTGATATATTTTATTATATATTTTTTTAATAATTGTTTTACGATTTTGCATTTGGATAATTAACATTACTCAAATCACCTTGGAAAATGGACAGATTTTGCGAGCACTTCGTTTTTGGACAGATTGTTTTCAAAAATACGTGACTATTACCTCCATACATTGTAAAAGATAGAAAACAAACTAGTTTGTCATTCTCCCTCGCATGAGCGTAGTATATCGGGCGCGCGTGTGTGGCATGGTGTGGTGTGGCATGTCAGGGAGGGGAGGGGGGAGGGGAGCGACGGGGTGACACGAGTTGGGATAAGACCGGGTGGAGCAAGAGGAGGAGAGGCGAAGCAGGGGGAACGAGATAGCGTGGGGGGATATGCAGGGCGGGGCAAGGCGGGTAGGGTCAGGTATGGGTGGGGACGGGCGGGGAGTGGGTCAGGTATGGGCGGGGGAGGGAGGGTCGGATGTGGTTGGGGAGAGTCAGGTTGGGGAGAGTCAGGTATGGGCGGGGAGGGTCAGGTATGGGTGGGGTGATGCGGGGAGAGTCATGTATGTGCGAGCAAGGCGGGGTGGGGCGAGGAGATAAAGGGCGGGGAAGAGCGGGTAGTGGCGGGGCGGGGAGAGGAGAGGAAGGGCGGGGGATGGTAGGTACGGGCGGGGCGGGTTCCGGCAGAGCGCTGTGGCAGTGGCAGTGGCAGTGGCAGTGGCAGTGACAGTGGCAGTGGCCGTGACAGTGGCAGTGACAGTGACAGTGACAGTGGCAGTGCCAGTGGCAGTGGCAGTGGCAGTGGCAGTGGCAGTGGCCGTTGCAGTGGCAGTGGCCGTTGCAGTGGCAGTGGCCGTGGCAGTGACAGTGGCAGTGGCAGTGACAGTGGCAGTGGCAGTGGCAGTGGCAGTGGCAGTGGCAGTGGCCGTTGCAGTGGCAGTGGCCGTGGCAGTGGCAGTGGCAGTGACAGTGGCAGTGGCAGTGGCAGTGGCAGTGGCAGTGGCAGTGGCAGTGGCAGTGGCAGTGGCTCGGCGGCGACGCGTTCCGCGAACGGCGCAGGTCGCGGCAGCGCAGCAGCAGCGCGAGCAACACGACGCGCGGGGCCGCGCAGGTGGGGCGTCGATATTCAATGGGCGGCTCTCGAGGAGCCTGGGGAGCACGAGTAGAACTGCCAAGTCCGCAGGCGGAACGTTCTTCGGAATGGACAAGCAGTACAAGGTCAGAATGTACTAATCACGAGTTTATATGAATAAGGAAATACTACAACCATAAAAATTATAGGATTCATTACAGATATTGCAAAATACGGAGGAAACAATTTGTGTGTTATTTCCCTCGTCATATTAAAATCAACTACGATGAGATATCTTCAACCACATTAGTATATAATTAAGTACTAGGAAAACGTCAAACTTTGACGAAATTCGAAAGAATCGGTTCCCGAGTTCAGAGGAAACACTTCAGAGAACGGCTCCAGTCGCTTTCTTCCAAATTGGTCTTAAAAAGTATAACTAACAGTGACACGTGTCTAGGTACTTGAGCGGTAAATATAGGCACTCTTTCCTGTTGCAGTAAAATTGCAAAGTGACAGCACAGAGCCGCCGTGCAGGTCAACCAAGTGCACCGTGAGCCGAACTGCGTCATGCGCAGATCAAAAAATTGGCGTCACGTTCGCAGTAATTGTCGCTTCAAAAGAGCTGTCCCTGTCTCGCACAGTAAACAGCACTGTGAGTGGCGTGGCAGAACAAGGCGTGGGCTGGCACTTCGGGAAGTTACACGGAGCACACTACTATATTCTAGACAGGGAAGTGTATATTGTAAATAATCCGAAAGGGAGAACCTTATATTTATATCCTATAGACTTCATAAAAATATAATAAATTGGGTATCTTTAAAAGTCGCAAAATAATTCTTCGAGCTCAGTTTTCAAGTTATTGTACAGAAATATTATTGCAAAGTAGGAACTACATTTTTTCATTATCAGAATCATCAGTGAATTTGCAATTGAATAAGCATAAAATACTGTAACATGAAATACTTTTATGAACTTTGAATCACAATGAAGAGTTTTTATATTAATCCATTCTACTATTTTCCGTTTCAATAAATGTAGCAAGATGCACATAAAGCCAAAGAGGAGATTCAAGAGTGCTACGTGTTTGAGAATAATTATTCGACGAATTCAAAAGGAATATTGTTCATATTTATTCGATATTTCGCATTCAAAATACAGATATTCCCAATTCATATTAGAACTGTCAATTTCATAGTAGGTCTACGGTGAACGAAGAAAGCAGTCGTTAATAGGGTTACTGCGAATTACGCTATTCCAGTACACACTATCTCGGCGTTTCATCGCCAGAGTGCACCACGGCGTCCTTACGCCAATTCCGAGCGAGTGGTGGTGCGGGGGACATGTGTGTATGTGTGCGCGCGCTGTGAGAAGTGCGGGGCGCGGGTGACGGGCGGAGGCAGCGGTTGAAGTGAAACGCGTGTGTGGCAAGCGGGGCGCCAATGAGGGCGGGGCGAGGCGGAGAAGGGGGCGCGGTGGGCGAGACAGGGGCACTTGCACCGCCTCACACAGGCGCCACGCCCACAAATCGAAGCCGCATGCAACGACAAATTTACCAGCAGGATAAGTAGGCTTCATGCTAAGCCATCAAACAGTCTTTTTAAAACGTTATGGCAATTAACAAAATGTTTGATTTCTTTTGATATTCCCAAGAGAGAAAATAAGACAAAACATAATTTTTGAAAACATTTTCATTGTTTTAACTCAATGTCACGAGAAAAAATATCTGAATAGCTTGGAATCAGATAGTTCTAGATATATAATTTTGGCAAATATTAAGATAATTTATATGGTTGCTTGCCTTTCTGTTGGGATTTCCATAAACAATATAAAGATTCGACACGAACAGCTGAATATTGCAACAAGGTTTGTCACAGATTTCTTGCAGTGCGAGGAATTTTGCCTGATTTCCATTTCAGTCGCAAATGACATGTGACTATGAGTTGCCGAGCGTTTACTTTTTATCATTAGAAGCAGTTATTCTAAATTCATCTCATTAGTTAGTTTAAAAGTGAGGAATAAATAAACTTGGGTATCTGATCTTCAAGTTGTAGTTTCTCATATACTGAATGCCCGAAAAGGAAATGTCGAAACTTCGAAATTAAGATCATAAGTCAATTTAAAGCAAATTTTGTCTAATATACTACTTTAATATTTCGAAAGGTTGAGCCGCAATAAGTACTCGAAAGTTGTTTTGAAAAAAGGCTTTCTAGGCACAAATTTGCATTGCAGAAGCGTAGAAATACTGTAGAAATATGTGAAGTGTTTAGAAAGAAAAAATAACCCAGAAATAAAAAAAGCCCTCGAATTGTGTAAATTGGGTACTTTTTAATTTATCTTAGTTAATTATTCTTTCTGAACAAATATATTGATTTTCTTTGTAAATAATAAACAATTTACATGTTTCTACATTATTTCTATGCTTCGGCAATGCAAATTGTTACCTAGAAAGACTTTTTTCAAAACAACTTTTGAGTGCTTACCGTGGGTTAGGCATTCGATATATCCAAGTCGTTTATTAGACAAAATGTGCTTAAAATTGTCTTAAGAGCTTATTTTCAAAGATTTGACGTTTCCTCCCCGAACACCTGTGTAGTTAACACACAACGTCCAAAGATGCATCTGACATTGCAACCTTCAAACGTGAATTTCACTGCTGCTTTGCACAGCGCCCTCCAAATGGCGTTTGCCACTGGCTCTGCAGCAACGCGGGTGCGGTGAGCCAACGCGGAGAAGCCGCTAATCAGGGGAAGCGCGTGGCGCGGCGCGTGACCGGTTCCGCGCCCTGTCGCTCCGTGTCGTAAGCCCCCGTCGCGAGGTGCAGAATGGGCGTGCAAAGCGCGCGCGCGCCCACCCACGGGCCGGCATGCGGTGGTGCCGTGCGGTGCCGTGCGGTGCCGTGCCGTGCCGTGCGGGGCGGGGCGGGGCGGGGCGGGGCGGGGCGGGGCGGGGCGGGGCTGGGCTGGGCAGGGGAGGAGGGTGCGTGGCGGGGATGGCGGGAGCGGGGACGTGCTGTAGGGCGCATGAGACGCAGTCCACGAGGGGGGCGAGGGGGGGGGGAAAGGGCATTACGGGTAGGGAGGGGCGTGGAAGTGGGTCTGGAGGGGCGGAGCTGGCGGGAAGGGCGGAGCTGGCGGGAGGGGCGGAGCTGGCGGGAAGGGCGGGTCTGGCGGGAAGGGCGGGTCTGGCGGGAAGGGCGGGGCTGGCGGGAAGGGCGGGGCTGGCGGGAGGGGCGGGGCTGGCGGGAGCTACCGAATTGTCTCCCGATATGTGGAGTGCTTGCAAGTTGAAATATTATTCCCAGTAAGATTTATTTTTCTTCAGGACGTTTAGAAACAATTCGCACGGAAAATACAAACATGATATGTTACCCAACCAGTCTCTTCAATAATATTACACTGATCCTTTTCGGAGTGTTGAGAGGCACACGCCTGAGTTTGTTCCTTGGAGGATTGAGGCACAATAACACATGTTTGTTATGTCACACCCAGAACAGTTCCTCTTCCATTCACAAGTCTCTGCAGTCAAAAGACATCTCGAATCTCCGACTGAATAAGATTAGAAACATGACACGGGAATGATTAGATCTTTTACAAATTAAAAATGGAAATCCTTTTTCACTGTGCCCGTCTAGTAGCAAGTAACATTTTTTTCGCAATGACATAAATAACCTTGTTGCGATCTGGCAACACCGTGGAGCCTGTAACACACTTACAGCTCGTGAATTTGCACTCTCGTCTTGATCTCAAACATGACTGGCACAAAAGTGCCTGTTAATGGTACTTTGATTTGCACTACAGGAAAATTTGTTCGTTGCCTAATACACTACTTGAACTATTCGCGATGCTAGAGGCAATTCTTTGATAAAGATAACGCCATTGTAGGATCTCCTGAATTGACTTTTCACATTTACCTCCATGCTTTTTCAATCAACTTCTGCAATACTGCGCTGCTGGAGAGATGTTGACACTGAATAATAATGCAAGTTAACTTCGTCTTTACCAACACGTTTGGCATACACTACATATTTTCTTAAATAAACCCACCAAAAACCAGTGAAGTCGGTGCCGAATGATACTGGATACTTTCCCAACGCGCCGTGTGATAGATCCAAGTGCGAGTGTGGGAGTTACCCTTCGATCTAGAAGAAAATGTACTTTCTACTCGAGTTTAACATCAATTTTGTACTTAACTTATTATAAAATACGAGCGAAAATTCCGCGTACTGAACTATTGGATTTTTATATCACAATTCCATTCTTAAAAGTTTTAAATAGAGTGTTTTGGAGACGTCCCGCCTATTTTTAGTTCGCTCACGGAAACTAATTTGTAGGTTCAAGTTGGCTTGATGCCATTGGGAAAATACATGTTGCCAATGAGTTTTTTTTTCTGCCGCCTCCGCGATTTATGTAAAACAACCCCTTAGACCATGCAAAGCACTGTGCGAATTAAACTTTTGATCTAAATGTGTTGTCATACGTTATAAAATAAAATTATTTGAATCATTATCAGCTAAATATGGATATTCAGTAACACAATTCTAGTAATATTCACACGTACTCTGTTCAAATGTGTAACGTACCCTGAAAATAAGTTTCTCTTACAACAAACAAATAAAGTGCCATATATTTGGAAATGCCAGTGACCGAGCGTGAGAGAGTAATAATGTGAATCGTATGTGACAGGTAGAATCCTCAAAATTGCTCGATGTCGGATCTAATTCCATCTCTCGTCGCTGGACAAGTTCACTGGGTGATTTTTCACCATACAGGGGTGATACGTTGTTTAATAATATACTCCCTTTGGACTTAACACGAATCGTTACGACTTCATTCGTTAGAATTACGTAAATCAAACAAATTTTTGGGATGACAAATCTAAATTCAAAAAAGGATTTCTACCGTTATCATTTTACGAAGGTTCCATTTATAAGTGCGAGGATGGACGGGCAATTGAATTACACTTAAAACCTAATCTAGTCATTCCATAATACAAGTTAATTTGCGATAACCGCAAATGAAACTATGCTAACAGAGCCCTGTTTGTCCTCCCCGATGTAACGTAGTAGTCGTATGTCGTGCTTAGCAACAAGAAGTTGAGGAGCAGGAAACAAACAAACATAATTTGAGACGTCGAAGTGAATAAATTTGCTTCTAAGATGCACGATAGCTGTAGTAAATAAGCTGCAAATAGTTTTATGATTATATCCCTAAGTACTGGATGTACTAGAAGCGAAGTAATGAAAGTGTATTGTTGTTAAGAGAGAAATTGTTTTCCTAAGTAGCGTTGGCTGGAGGCTGTTGAGGAGCAGGAAACGAACAAACATACTTTGAGACGTCGAAGTGAATAGACCTGCTTCTAAGATGCACGATAGCTGTAGTAGATTAGCTGCGAATAGTTTTATGATTATATCCCTAAGTACTGGATGTACTAGAAGCGAAGTAATAGAAGTGTGTTGTTGTTAAGAGAGAAATTGTTTTCCTGACAAGAGCTGGCTGGAGATCGGCTGGACCACGCTCGGCGCCGAGTCGTCCCGTCCCCGCGCAGCTCCTCGGCGGGCGGTTCGCGAGAACCCGAGCCCCCGCGTGCATTCCATCCGCCTCCGGCTGCGCGCGGGGGAGGCGCGGGTCCTTGGTTCGGGCCCCGGCGGCCGCTGGCCTTGGCGCGTCGTGAGGCTCACAGCCAGCGCGGGCCCTCGCCGCGGCCACCGCCGACGTGTACGACACACTCGGCCGTGACGAGGCGCTTCCCCCGCTCCGAGCACAAAAAGCACAATGGCGTGGCTTCGAAGGCGTAATGAACTTGCGGCGATAGGGACGACACGAAATAAATTAATTACAGCACGGATCGAGTTCAAAGGAGTGTAGGAAGAAAACTATTTCTAGTCTGACAATGAAATTAGTACGAAAGAAAGTTTTCTACTCGTTCTGATCAAGAGTGAGACAAAACAAAACCCAAATCTCTGATTCTTAATTGGTAATCCTCCAATGTCTTGAATTTAGAATCATTACTTTATATTTTGTAAATCTCTTTAAGCAATACTACTCTAAAAGAGAAGCATATAGACACAAATCCTGAATCGTTTAAAATAGTTTACTATGTACGTAACGATTGTTAAATATATTTATAGAATCATTGTTTTGCGCGTTCAAATTGTGATTCGAAACTTTCACCTATCCTGATGAATACCCAGAAAGTCCAGAAACGCGTTAAACGTTTTTTGCATCAACAATGTCGGACCTTTTCCAAGTTTACAAAATTAGAAAATAATAGAAGCTCGTTGATCGGCTTACGAGGAGAATGTAGCCGCGCAGTTATACTGAAAAGAAACTTCTTGAACGCTCTGAATTCATTTTGTTGTAATTTATTTGTAGTACGGCGAGGAGATTGGGGTAACGGCAATGTCAGCAGATCTGAAGCCAAAATCACATGGCGACCATCGTCGCCGGTAGGTCGTTAACGCCGAGTCTGGACTTGATATATTTATAAATTATTCTAATGATAGTATTTAAGGGTTATTGTTACATGAGCAGAAATTTTATAAAGATATGACTGACGAAGTCAAAGTTTTGCCTTTTTTGCCTCTACCGAGGTAAATTTTAGAAATATTTAAATAAATGCTATTTCCATAAACAATCTCATGTATTCTTGGTAAAAAAAACACTCTCTTTAATCTTTAAGTGATACGAACATAATAGTGTATTGTCGTAATCGTAGTTGTCTACTAATAAGAAACCTTCATTCGAATGGGTGAACACCAGAACGGTATAAGTGACGTTTGTAAATTCTGTTTATTTAGTCAATATCACTGTAAAGTTGAGGTACTTTGTTTCATCATTAACACTAACTGCACATCAATTATTCATTAAAACACGAATATACATTGCCACTGAAATTTAGCCTAAAATGAACACGTTTTTCTCAGAATGTATAAAATGTCACTTCTACCGTTCTGGTTTTCACCCGTTCATTTGTTTGTCTACGCATAAGATGTCATTTGAGTTTGCACGCCACATTTTATAACTTCAAACCACAAGAGTTCGCTTTGCTTGCAATTATTTGCACACACAAAAAAAAAAAAAAAAATCAAGCAGTGGGTCTTGAGTGAACACTCGCCTCAGAATCGCGGCACACCAAAACACACACTTCTGCGGAGCCAAGACAACAACCCCTACTTCTGACCATATCTTACCCTTTCAGACGCTCAAAGGAAAATTTGATCAAATATGCCGACCTTTGTCCACCGCCAATATCATGCAACGACAGGACTGGAACTCCGGGAGCTAGATTTGGAAAGCTAGCGCCCTGACCCCTTCGCTACGGGTCGCCCCCATAAAGTTTTAGGTTACATTATGCCCGAATGAGAATGGCTGGTCACTGAAAGCATTCATTGTCGTCGCGCCCGTTGGCGCTACTTGGTAGCATTTATTTGCAAATGTTATTGCCAAATTATTGTTGCTAAATTATATAGCTAGAGCTTCAAGGTGTCAAACACCAGTATGTGAGCATTTTTTTCTTCCTGGCAAGCACTAACAAAAATTTAGCTGCATATCCCGCCCAGAAAAGCTGCGAACCACCAATGTTTGCTTTATAGCGGCGGCCTCTCCCGCCCACTGAAGCACACGAATTTGGCCGCAAAGCAGGAATTTAGAAGAATCTAAACGTTGAAAGCGTGAATACGCCCTGGCAGGAGCGTGCGGGCTTCTAACCCACGGGTGGCCCCATTACGAGTTTTGAGCTACTTCAACTCGTACTTTGTTTTGAAAATATTCACGATAATTGTATTTGCGCGACGATTTTTTCCTCTTAAAACGCGACTCAGCGGAGGGGATGCCGGATGGAGGGATCATTCCGCCCCCAAGGGCGTTTCATGTCCGCTGCTAATTTGTTTCCTCCAAAGGACACGGTTAATCCTACCTAGGTGTCTTGTTTATATTATTCACACTTAATGTTAGAAATGTTCGTCGCACGGCATGGGAATTAGGGAAATTAAAAAATGAATCCCAAGAAGATTATTGGGATTTACTTAAGTCTTCTGGATAAGCGAAAACAATTTTCGTTTCACACGTCAATTCACCGGTTCGTTCCTGCCCGGAGAAAAACTACCAAATGGCACCGTGCACGTTGAGATGTACCCTCTACTGACCGTTCCAACATTGATTAGGGGGACAGGGGTGACTGAGGGACAGGGGTGACTGAGGGACAGGGGTGACTGAGGGACAGGGGTGACTGAGGGACAGGGGTGACTGAGGGACAGGGGTGACTGAGGGACAGGGGTGACTGAGGGACAGGGGTGACTGAGGGACAGGGGTGACTGAGGGACAGGGGTGACTGAGGGACAGGGGTGACTGAGGGACAGGGGTGACTGAGGGACAGGGGTGACTGAGGGACAGGGGTGACTGAGGGACAGGGGTGACTGAGGGACAGGGGTGACTGAGGGACAGGGGTGACTGAGGGACAGGGGTGACTGAGGGACAGGGGTGACTGAGGGACAGGGGTGACTGAGGGACAGGGGTGACTGAGGGACAGGGGTGACTGAGGGACAGGGGTGACTGAGGGACAGGGGTGACTGAGGGACAGGGGTGACTGAGGGACAGGGGTGACTGAGGGACAGGGGTGACTGAGGGACAGGGGTGACTGAGGGACAGGGGTGACTGAGGGACAGGGGTGACTGAGGGACAGGGGTGACTGAGGGACAGGGGTGACTGAGGGACAGGGGTGACTGACGGACAGGGGTGACTGACGGACAGGGGTGACTGAGGGACAGGGGTGACTGAGGGACAGGGGTGACTGACGGACAGGGGTGACTGACGGACAGGGGTGACTGACGGACAGGGGTGACTGACGGACAGGGGTGACTGACGGACAGGGGTGACTGACGGACAGGGGTGACTGACGGACAGGGGTGACTGACGGACAGGGGTGACTGACGGACAGGGGTGACTGACGGACAGGGGTGACTGACGGACAGGGGTGACTGACGGACAGGGGTGACTGACGGACAGGGGTGACTGACGGACAGGGGTGACTGACGGACAGGGGTGACTGACGGACAGGGGTGACTGACGGACAGGGGAGACTGAGGGACAGGGGAGACTGAGGGACAGGGGAGACTGAGGGACAGGGGTAACTGAGGGACAGGGGTAACTGAGGGACAGGGGTAACTGAGGGACAGGGGTGATTGGGGGACAGGGGTGACCGGGGGACAGGGGCGACGAGAACTGTAATGGCGAGGGCGACGCGTGCAGCATGGACTGCGCGGTGCAGAACCCGCGCACTGAAGCGCTCCCGAATGCGCCCCGCTTCCGCCCAGCACAGTGGGCCCGGCCAATGCGATGGCGGCCACCAATCAATTGGGGCGCCCGCGCGCTCGGATACGTGGCATCTTCACTCATCCCTATGCGCACGACTTGCCTTCACCCGAACCACAAAGGCAGAGACGACGCCAGATTTTCCTTCCCAGACTTGCCACGTTTCGAATTCGTTCTATAAGCAAGGAGGCCGGAGATGGATGAAGGTGACACGCAAAGACATTTCTCTTCCTGGACTATGTTGAAGATGATGGCTTCAGGACTGTGAACAGGACTGTTGAATAGGGCACAGACCTTCTGGGTACAAGCAACCCGAAGAGGTTTCTCGAAGAATTTCAGGTGTCGACAATTGCGTCCGTGAACAGAACGAGTAGAACTGCCATGAACCCAAGGGTATGTGAACCCGTTTTAATCTTTTTATTATCATCTCTAGATGATTTGGGAAATGATTGATCTTGACAAAACGTCCGACAATCAAATTAAGTATTGTACCCAGAACGTCTTATAATACGTCCTACTGTCATAATCATTTTTGCCAAATGTAACTGTTACATTAATAATATTGAAAATAGTATACACATGTTTAATTAGCAAATAATGTTTACAATTCAAATCCAAAAATATGTTAATTTTTTAAAAATTATAACACTTAAGAAGTCATTAAATGTGAACTCGTCGATGTAGAACAACATTCGTGCAATGAATATATGGATATTCTACTATCGGAATGAATGGCATCGCATGAAATTACATGCGACAGTTAGGTTGAATACACATTTAGTTTCTTGGCACTGTCGTATAGGAATCGGCATTTTGAAGTTTGAAAATTAGACTTCATGGTATTCACTGATATTATTATTATTACTATTATTATTATTATTGTCTACATAGATCCCAATAAAGCCTAAAGCCTTCCGCTTCACGCTGGTGAGTGAAAAAAACTTGGTTGGTTCCACCAATTTAAAACAACAAATTACAATAGTTTAACAAACACTTTACAGTTATACACAGGGCTGATATATTCACCGTTAAACAAGACTCAAAATGTTATTGAAATAAAATTCTCCGCTCTTCGCTCGCCCCGCCACTGTGTGCCGCTGTCCGTTACGGAGTGAAGGACCTGCGCTGGGAACCCACGCAACGACGCGACGCGACGCGGCCGACCTGCCGTCCCATCTGCTGCCGGGGAAGCCACAGGCGGCCACCCGGAGACACGCCGTGGAGTTCACTGCAGTAGACAACATTGTAGGACAATGGTAGCAGGAACGGATCATATAGACAATCTATTGATACTCCGTAAGAAATTTCTGCATTACTTCAATTAAATGTACATTACAGAAATTATCATGAACCCACATTATATTTAATGTACACATGTACGTTAGGATGCAAGTGTCAAAGCTTTATAGTCTTATCTAAAAGAGAATGAATGAATGAATGAATGAATGAATGATTGAAGTTGATGAACTGGTGATTATGAATGTGATATGAATGATAAGGGGCAGAAAACGAGAGGTCCTATACATTAAATCTACAATGATTTTAATTTAAGCAATAAATTTAATGTGTGAATATATTAAGCTCTTTTTAATGTACACGGCACATCTACGTTTCATGAACAATAAATTAATCTACATGCGATTTAATGACACTTATAACAGTGTAAATTTATAAGCAAGTCGGTTCAGTTCGCAATTTGTGGCATGGAAAATTGAATATTTGGACGTAAAAAATGTCAGCTGTACATGATTTTCGTTTCGTTAAAGTGATTTCGCCTGCCATCTCTGCACATCACTGTAATTCCTTCTGTTGGTGAAAGAAATTTAAAAGTAAGTTGTAGTCTCTACTCAATCTTTCAAGTAAACCAGACTTAATGGTTCATCACCATCTGCAACTATTTTCCACATGCTCTTAAAGCACCGAAATACGTTTTTCTCTTACAATCCGAGGGTTGTCAAAGTTCATGCACTTTTTATCGTGTTTCGTGTTATTTATGTGAACTCTCTTGTATGCGTAACATCGCTTGACTCTTGATCTTTGTGATAGAAAATTGGAATCAACCCCCCCATTTGAAACCACTCTGAGAACTAGAAGTTTTCCGATACATAAGAGTGTATAGTATTAACATCGTCGTCGCAAACTCATCTTTCCATTTTCAGTTCGTCGTTATTTAGCCTATTCAATACTGCTGCCATTGTTTCAAGAAAGTATCCTGCCCCATCACATGTCCTTGTGGTTCTGGTATAACAGTCACCAGATAGTAAAAGACGCTGTGGGTGGCAGTTTAGCAGGAAATTTTGAATTTAAATGCTATTTAAATGACGTGATCATCTCATTAATATCAACCGTCTTTTGCTGGTGTTCTCCCATCCTCCTATCAGTTTTTTATTTATTATGGTTTTAACACCATGTTGAGAAGCCACGAAAGTACGTTTTCAATCGGAAATAGTCATTTGCAACATTTCTTCGAAAATAATAAGGAAAGTAACAAGGTTGTTTGGTTGTTTCCACCAACACCATCTTTTAACGCAAAATATGAGCATCCGCATTGAAAAACACTTATCTCCAGCCTGCGAATAACACATACGATAGTTCTCAATCCAAGCAACTCTTACGATTCTTATTTACATCTGGACTTGTCACGATTACATAACTCGCAACAACACAAGGAAAAGACTAGTCATAAATGGTTGAAGCTGATTCTACTACCCCAATCTCGGCTTCTTAAAGGCAGTTGTAATGATGGTGACTCAGCTGTTCATGTAGTTAATAACGTAAAAATGATTTCAATTTGTTTTTTTACATACCAGTAGATCTGTGAAATAAATAATAGGCATTTTTTTAAAGATATAAGTCGAGCAACGAAAACAAAAGAAACTCGCACTTGACCGAACGAAAGCGCGTTTCTGAGAAGGTCGAGAAAGTCTCGCGGGGCCACCAAGTCGCACATCCATTGCCCTCCGAGCAGAGGTTAGCGGTCAATGACCTTCCGAGACGAAAAAAGAAAGCGACCGGGTGCAAACACGGCGGCGGAATCGAGAGATCTTTCAAAAACCGCTGCTGGTTGCAATCTCGAGAACATCGCCATGAAACCAACCGCCTACATGACGTTCCACACGAATTAACTTCGCCAATTTCTTGCAACGTCACGTACTTGATGTAGCTTCAGGGCCGCTCTCCTTATCGTCGATGACCAACAATAATCATTACAGGTGGTCCGCTGCAAGCCATATTGAAAATCATGCGATCGTGAGACTCAAAGGTAACATTATCTACTGATATGTTAGAGAACATCGGATTTACTTCGCATCGAAAAACGTATACGAAAAAGATACTTCGAAACAAGCTTCAAAACGATCCAACTCTGTGACCTGAGGTGCATTCAAATGTAACATACCACAGTTAATTGTGTAATCATATCTCGAAACGACTTTTATTAAAGCGATAATTGAAAATGGGTACATTGAAGCCCAGATATGGCATACATTGTGAATGACAAGTTAAAAATCACTATAATGTCAAGATCTTCGAACGTGGTTCAAAGAAGTGAAGAAATGAAACTATTAAGGGGACACCAAAATAAGAAATCAAGAAGTGATACTTAAAACCACTGTAAAATGTTACAAAGGTTATAGGAACACTTCTACACATCTCATACCGTTAATGTATTCCTGAAGAGCCATCATTGAAAAGCTTGTAAATCGTTAACCCATGCGCGACATTATTTCAAGTAAGGAAAACAAGAATGCAGAAACTTCAGAGACAAAAATGTAAATAAATCATGCGTGAAAGCAAAACATCCAACATCATGAAATAATAAAAGCGCTGATATAAAAACAGCAACAATTACCAAATGACGATTCGTTTGAATTTTAATTTGAATGATTTCACTTATTGAGTACTTATTTTCTGGCTTTTTATTATTGAAACTATTACATTATTCAAACATACAAATCTCTTAATATTGTCAGTTGCGTGGTCAGATGAAAGTGTTGTTATCTTTGTTGCATTCACAGATTTATCTGTGCACTTGAGCATCAGTCTCACATTTAGCACTAGTGATAAAATTCAACTTTTAGAACGCCATGCATGTGCTGCAAGAACAGCTTTCACTTGTGGCTGTCGAAAAGAATAATTTTAAAGTAGCCATGGACGGTTATTTTTAGGGCTAAAAGTTCAATTTTCAGCACTTGTTATAAAATTGAGACGATGTTCAAGTGTTAAGATAAATCTGTGAATGCAACAAAGCAAAGAAGACACTTCTGTCTGACCGCATGAACTCCTACTGACCTTAATGTAACTTAGTACTAATTCAGTGATTTTTAAACGTGAACTAAAACAAAACGAAAATCAGTAAAGCTGACTACAAAGGGTATGACACGTGGCAACAGTGATACTATTTGGCTCGTAGGATTGCGCCCATTGGTCCTCTCGGACTCGAGTCACAACCTTTCCTACCAGCACAATAAAACATCACTTATCACTCGTATCATAAATAACTAGTCTAACTCGAATAATACAGCCCGAATTATTGTCCAATTTAACTTAATTATAATACACTCCATCTATTGAACGAGTACAATATTAACGAACGGGTTAATATTTACTCAACATCCCTTTTCCTTTTCAATGCGTTCTTTCTTTCTGGTCCAGAAACTCGGAGCAACGACCACTCGCACTTTTGCGAGGAGGAGCGCGCCGCGGCGGGCCGTCGCGGGCGCAAAAACCCGCGGGCCACGGCGGCCCCGGCGACAGGACTCGCTGTTGCCAACGCTCGCCCGCTTCCGCGAGTAAACAGCAGGCGCGGGAGAACACAAAAGGCTGTCGCCCCGAGTTATCTCTGCACCGCACGGGCTGGAGCACAACTGTCCGGCTGGCGGCGGGCCAGGACAGCATGCACTCATCCGCGGCAATGTGCGCTTGCCATTAATACACGCTTTTGAATGCGAAGTGACTTGTGATATGCTCGAAGCGTCTGCACTTCATTTAATTTCTATCATACTACACTATCAGAAATGCCATTCAATTTCATGCAGATTAATGTATTAATGTAGGTAAATACAAAATTAGGCGTGGGAAACGAGAGTACCTCTACATTAGCTCTGGACAGATTTTAATTTCAGCATTGGATTTAATACAAATATATGACGATCTTTTTGACATATAATTTTATATATTAAATTATGTATTAAAAAGAGTTCATATACGTATTTGTATTAAATTCAATGCTGAAATTAAAATCAGTGTAGATTTAATGTAGAGGTACTTTCGTTTCCCAAGCCTCCCATCATGTCTCATCAATCATATCATATATTCACTATCATCACTCCATCAAGATCATTATTTCTAGATATCACCCATAAAGGTTTCACTCTTGTATTCTCTTGTACATAAATGTACATTAAATTTGATGTGTGTTCATGACATTTACATTAAAGTAATGCAGAATTTCTCACAGGGTATATCAATGCTCAAAGTATATGCTAATGGTGGTAAGAAAAAATATGGCATATTCGCAAACACAGTTCCCTACACTGGTAGATCCACTTTCAAATCCAAATGGTGGCGGGTTTTCGACACCTGCCAAATTACCGGGTCGCGTCTAAGAAATCTAGAGATCGCACTCACAGAAATGTCTGCATTACTTTAATGAAATGTACATTAAGGAAACTATCAAGAATGCACTTTAAATTTAATGTATGCATGTACATTGAAATGAAATAGTCAAAGCTTTATGGGTATATCTCGAATGATGAGTCAATAACTGATCATCATAGACTGGTGATCTAATGAGAGGCAGGGGAAACGGGACAGATTATATTAAATCCAACAGATTTTAATTTAAGTATTAAATTTAGTGTACATGTTTTAGTTCTTTTTAATGTACAATGTACATAAAATGTCATAAACATTAATTTACATTAGACATTTCTGACTATAAAGCCTAGATCTTCTGATCGATGTTTTTATCGTTTCCTCCTTTAGTTCCGTCACGTTAGACGTCAGGCCAGCACCAAAACCAACAGGATCTGCATCACGCTAGATCCTCCTTTCCCCATACTCCCCAACTTCCTTAGCTATATCGGGCAATACACTGCTTTCTTATCAACATATTACTCACATTCAATGATCTAAAAAAACTCCGGCACGTCCACGTGTTAGCGGATGTCATCAGGCACAAGGATGGATAAGGACTGTAGCAGTATAAGCATAAGATTAATCAGAAGAGAAAGAGGAAGAAGAGGGGGATAAGAAGAGGAAGGTGCAAAATAGAGGAAGTAGGGGCAAAGGGGTAAGAAGAGTATGAAAAATGAAGCAATTGAGAGAGGGAAGAAACACAAGAAGTGGAGGAGGAAGAAGAAGAAGAGGAAGAAGAAGAAGAGGAGGAGGAAGAAGAAGAAGAGGAGGAGGAAGAAGAAGAAGAGGAGGAGGAAGAAGAAGAAGAGGAGGAGGAAGAAGAAGAAGAGGAGGAGGAAGAAGAAGAAGAGGAGGAGGAAGAAGAAGAGGAGGAAGAAGAAGAGGAGGAGGAAGAAGAAGAGGAGGAGGAAGAAGAAGAAGAGGAGGAGGAAGAAGAAGAAGAGGAGGAGGAAGAAGAAGAGGAGGAGGAGGAAGAAGAAGAGAAGGAGGAGGAAGAAGAAGAGGAGGAGGAGGAAGAAGAAGAGGAGGAGGAGGAAGAAGAAGAGGAGGAGGAGGAGGAAGAAGAAGAGGAGGAGGAGGAAGAAGAGGGGGAAGAAGAGGAGGAAGAAGAGGAGGAAGAAGAGGAGGAAGAAGAGGAATCATGCACTGCATTCTTGACGCAAATCCCGAGCGTGCACCGCAGCCCACGCTGTCTGCCTCTCGAATAAAAGGCCTATTCCATCCGAGGGTGGGGGGGAGGGGGCGGCGAGCGCATGCGTAATGAAGCCGTAACTGCGCTGCTTCCGAGCGGCGCAGATGGGGCCGTTAACGCGGCGAGGCAAGGCGAGGCGGCTGAAAGGAAGATGGACGGCGTCCAAGCGCCGTAACGGGGAGGTCGTGACCAATCAGGGGCATAATTGTGGAAGCCAGGATCCGGCTGCGGGCGCCCCTCTGCCCACTGCCCGTTGCCGCGCGCCGCTCGGGCCGCGCCCATCGTCCAATTCCTGGACACAGATAGCAGCACATTCCATTCTCCCACCTAACCCGCCCACCTGCGAACTTCTTTTAAAAATTAAACCCGTCAAATAACGACATTATTAGAAATTGAACTTTGTATGAACGGATCCCACTGCCACGTTCAAGCGCCCGAGATATATGCTGTAGTATGCATAAAGTCTATACTGAATTGCCAATGAAAATTGCGGTAAACAACGCCCAAAGCGCGCCGAACGGCTATTGTCTTTCCTGACCTTGTTTATTTTTTACGATACACATCAGCCATAGATGTCCGAAAGGATAGGGATGGTTACAGAGCAGGGAAGAATGGTGGCATTGCACCACGCGGCCACAGGGAACTGCGCTGCAAACCAACGATCTACCGACCTGCGATTTTATGTCTAGTTTTCAGGAGAGTTGGAACCGTGTAGTATTCTGTATGTTGAGAACCATGAGTCTACCTCAAATCAATGTTAATATTCTCGAAAATCTCCCTAACGTCACTAACATTGTTATAATTTTCCTTCAGCTACAGACTGCTGCCTGACGGAGTTGTCAGGTGAGGGGATATTAAACGGCGGAGGTTGCGCTACTCTCTGTGTCTAGGGATTCTAGCCCGTTGAACGCAGCGCCTTCGGCCTGTGAGGCTGTCCGAGGACGCTGCCTGGGCGCGGGAACCTACGAACGGCGGTTCTGCCCCGGATGCCATTTTCACGAAAACACGAAATTGGGGAGGGGTGCGAGCGAAGCACCTGGCACGGCCACTGTATCCAGAGGGGGACGCTAAAAGGAAGGGATGTGTTCCAGTATGTGATTAATCTCAAATAATTCCGAATATGTAAATATGTGAATAGAGAAAAGCATCTTGATGATCGTGTAAGTTATTGGCCTTATGCACTAGAAATACTCAACACGTACAACTTTCTGAATCACCACCCACTTTACAGCGAATTCTACAGGTGTACCAACTATTAACTTTAATCAAATAAATAGTTGAATAATTACAGTATTTAATTAATCAACTATTAACTTCAGTTGTTTGTCAGAAAAAATCTCGTCTTTCAGCCTCCGGACCGCGGAAGCATACAGCTTCCTGGCCCCCTCCCCCGAGAGGAAACTACACCCTGGCTGGATATGCCTTGCGGCGGAGCAGCGGCAGCTACCCAAGCGAACAAGCGCCCTCCCTCAGGGCGGCAGCGGCGACACGCGACACCCGCCCGCCCAGCGCATCGCAGCCCCGCCCCGCGCCCCCGCCACGCGCCCCCGCCCCCGCCCTGGCAACCTTGGGCCCCCGGCTCCGTTTCACGTCCATCCGACGAAGAGTGGGAGGAAGGAAGGCTTCTGCAGGTGAAGACCCTCTGCCAACCCTCGAATCCGATGAATTCAGAGATTCTGCATCGTGGATTTAGAATCTTTCGAATTCATAACAGTACTACTCATAATAATAAATTTAAGCCGAGGAAAACACGCTAACTCGTAGGCGTTGGGATTGAATATACCGAATTAAGACACACGTCTCATTTTAGTTTATTCAAGGCATAACTGATTTCTTAAATGTAAAGATACGTTAAAAATGAGTTAGGTAATAGGTATATTGAAGTAAAAATTATACGAAACACTGAAAGCTAATTTTATAGTGTAGGATAGAGAGAATTTTCAAACTTCATATCTTCAGGTATACCTTCAACCGAAATTTTTAGATTGAGGTTGGCATTCATCTACGATTCGCAACTTTCAGAGGCCGAACAACTCATCCTCAAAATATATTTTACAATTAAACTCGCATTAAAGTTCAGAGGATATCTACTTTTCTAGCGAATAAAATTTGGCAATTTCACATTTTTTAAAATACGCTTACTTTTATTTATTGATAATAGAAATTACTAACAATATTCACCTGTAATTCAACAACCTTTCTCTTGACTGTCATTTAAAATCAGTTTCTAGCTGTTAGATGCCCGAAAACGTACTAATTACATAAACGTCTTATGCGCGTGCTAAGCGGCAAGGATTTGTATTCTGTTTGTGTGCTTTCCATCAGCGAGTGCGGGGGCAGTGGCGGCCTTGGGCCGAGAGCTCAGTGTCAGATTCGTCCCGCCAGCAGCCGCCAATTAGGCACCGCCTGCGGAGCAGCCTCATTTAAGAACTACTTGCCCCCGGGGAGCGATTCGCACTTAAGGAAACTCGCGACGAAGCTGAAATGGAAAACGGAATTCCTGAGCTTATCAAGCAGGCGAGGGGAACTAGATCTCCTTCCTCTTCTTCTAGTGTTTTTTTTTCTTTGGTCCCCTCCACAGTAACCCTGTGGAGAAGGGGAATTTATTTACTTTAAATTTTTACATTAACCTGCTGCCTTGCGGCTTAAGCAGCTAGAGGAGGGGCTTTTTCTTACAGCTAAGTTTTACATACTAATCCTTAAGTTAACTTACTTGCACTTTGGCATTACTAACTTATGCTAAGATCGGTTTTGTCAATACTATAATACTACAGAGCTTGTTATTTTACGGACGATATATTTTTTCTTCTAGTGTCAAATCTCCAAAGGGATGTCGGCGATCATGTAGTACATACGTCCCTCGTCATCACTCGGCTATTACGAAAGGATTGATGACTTTTCTGAGTATTTAGTGATTTGCATTGGCCTTCCACGCCGCGATCAGGGGTAGACAATTATACCTTTGCACCTGTATTCGAAGAGAAGTTTTTCGTGGCAGTAAGCCGATTGGCACTTTTACATATTTCTCTTAGCGTATTAATGCTTGAACAGTAGCGAGAACATACTGCACATTCATTTCAAATCAGTAGCTAAGAAGCACACATAGATATTTTGTTTACATAAACGAGAATAGAATTTAATCAGACACGTTGTAATGAACTCTATTTGTTGGTATTTTGCCCTATTCGTACTCAAGGTACGCCGGCCAATCATCAAATTATTGGCTTCCACAACGTATTTAGCGTCACCACGCTATCCGCGGACACACGAGTATCAAACATCAATGGCATTCATCAAATATTAAAATAAAATATTCTAACAATATAGCATTTTTTTCATGTACTACCTCTCCATCTCTGTTGTGTTCCAGAACATGTGACAAAATAAGCGGAGGAAGTTACGAGTCACACATATGATAGGCTCTAACGGTCAAAGTGCGGAAATAAATTGTCATTTGTTGCAAGGAGCGGAAGGGCGAAGTTGTTATGATGTTAGTGGCGATGTTGCCAGTCTTGAAATACTAAATTAACTTTAATTTTTCGCATTTTATCGCACCCTTGCTTCGAATGTGACGGAACTCAAAATATAACAGTTTTAACTTGAACGGGGTAGTTTATTGCACGGTTAAACAGTGTCTTATTCAGGTCCCGTAAAGCATTTTGCAGTTTAGTAGTAAAAATTGAACAGTCAAAAATATATAAAAATAACTTGAAGCGAAGAAGTAGATATTTACAATGGGAATGTTTTCTCTTATTTTCGTGTAGTACCGTTTTATCGTTACAATTTGTTTTTAATTGATCAATCATAACACTTTTTATATATATAGTATTACATTTTAAGTATATAATTTATATTATTTAAGTATATACATTTGGTTTACGCCAGATAAAACGGGAAACTTTCCAGAAAGTGAAAATAAAACATTTTGGGTAAATTTTGTACTTGGACTGAACTAAAAAAAAGATATCCTGGTGTTAAAGTTATAAAAATTAAACAATTTCGCTTGGCTCAAAAATATTTTGTGGGAAAGAAACACACGATTGACTCATCCTTCCTTGTGCACCTCTTGCTACTACGTCGCCTCCGGCGCAAGGATATTTCGAGCGCCCAATGGCCTGTTGGCGCCGCGGGTATAATCCTCTGATCCCCCTGTGGAGGCGAAGTGGCCGCGACCACGTGCGGCGCCGCATCTGTGGAGGCGCGCGTCCACTCGAGGGGGCACAGGCGCCCCTCCGCCCCCACCCCCGCCCCCCTCCGACCGCAAGGCCCGCCCTCAACGCACCGCAGAGGCCGGCAGATAGAGAGAGGTCGTTAGCGGCTGGAAATAGTCGAAATGCGGCCCGCCCACCGCACGGCTTCTGTCTATATTTATCTGTAACCGGTAACATAATAGGCGGGAGCAACAGGCTTGTAATGCGGAGTAATCCGGCCTGTCGGCCATGTGGCAGGCGCCACTCGAGATACCGGCGGCAGAAGGACCCACGAATAGAAGAGGAGCACGATGGCGGCACAGAGAAAACGAACGGTAGAAACTTAAGGAAATGAGAGGACAGGATAGAGGCAGAAAGAGGGGGATAACGAGGAATAGAAAAGGGCGAGAAAGAGATAGCGGGAAAAAACGGGAGAGATAGGAACGATTTAGGATGGGCAGGGAGGAAAAAAACTTCTGGTAAAGTCACTAGAGAGTAGTTTACGAAGATAAGTGAAGAGAGAAGTAGCGTAACAGGAAATGATGAGGTTTAATTAGTGATAAGACAATTATGAGGTGTGGGAAGGAAAATAAATTAGTCACATATAAAGGGATAACTAGCTGCTCGACGAGAGACAGTAAAACCACCCAGAAGAAAGTAAAAACTGACAGTAACAAGAAATATGGAGGTAAAAATAAGAAAAGCCAGATAAGGATATTGAAAAGGAAACAAAAGATTGAGCAATCGAGATCAACGAAAAGAGGACCGAGGAAAACGCGCGTGGACTGCCATTCGAAAGGAAGAAAATTTTGGAGCCACGGGGTAAAGTCAATTTTTGGCGAAAATGGGTTAAGTACTGAAACTAAAAGAAGTATCTATATTTAATTTTAGTGAAACAACCCAATTCAAAGCTTGCCTCCTTAACGACAAAAAAGCGTGGGGAAATACGGCTTTATGTCACTCATCAATAGCGACTGAATGCCGATACGGTGGCCGAGATCGCTAAGGGAGTAGTGCCATAGCGATCTCAGACCAAGGATCCGGGGTTGAGTCCCGCCTCGAGCATGGTTGTATTGTGTTCGTCCTTTCACCCCCTATCATCATCATATCGTGTCATTCTCACAGTTACCATACGTTACAAGCAATAGTGGTCGCTAATGTCCTAGAAGATAATGCGACGTTAAATAACAATAAAAAAAGCGACTTAATAATATACCTTTTGTTTTCTCCACAGTAAGATTTTTGACTTGAGAACTTTTACTCCGTCAGCATAGAATTATTGGCGACGGATACGAGAGGCGAAGAGGAAACGCAATGAATACTCGGAAGCCGCGAGCTCCGGGCCGCGAGTGTTTGAGTCCGCCCTCGTCCCCGCCGCCGCCGCCCTCGCCGCGTGCTGCGCGTTCGTCTGTATGCCAATTACGGCCGTCCAAGTGCCTCCAATTGACTCCGCATAGCTGCGCTGCCAAGCCCGCGCTCTGGCCCCGTCGCCGGCAGCTGGCGCGGGCGGCGTACCCACCCCAAATCGGCCATCGCTTCCACTGATAGCAAATTTTAGCTAAACATCGGTACTTCGATCATCACCTAAACATTTTAGAGGTCGATCAAAACATTGACAAAAATACTGATGTTTAAAATGTCGATGCTTTTAATATAATGAAACGGGTGGTATTTTGCCACCCTATTTCCATTTCCAAATGTAGTACTTAATTAAAAGAGTTATATTTTATTGTTTAGTCATGAACGAAATTAATATGCCATTAATAGTGCTTATCGAATGTAAAGAAGCAAATAAAAATAAAGGACATTTTCCCATTTATTCACTTTCATTCATAAACCATCGAAGTAAAATGTCCTGCTTCTAATCTGTTACATAACACGTTTTTTAATGCGAGTGTTTCACAAGCAGTTAATGGTAAAAATATTAGACGATATCTTAAAATGAAAGAAAATCAACTAGCACTGCATTTTGGTTTTAAATAGTACAAATATAGTGTTTTCTATTCTTTATTAATTCAACAATCCCGTCTCTTCTGACGGCGTACTTTTATTCCAGAAAAGCATGCATCCAGAACGAAAGATCACCAGAAGATCAAGAGTGAAGTGCATGTTGTATGGACGCCACCCAGAAATATTGAAGATAGTGAAGTCAGAGGTTGATGGCGATAGTCAGCTTTGATATACTTGGCAACGCTCCGACTCGGTGAGGACAAAGGTTACGGGTTATGTCGAGAGTCCATTAATAAAATTATGCTGCAAATCTGTCGACTTCAAGTATCAAGAAGAAAATGAATAATTTATCCGTTGGTTTAAATAGTATTTCATGCTCCAAAAATATTAAGCCAAACATCAGTTATCATAATGCTCAAAAAAATTCCGTTGCTTTCACTTCTTACTTAAGTTCATTCGATAGTACATTGTTTGCCAACGGTCAGAAACGATCACTTAAGTGAATCTTGAAATATTACGCTTTCTGTACAGGCGCTCATCTTTGTGATTTCCTACAATATTATGGAGTAAGCCCTTTTACATTCACATGTTACAAGTAGACTTGCTAAATCACGACACCTGGGAGTACTTTCTATTCCACACAAACGTCTATTAGATTGTAATACAAATAAGGAAAGGCGTTCACTACAATCTGAATGTAATGAATGCAACATTCGGACGTAAGTAGTTCAGGTTGCAAATCGCACGATTACAGTAAGTCTTTGCACACATGTTACACACAAGTTTTTTTAATTATCAAACATTTATAATAAAATTTCGTTAGCATAGCTATCATATATCCTCCACACAAAAAGAGTCATATTTTTTATGTAGCTCTTGGTCATCATACCTACGTACCGGACAGTATACAATGAACGAACCCAACAGAAGAACTACACGTTGTTAACCGATATATTTTCTTTTCTGCAAACATTTTGCTTCTTAATAACTAGTTACTTTGTCGCAGCTGTCAATATAATATTTTATGCCGGGTATTTTTTTCAACGTCAAAGCTCTTTCAACATCAGCACGAGTTAGGAAAAGCTTTTTTTATAGACATCTAACGGGAAACATGATTTGTAGTCCCTATTATTTTTCCAATTAGATATTTAACTCATTTTTCGTGTAATAAAACGTGATAGGGGGTGCAAAATCCTCCCCTCGGATATTTCGCTCGCCAGCCCCTCGCCGACATGTCGTTCCCGGTGATCTACCGCTATGCAACGCTTCGCCGCCAGGGCGTCGACCCTGATTGCTCCAGGCCAGCGATTCGCTATTTCGAGAACGAGCGGAAGTGCAGGCTGCGTTTTTGCGCTTCTTCCTTAGTTCCGGGCAGTTTTCATTAAACTCTCTCACTCTTTCTCTCTCTCCTCATCCCGCGCAAATGTCATCCAAACACTGGCACTCTCCACTCCTGCTCTAAAGGCAGGGCCGGATCCAGAGACGAAATTTGGGAGAGGAAATTCAAAATGTTTTCGTCAAAAATGTCAAATTAAAGATTTTATAAAATGTCGCAGGCTACCGTCAGCTCATGCTACGAAAAGATTTTATTCGTTTCGATGATAATTCGAAAGTTTTTTTTTGAAAGTCTCGTCACAACTTGAAATTAATAGTTACTGAAAAATTTTAGGAGGGGACATTTTCCTCATTTCCCTCCCCGTGGATCCGCGCGTGCTAAAGTGCACAGAAACCTTTGAGTTAACGAAAAACTTCATTGGAAGTCCTTTGAAGCTCTTTAACTCCCAAATGCAATAATGTATACAAATTGCTGGAAATGTGCATATTAACAGCGTGGCATATATTAAAAAAATACATTTGTGCAAGTTGTGAAAGAACAAAAGAACACCCAAAATTAATTTTATGTTATCTTAAACAGTGCAATTAGCACTATCCTTACATAAAGTTTAAAGAAAAATTTGGAGCTGTTTTTGTTAAAACGGCGTTCAAGCGTTTTTGCAAATGCGGAATTTTGAGCTCGTCTTTTTTCAGAAAAGATTTGAGTTTGCGTGAAAACTCTATAAGACATTATTTAAAGCACACAAAATCGCAAAGCCTTGACTCACGCCAAGTCGACAGGAGTTTATTCAGTTTGGAAAAAATTGTACGCACAGTTTAGGCGCTGGTGTTGTTCGTATACACCAGACAGCCACAGACAAACTCGCAGACTGACCTTTTGCCATCAATCGATTTTTCGGAGTCAAGGGCCCACAAAAATGGGTTTTGCCTACACCATGTGTTAGTGGACGTTTTTTCTAAAATTAGCAATGGGATTTATCCAATTTTTCGTATTTATCCAATTATTCGTAAGCGGTATCGAGGAAGTAAAAAAAAAAAGATCCATTTCAGAGCACTATTTGTACATTTCTTTGATACTTTCTCGAATTCGATTACGTGATAATGGATGAAACACTGAGCGCATATTCAGGAGCAAATAGAATTTATCATTCAGGACTTATTTCATTATTCTGTACTAGCAATTCAATCATTAAAACTATTTTTTGTCACACATTTATGAAGAAAGAGATTAATTAAGAGAAATGTTTTAACAATTTATTTTTTACGATCTATTAGAGCAGGATGTTTTTTTATGAAAAATAACGTAATTATAGTGCAATCAATCAGCACACGGCCTTCACCCCGACTACGTCGAATATTTGTTTCTTGCCAGCGCAACATCTTGCCCTATCGCCACCACCACTTGAAATGTTTGGCACCCGGGCGACGCGCATCCAGCTCCAAATCCTCCCCCCGCGCGCCTTTCAGATCGTATCGGCCGCGGAGCTTTCGTGCGGGGCTTTCGCTGAGTGAAATGTTTAGCGCCGCGGCGCCGCGAGCGTCGACGTTTATCGCGCGGCTCCCTTGTCCGCCCGCGCCCTGGCGGGCGGCGCACGCTGGGGCAAGGTCCCAAAAATCCTGGCCAAAATATTTGTATTGAATTGAATTAATGCCTTATTTTACATGGCGAGACTCGGGCCATCAGGCCCGCTCTTCTGTCTGACCACGCAAATTTCGCTACGCTCTTTTCACCAACTAGCAGAGGAAGGAGGTATTTCTTGGGCGAGAAACAGGCGATTTGAAATTAGCTCAGAGGCGTCATTTAAGCTTGAGGATCTTTTACATGCAAGTAAATCTATTAACATGGGACAGCCGGCTTTACTTCCCCTCCGAAGGAAGGGAAAATTTTTTCGCCTTCAAAAATCCACGGCTTCGATCAGGTTTGAACCCGCCAACTCGGGTATAACAGTCCGGTACGCTAATCGTTTCACCATCGCCGCCGCAATGCTCTGCATTGTCAATACCTTCCTATACATTAGTCACATGTCGGACTTTCTTTAATCTTGTAATCGTAAAGGTATTTACCAAAGCTTCCGTGTCCCGCAAAAGCCTAGGATACATAGTAATTCACCTCCCCAAACTTTCGACTGACCCATCTCTCAATGATATTAAGTATCCGATGTGTCCATCTACCTTTAGCATCCACATTCCACCTTTTTTGCCATTCTTCCAAAAGTAGTCTCTTAAAAGTCTCAATTTCCGTGGGAGGGAGATGACTGTTTACTTGTCGAGCTTCCTGTGAGGCAGAGTACGTCCTTTTCCTTTCCATAGCTATCAGATCGATGGGCGGGATACTGGCCAATACTAGCACTGTGCAAGTAGACACCGTACAGTAGGCAGCCTCCACCCTCAGGGCCATTCGTCTTTGCTCTTGAGCACACTTATTTCTCATAACCTGTTTTTCCAATGAACTTGCCCAGTCTGGTGCTGTATACAACAATTGTGAATGAACTATTCCCCCTATCATGCTTCTCTTGGCTTCTAGTGGTCCACCAACATTTGGTAGTATTCTTGCTGAGTTGGATCCTGTCCTCCCTGCCTTTTCTGCCATCACACATGTGTGGCCAAAATTTAACTCTGCGGCCTATCTCAACTCCTAGATATGTTATTTGGCGCTTCTAGTTTATTCTCTCTTCTCCCAGTCGGATATCGGGAAAGCGAAAAGCCCTCCGATCGGTAATTAACACAGCTTCAGATTTTCCTACTGCTATCGGAAGAAGTCTGTCTAGCCATCTTTTAACTCTATAGAATGCTTCATTCACTCTTCGTTCAAGCACCGCAATATCACTATGACTTGTTAATGATGTATCATCCACTTATCCTATAATCTGCGTATTTCTTGGAAGGTTAATACTCAATATGCCATAATCCAGGACATTCCATACAAAGGGGTCAAGTCTGGATTCTTGTGGAACTCCGCACGTCATATTTTCTTCAAATCTTGATGTTATCCATACAACTTATCTTCCTTTCATGAAGGTAGTCCTCGATAATCCTTAATAAATATTCAGGGATCCCCCTGCCAACCAATGCTTATATGACGTCCTTCCACCTGGCTGAGTTGAGGGCGTTTCTAATTGATACAAGTGCGCAGAATCCCTTCTTCCTCTCAGTTCCATTTCTAGCTGCATCTGCGATGCTATCGCAAATCGCATCCGTCGCCGAACAGCCTTTCTGAAACTCATATTGTCTATGACAAAAGCTTATATATTCCTCAAGTCTTGAAGAATATTAGCCCCTCCAGAACTTGCCCTTAGTATCAAGAAGGCACAGTGGTCTATACGACGATGTCTGTTCCAACGGTTTCTTGACCTTCCGGAGGAGTATCAGCTTTTGTTTCTTCCAGTTCTTGTTAAATTTCCCATCCTTAAGGCATCTATTATAGGCTTCCAGAAGACGTTATACTTGTACCACTAATTTTAATATTTCGGTGGGGATCCCATCCAAACCTGGTGCCTTCTCAGTTTTCATATTCTTCACTGCTTTCCACAATTCATCTGTTGTAATTAACATCAATAGAACATAAAATCATTCTGTCTTTGCCTCACCCAGCGATCTCTTGTGGGAAAGAGCTCTCTAATAGCTTCCTTCATCCATTGTGAGTTATTCAGCATTCAGGTGAGATATTTTGGAATCCATCTGAAACGTCTTAGCCTCCTTCTTCCATTGTTAATTCTGGAAGCCTTTTGTTTGACAGTCTTTGAAAATATTCATACTATTTTTTTTTCAAATAAATGTTTATAAATCAAAACTCTGCGCCTTCTTCCATTGATAATTCTGGAAGCCTATTGTTTGACAGTCTTTGAAAATATTCATACTATTTTTTTTAAATAAATGCTTATAAATCAAAACTCTGCGAAAACGAATAAATTTTCTCGTTCGAAGACGATTTAAAGCCAATGAAATGTACGCAAAACTGCAAGATGTTCCAAAGATCGCCTAAGGTTCGTGTCTTATTTATTAGAGTACTGCTCTAACATTCGCTAAGTATTGATACGAGACCTACGGACCATAGCAGCCGGTCGATAGAACTCAACTCCAGGCTCTGATTTCAACCCAGTGATCTAGCTGGAAGCGAAAATCCGCCACTGTGGGGACTCAAGTCCTATTAACTGTCGATCAGAGACGCAGCAACGGCAACAGGTTTTGCCATCCCAGCTGGTCATCTTGATTTAAAACAAAATTATAAATACTACACAAATATGAATGAATGTCCTCTCGGAATACAGATATCGCAAAACATATGTGATGGAAAGTTAGAGCTTTCTGTTTTCATCCCAAGTGGTATTCCTTATTCTAACACTTAACATCGTCAATGAGAAAGTACGTGAAGCGAAACAAGACCACGACGAAAGCCCGAGAAACCGCGGAGCAATTTCAAGAACAGGCTCTTCTCGTCAGAAGAAGGGAGAAGAAATCTCTAGATGGAACCACGCTAGTAGCTCAGCCCTTCAATGCAAGCCCTTCTGAGAGACAACGATATAGTCAACTCCTCCTGCCCCGACTACTACCAAACACGTCCCACGTTCCACGTTCGAACACGACTAGGCGTTTATGTTAGTGACATACATGGTCTCCTGTATACGGCAATGACAGTGGCGGAGGCTGGCGGCGAAGGTGGAGGCTGGCGGCGAAGGCGGAGGCTGGAGGAGGCTGGAGGCGAAGGCGGAAGGCGAAGGCCCGCTGCCCACGCCGCCGCAGAAGCGCTCGAACCCGCCGCAGAAGACCCTCCGGCGACGACGGAGAAAGGGACCGAAGCAGGTACCTGCTGCAGGGTCTTCTGCGGCGGGTTCGAGCGCTTCTGCGGCGGCGTGGGCAGCGGGCCGAAGGCGGAGGCTGGAGGCGGAGATAGAGACTGGCGGCGAAGGCGGAGGCTGGCGGCGAAGGCGGAGGCTGGAGGCGGAGGCAGAGACTGGCGGCGAAGGCGGAGACTGGCGACGAAAGCGGAGGGTATAGAAGAGCTGGTGACGATGGCGGAGATGGCAAAGGTGGAGACAGCGTTGTCCATGGCAGCGATGTTGGGGGCGGTGGCAGCGGAAGAGACGGCGACACCGGCAACTTCTGCGACGTCGAGACGGCAGCTCCGAAAGAGTTCCAGCAGGGCGGGGAGCAGCTGGCGCAGGGGCGGGGGCGGGGAGGGGAGGGGCGAGCACAAAGGACTCTCTTAGCGAGCGCTGGCTGCGGCGGCGCGGCGGGGAGGGGCTGGAACCTGTTTCGCCCGGGGAAGAGTGCAGCGCAAATATTGGCGGCGCGGGACACGATCCCGGCACTGCCTGCCGCCACCGCCGCTACAAGGTCCGGCATGGGCACCGCAGGCTGCACTACACTGCGAACCGCTCACGATAAGAAAGGAAAAGGGAAGGTGGGCTGTTGCCGTGCATTTTCCACGAACCCTTGTGAGGTAATACAAATCGCACTAACGTATTGTAAGTAAAATATATTATTATACAAAACAAATTTGCTTATTTTACACATCGGATTCAGCTGTTTATATTTAAATTCGTAAATATAAGGAATACAAATGTACCTCGATACTCATAAGAAAAAATCTTGAGTAGATCTTTCAATCTCGAACTAGATCCTAGTTCGTAACCAGATTGTATTGTTGCGGGACAGCCTCCTCCTATGGCTTATCTGATACAGCCAAACAAGAGGGAAAAAAGTAACCAGAGGTTGACTGGGAGAATTTTTTTTTTTCAAATAGACTTACGCCGTAATCTACGAATATGTTGGTGATAATTTGCTTTCAAGATGATGCTGAGAATGTGAGGAAACCGGGTGAAACAATGCTCTGCTACTCAGGTTGACTGTTAAAGAATTCTGAACCATGTGTTTCGTGTGAGTTTGTGAAGTAATGTCAATCACTATCTACACACATAACGCATCATTTACTAGTTTTAAGACACTAATCTTCAATTCTGGAAGGTCTCTATTTCTCCAACATTCGAGAATCGAAAAGTTGTATCTTATCCAGATACTGGTTCAATTTTCAGTGATACATCACAATTTCTTAGATTACAAATTTCTAAAATATGTTTACTTTGACTATGTTTTGAAATGTTTTGAATACGTGTGTTTGTTGCTATATTATGCACATTAGAGCACTTTTCGTATTAAAACCTTCCTTAAATGTTGTTTATAAATTTAAGAATACATACCGATGGCCGAGAACCAGACTGTTCCAAGTCCAATTCAGATTTGTTTCATTGCGTTGTATCTCCCTGTCTACATGTATGCATCAAACAAAACTGTAAATATTCGGTTATTATCATGCAACAAACTCATTTCATACTAACCCATATATACAAAAACTTTCAATAGCTCTCCTGAAAAATTTATTAAAATAAACTTGAAACAGTCTGGTCCCCTGCCATCGATATAATCTCATTTGATTGTAGGGAAACCGCAGTTATGATAACCGTAAATGATCCCGGTGTGGATTAGGATTCGAGAAAATTTAGAAATCGTCTCATATCTAATCACTACATGCAACATTGCACGAGGCTTGCTTCTAGGTGGCCGTCCTCCCGTGAGGGCTGTGACCGCAAAAACAACCATGATCTCTAGGCAATCATGCCGCTCGTAGTTGCTGCCTGAGCGGACACAAAGAGCCTTGGAATCGGCGAACGAGGCAGCTGAACTGCGGCAACTGGCAAAACCAGAAGGCTCGTGCACCCGACATGAAAGCATCCTGGCGAGCGGGCTTATCTTCAGATCTCGGTGCTCATTAGCTGCCCCCCGCCGTCCCCTTCCCATGCATCTCAGTCGCTCGGCGCTCCGCTGCCCCGTCTGAAAGGGACGCCCCGCCCAGCCGCAGCCCACGACGGCCCGGGGGCGCCAGGGGTGGCAGCACCTCCACGTGCCTTGAAGGCCCTCCCAACGAGGGACGGGTTAATGCCATTAAGCATGACTCAGCTACGGAGCCCCCTGATAATTCTGAAATACTGATCATTTGTATTCCACATGCATACCAAAATCAATACGTTTGCTTGCTTGATTGATTAGTGATTCCAGGCGCCAAGGTCATTAGTCCCGTAAGTGTAGTGCATGTCTGTGAGAGGTGGTGGTTACCTTGACCCGGTGGATGACGAGCTCAAGCGCCCACCTTCCGTCGGCTGACGGGATTTCCATAACCAGGTATCTCCCACCAGCGGGTCACCATCCCAGTTGGAACAAGCTCTAATCTCCTAATTTCCTGACAAGTGTGATGGAGTTGTGCATGTGAGAGTGTGTGTGTGTGTAAGTAAGGGGTGATGACTGTGCAAGCAAGAGGGAGGAATTCGCCAGGTATTGATGGGAGAAACCACGGAAAATTACCGATCAGAGCAGCCGGCCGCTAGAATTCTCCCCCAGACAGCGACTTAACTCGACCTAGCTATGTAGTGAATGTCGAAAATCTTGACACGATTGGGACTCGAACTTAGGATCTCCCGGTCGGAGGCACTGCAGTGACATCAGCTGATGCCCTGAGCCACCTCTCCAAGTATAACAGTAAGTTTGCAATGTGACATGTCACGAAACGGCGCACGACGGTCGGACGGACACCATACAGTACAGAGGTTTGCCACGCCCTCCATACAGTACAGAGGTACGCCCTCCTCGCGACGGATATTAACCAACAACGCCTATTTACTTCCAGCGTGTCTACGAGTGGGTAAGTTTTCATCACACCCAGATATAAGATGTTATTCTCACGGTACATACTTGCGTGATGCATATTCGCGTACGTGACAAGATTATTATGAGGGAAACATTCAAAATGTGTTACACGTAGTGTGACCACCATTCCGTCATTAAACAATAATATGTGTTAAATACTTAATATTTCTTCACTCACCAGCTAAAGTAATTGGGCGAATTTGGAAGAAATCTTAGGTCTCAGAATGTTTTGCCACTGGATGTCTTATTTAGGCATTTTATTTATAGCTCCAGAACTGCCAGCAACAGGAGCGTCGCCTTGACGTGTACCGGCACTTCTTATAAGCCGCTCACAAAATTCCAATAGCCTTGCTTTTTAAGGGAAAAAACGTGGGATAACAGATTGTGAATCCGATAACGCGCTAATAGAGAGGGGGGAAAGGGTCTTCTAGTTTTCAAACCTCCATTGCGAACACCCATTGAACGCTGTGTATATCCGAACAGGACATCCAAGAAGGAGAGACTGAGGACATATAAAACCCTCCCTCCGAATATTAGAATGTTTCAATATAAACACTGAAATGAATTACATAAAGTCAATGTTAAAAATAATTTTAAATCGTGTTATTAAATACTACAATATTATAATATTTTACAATTACAATTTCATCGTTCTCAGAAAAAACCTCAAGGACTCTGGATACTCGTATGCCTTTCTATTCGGCAGTTTCTGGATTATTATCTATTCAGCCCTCACTTTTGCGCATAATTTTGCACGTAAAATGTTTTCTCCCTTTTTAATTACGGTGTAGTACATTCCTCAACCATCTGCTCGACACCTTGCCCGCTGCCATCTGGAGACGCCTGGAACTCCCTACGACCAACAAGTAGGCGGCGAGAATCCCAGCCCCGACTCCCTTACCGAAACATGGAAGTAGCCCATCTCGGCTAGAACATTTCACTTTGCTTCGTTTTGCACCTCTCCACAGGATTTGGTGGACAGCTCCCGTTGGCGCTTTTGCTGCAGTCCCTCGTTATCAACACTGTAAAAGACGAAGGAATAAGGGCAGGACGTAAGGCTTACCTGGGGCCTGGAAATGCCTCCATGACGCTATCAGAACTGAAAACATCCCTTACGCGAACTTCATAACCTTGCTGGACCTCGTACCGAGGCGTACCTTGCCCCCAGCCCCAGCGTCAACAGGTCGGCTTCCGACATCAATTGCCCAAGTGCATCCCGTGCTCCTGCACTGGATCCCAGCGGCCGCCGCGCGACCCTGCGGCCCCGCTTTGTTGATCCCTGGCGGGGGATCATTTCGGGCCGGGGCTATTACCGGTCGCCCACGCCACGCGCGGGGCCAGAGCGTGGCGGGTGGGGGGAGAGCAGGGGGGGTGATGGCGGGGGCTGGAGCGAAGGGGTTGCTAGCGGCAACGCAGCGCGGCCGAGGGTGCGTCTGTCCGTGCCGCCCGCGCGCTCAACGCGAGGGCCGAGCGGGCGGCCGCCCACGCAGCAGCTTCGCGAAGGGCGACATTTTACGCTTTTTGCTGCCCGGAACTCCCAACGCGTTTTGGTTAACATTCTCTTGTCTTCACCCGGACAGTTTGTTTATTTATAAGCGGAACTAGTTAGCAGTCATTTAATGAGGAATTCTTTGAGGTATGAATTTTATAATGTTGTCGCAGACACTGAATTTTATGTCAATCGAATATTTTGAATCCATTGAGACAAAAAAATTCTTACAACATGTATTACAATATTTAATAATAAAACAATAATGTACTAGTAGCTGAGAAGAAGGGATAGTTAAAACACCAAAGACCACCATTTCATGATAGGTTTTAGAGCAATAGAAATATGTAACCTTCATTTCAGGTACGAGACAAAATGGTAAAATATATGTTATGCCGAGGTTATGAAAAAACTCCAAATTTAAAACTGATAATGGAGAGAAGATACGGTGATTAAAGGAATATTCATATTATTTAATTCAAAGTGGAATGAATATTCCTTAGGACAGATGAGACAGGCGAGGCTCAAGATCAGAGCTTTGCGTCAGTTGTTAGGAGGGGAGTGTGGACGAATCGAACGCGCCATCCCTCTACATGAAGCGAGCAGGTGGCGCGAGGGAGGCCGGACGCGCGTGCAGAGCTCGTTAATTTCGTTTAATTACTCCTCTCCCCGGAGGGACGCCCCCGCGCTCGCATCGACGCGACAGGGAGCGATGGCGCCCACCCGTGCGAGCCCACCGCGGGTCGCCTCTCCCCATCCCGCCCCTCCCTTCGTTCCAGACCAGCCCAGTCCCTCCACCCCTGCATCAGCCAATCCCCGCACCGCTCCGCGTCGCACACCCTCCCCGCTTTCCCCGCCTCCGCTCTCCACGCCCCGCCACGCGCCGCCCCACACCCACTTTGCCTTGCCGATCCACTAGCGCCGCACCAAACCCGCTCCACGCCATACCTAACCATTCATCCCCGCCCCATCCCGCCCCCGGCCGGCCCGTGTCATCCCGCCATTTTCCCCTCCGCGTCCCCATTCCCCATGCCGTCCCTCGCCCATCGCATTTTGTCCCCTCGCCCTTCCCATTGCCCTTCTCCGCTTTCCCTCTACACCTCCCCCCTCCACGAATTGCACCCAGAATCCAATCCAATCAGCCGCACGCGCCGATCAGCGCGATTAAAGTGCTCGAAATGAAGTGACGAGCGCTGCGCATTCATCCTAGGTTTTCACTGCTGTCACCGGACGTATTAATCTCTAAAGTCCTGGACAGATCGTGGTTTTAATTAAAAGGAACGATTTGCTTCGTTACTGCGGTAAATCAATGTAGACCAATCAGATATACGAGCGCAGGATAAGAGAATCTGTAATCCAAAAGAATGACTTTTTTGTGGGTAAAACGTCAGTGAAAATTTTGCGAGGCCTATTAAAATCCACTCACTCCAATTTAGGCGAAAATTAGAAGGTAGATGTTTAGCTTCGTCCGCAGTATAGAGAGGAAGAACGCCTTCATTTTTCCCTCTTCAGACGATAAATTTAAGAGTGCAAAACACCACCTACTCCTTAGAATGAGTTCTTTTACTTCCCACTTGAAATGTATTCTAACCAGCGTGTAAGATATAAACATGGTAGTTCCTACGCACGGACATAAGTTTATTCGTTTAGGAACAGTTCTAAACGAGCAGGGAGAATGTACTGTAGTTAGTGGGATCTCAATAAGTGAATATTTGAAAATATTGTTGCTGGTTAAGCCGCAAAAACGAGAAACTTTTTATATCTTTCATTCACCACGTAAAGCCGCAGAGAAAATTCTCCAGCTTGACCGCCCACAATTCACTTAATCGGAAATCTGGCAGGTATGTTTTCATATTATGCTTCACAGAACAAATGAATTCACTTCTTTCAAGTCAAGGGCGACTAGAAACCGAGAATATTAATTATCTTACCTATCATAATAATTTATGCCTTGACGTGAAAATTATTACAGAAAAAACTTTATAGTGCTGAGCAACAAAGCTTGTACCTCATTATAGTAATTATGCTAACGACGATGTAGTGTAAACCCTTGTGTTCATTCACAATTCATGAAAAAGCCCCCTCCCCATGCCAACATGTTTTAAAACTTTTTCTTTGCGTTTATAAGAAACAATTACACAATTACACTATTCATCGCATAATATCCAAAGTATTCCCTTTGAGATCATACAATTCTTCAATGAAACTAAATTATTTCATTAATATCGTTTTTATTATGATAGAGGCGGATTGAATTATCCCTCCCTCGAAATAATCTCTGGACTCTTAACAGAAACGACAAAACTCGTGCAGAGCTGTAGAAGCAGAAAAAGAAGAATTTGTCGAGGAGACCGACCGGTCGCCGCACTTCAAGAGCCCGGCGTCCGCGTGGGCCCAGGTCCTGGAGAAAGGCATCGGCGAAGAGGTGGCACCAGACGGCCAATGGGCGCGCCGGGAGTCGAACGAGGGCGCTCCGCCCATTAGCATACCGCCCACGCGCGACACGGCGCCAACTGCAGCCGCGCGACACGGCGCAGTGGGCACGAACACCAACCAAAGCGCACGAAAAAGACTCCAATTCTCACAAGGATGGAACGTTCGCATCCTGACGAATCCATTAATCGCCTGTAGTCCGAATTTAAGATTTATTTATTCTCTCCACGACGTGAGTGGCGGGGAGCACAGTGGGTCCTATCGTAAACGAAAGCACACGAAGCACCACTTCTCACACAACCAAGGATGGGACTGAATTATTTCTTATGATGGACCCTAGAATCATTTACAATTCTCAATAGGATTCAAAAACATATAAAAGTTTTAAGAATAAAAATAAATTAAACGAAAAGAAATAATACATTTTTAATTATTAAAATGTGCAATAAAGTGTTCAATGTTTAACAATTTCAACATTGAGTTTTCAGAGAAATGTTATGGCTGTACATATACAGAATGATTTTTATAAAGCAAGTTAACAAGGAAAATGTATTAAGCATATAAAGTGCGAAAATAGTGTATTAATGGTATTAAGTGCAATCAATTTATTATTCTTTACATTCTGGGAGCCAAGCTTTATCTTAGTTACTTAGTAATAAATCCTTCACAAAATGTTGAAGTCTATTAAACACAAAATGCTGCCAGAAAAAAAATTAAGTCTATTTAAACACTTTGGCCGTACAGAAGTATATTGTACAGAAACGTAATACATTAAGTCCATATCAAACCATTGAAAACAGAAATTTCACTAGTAAATACCCAGAAAACTTGCTTGTGTAGAGTATGTAGGTCTGGCTGGCAACATTTCGAATTCCTAGCTCAAAGAGACTCCCAAACAAGAAAAGTTATCTTTGCAAATTCAAAAAAAAAAAATATGTATGCTGATTTCTTTGACCATTACCAAATTCACAACACTGCTGAAGAAAAATCGCGATGTCATCTGACTGAAAAAGACGTCAGTCAAGTATACAAGGGATTATCACGGGGTTAGCAGTCACAATACAGGATTACTGTACGGATCAGTACCGCTCAATAAGCGTCTTTGGGAAGATATCGCCTGCTTACCCAAAAAATGACCAAAAGCATATTCACGATCTTACAGGACGACCAAGGAGAATGGCTCTTAAGCTCCACTGAGATTAAAAGGCATTATGAAAGGTGTGATATTATTATGATGTACTCATAAATATGCATTAATGAATAATAATCAGCGAAGTGTTTCAATTGAAAACCTCTTTATTAATAACCATTCCAACTTCAAAATTCGTTAATCTCTCGCGAAGCGAGGAGGGAATTTATCTGAGAATTTCCAAAGCACGATTGGTATTTAATAGGAATTTTCCCACGAGTGAAATTATGTCCGACAAAGTTGAAAAAGTGCGCCAAATATTAAAAATAACTGAAAGAGTATGTTAAAATCAGAGGTTATGTTACATTACATACGGTGTTCTTTGAACATCGACAAAGCAATCGATGTATTAATCTCCCTAAGATAGATGAGTCACAGTTAATGATTGGCCAGTAGGTGGAAGCGGTAAGAAAAATCGGATAGAAAAAGCGATAAACTTTTTGAGATACGCCGTCCTGGTCGGGGTATTTTGTATGGATAGTTAAACACGGTTGGTTTTAATTTCACGAGTGGAATAGTCGCCACAAATACATTCAATTAAAAAAAAACTTGTTTCTTTCGTTTTTAATGCTAGCTTTAAACACGAGCCCGTGACTCCAGGTGGATTTGAAACTGGAAGGCATCGAAGGGCACGTGCTGTTGCCGCTAGCGACCTCCGCCCGCCAACAAAAGGCGCGCCCCTCGCTGGGAGTAGCAAGTTGAAGGCATCTGCTGCGCGTCGCGGTGGCGCTGGAGCCCGAGATTTCTGGCTGCGCGGGGCGACGCCGGGCGTCGGTTGAGCGGCGGCGCGGCGGCGCTAACAAGGGGGTTGGCTCCCCGGCTGGCGCAGGCAAACGGGTTGCTTTTACGACCGGGGGGTGGGGGGGGCGGAGGGTGCGGCCGCGCCAGGCCATTGTTCGCAAGCGGATTCCGCGCCGTGGCGTGGAGCGGCGCTGCTAGCGGCGACGGTAGTTACAGCTCCGCCGCCACAATGCTGCGTGCTGGCCCGACGAGGGAACAGAGGCGTATGAATGATGTGTGAATGTAGAGAAAAAGAAGAAAAAATATCTCGTCCGTAAAATAACAAGCTCTGTAGTATTATAGTATTGACAAAACCGATCTTAGCATAAGTTAGTAATGCCAAAGTGCAAGTAAGTTAACTTAAGGACTAGTATGTAAAACTTAGCTGTAAGAAAAAGCTCCTCCTCTACCTGCTTAAGCCGCAAGGCAGCAGGTTAATGTAAAAATTTAAAGTAAATAAATTCCCCTTCTCCACAGGGTTACTGTGGAGGGGACCAAAGAAAAAAAAAGGAACAGAGGCGCGCGTAACTATGGCAATCTATCCGTTTTGAAATCGTGGTGGTGGGGAGAAGAGATCACGCATGTTGTAGAGAGGCTACAAGAAACCATGCGGTTGGAGCAGATGACTGATGAGAGAACAAATGTTCAGAAACGTCAGCGAGCTAATTTGATTTAGTTATTGACTAACTCCTAAAACAAATTTCAAAAAAATTAAGGCAATATATGTGTTAATGAGTGCTCTGTCTTACTTAAGGTATTGGTCCTGGTTCGGAAATTACTTACTGTTAATTTGTTAACTAATTGGAATAAAGGGATTCAAAGTAAAACTTATTTTCCTGTGCAGTATTATTGATCGTATCTCCAAAACCGAAGAGAAGACCAAAATTAACAAATTTATTCTGTAAATATACACCTACATTATTGTGTCTTTTCAATGCAAGATGACTATTTCAAAAAACAAACCCTTTTTATTTTACTTAAGAGCGAATATCAAGCATATTTGAGACACAAGGTATTTTGATATGCCTAAATATGTGAATGAAGGTACTAGCTGAGTAAATTGGTCAAGGCATTAGCAGCCCCGACTAGAAATCGAATCCGGGTCCACTGCTTAATTGGTTCTCGCCCAGTTGCTTTCATTACTAAGCTACCGAGACAACCGCTGCCTTGATAACGAACCCTGTGCCCCAGTGGTGACTGGAGCCGCAGTGTGGTGAATATAGTAATCGTTACAGGCCACAAATGGCGAAATAAACTGCAACTGAGTCTCAATTATCAGGGGGTTAAACAAGGAAAGGAGCATTCATGGAAGATCGAAAATCCGGATAAACAAAATAGTTATATTGGTTCATTTAAATATAAATTAAGAATAAGCGCATAAAAATAATGTATATATCAATTTATAATGTATAAATTAAATAATTATCAATTTAGAGCACATTAAAACTTTATTTGCAGATTTCTTAAATTTTGAATTTTGTTCTTAATGTTTTATCCTCATTTCTAGTGATAAATTGAAAGTTGATTGAAATTTCTAGAAATAAATTGACATAAACTGAATTTTTGAAACACACCCCAGAAAACTAGATTTTCGGATAAAGAGAGATTTCAGTGTAATAGGTTTCTGATACAAAATTAAAGACACTCGCAACATGACGACAGCCCATTCTCGAAGAATTTCAAATGTAACGCCACCAAGAACAATGGAAGTGCCATGAAACTCGTGCACTGCGCAGCACAGATTCACCACACAGTCTCGGAAAAACTGCCCACCTTTTAAAATGCGGCTTAGAGCTGTCCGAGGTTAAAGTTTAACCGAAACCATAAACCTCCCGGTAAACTAAGCGACTTTGGAATACTCTATTTTGGATTGGTGTAACTGTTGGCTTCCTATTTTCCTTCAATGTCTAGCATGCTCTATAAAATCTACCTGCAGGATACAAATATTTAAAGCTGTACATTCAGCCGTGGAATTGGCATTTATGCCAGCAATAAACAAACTCTTTCTTTCCGGTTGTAGAAACGTGTCCTAAATTTTCTGTCAGACAACTTAAGAAATAATATAAATATAAGCAACCCAATTCAGGATGCAATAGAGCTCTAACCCATTTTACAGCAAATTGTAAAATGGACACTTCCGCGGAGGTGCTGCGTTCCATTCCTACTTCTCTGTACTTGAGGTGAATTGAAATTGTTGCTCCAAGAAATCTCTTTTCTTTGGAGTATGGTCTATGTATTTACTTCGCGCCCTTTCCATCTGTGCCTACCGATTTTGCCTCCCCCCTTCCCTCTTCGTTGAAGCTGCAGAACATGGGCTCTACGTTGCGTCTCTGGTCTCATCCCATCTCGCATTACTTACCACAGATGGAAAAGGAATTAAGGGAGGTATTTGGAATGTGACACATGATATGATAGAAATGCGCATAATGCTGCAACAGACGCAACGATGCCCTAGCGACCACGGTTCCTTAGAGCTCAAGAAATTAGTAACTTACATTTACATTTACATTTTTCACGTGTGCACAAAACCATCTTCAGTGACGAGAGACGTGAACAAGGATTTTCAGATTTCGTTCCCTTTTTATGAACGAATTTTTTCAGTGGTTGAAAAATTATAGATGCTTTTGTCTGTAATTCCTCCACGTATTTAACTATTGTACAAAAGTAAACCCTTCTACACATCGCATTAAATTACAAAATATATTTAATGACATATCGTTTCAATTGGTCACTTTATAGTACAATATTGTGGTCTACGAATCTCAAAGTTTGTTGTGTTAATATTCTTTTTGTATCTCAGCATTATAAAAGAATCTTTTCTGTTGCAAGAAATCCTTCATAATCGAGCATTTTACGGCACAAATGATGACGTATTAGATGTTATGTCACGAATGATTGCGTCATCGCACATTCAGCCAATCGTAACGAGAGAATGGGGGGGGGGGGGGGGGGTAGAGCTAAACTGAACAGCCGACAACCGTTTACTCGCACATTGTCAAATACCCGAGTCCTCACAGGGATGTTGTTTCGCAAAATTAAGTTTTATTATCTTATAAATGTATTATGCTGTTATTCAAAAAAATATAGTATGCAACTCGTTTATAATGTTGCTTTATTACATTCGTACAAATTTGAAAACTCGCTCATTTTCAAAACATGTACTCATGCAATAAAGCTTAACATTATAAACTAATTGCATAAACTACTATTTTCGTATTGAATTATTTTCGCGGAACGGCCACGTAATTTCGCGGACGTGGATGTGCCGCACCTCGCCCTTAGAGTCACTGTTTCAGGTCATGAAACCACGATACAATGCGTTCCTCTTTTTGACTTAATTTTTATCACTTGAAGACGTATGCTTTCTTTGCACATGCATATTTTCTATCCCAGTTGTAGTCAGGTCACGGCTGGATTTCTATCTTCCTTTGTCTATTGTCTCTTGCGTCATGGACTGATGTACTGAACAGTAAGTACACAACAAATGCGGGAGATAGTAATTCATACTGTCAGATCTGAATCTTCACAAACATTCCGTACACAACACACACCGTCTAAAAGCTATGGTTTCGAGTATTCGTACCTCTACCTCGTGGGATTCTGAAAATATAATGAACCTACATTCATAGATGAAAATTAAATTCTGCAGAAAAAAGTCACGTAATTCCACGTAGGAATATTTTCATTTCCATTACTTCCCCGTGAAATCAGCACACTATAAAATACTCGTAGTCCGTTCAATCAAAATAGTGTCAGAAGACACTACACTAGGACCATTATTTTATCTTGAATCCTTTATATATATATAAATGTACATATAAAATTGTACAACAGTAAACGATCCTACATATCACATTGTCAATCGTCTCAAAGACCAGAAATCCCCGAGTTGGGCACACTGTTACCGGATATTCTGAGATAATTCGAATAGCCAAAGGAATAAAACGAAATTCAGTACCCAGCTGGAAAATAAGAACAACGCGCCTTTTATTGGCAACCATTCAAAGCGGGAACCGTTATATCGCGGGTAGGAGACCCTGGTTCGAGGGCCGGAGACCTGTCTCCCCCCCCCCCGTAGCTTCATCATCATCGTTCTCATTCGTCCATCACCGTCCCCTCCCGTCTCCCCTATTTCGGCATGTCGGACTCGCTAATTGTTATTTCACGTTTGGTTTTAAAGACTTGAGTCCTCGTTACCGTTTACTGAACATTACGTTCCAACTTTTCGTAGTACTCGCCTTAAAAAGAGGTGGAAACCTTTATATTTTGCACAATATAAATGGCATACCGGTTTTCGTCTTGCACTTTAATAACCAGTGCGAACTTAAGTGTACGTTATGGAAATATGGGAAAACGATACTTCAACTTTCAGCCTTCTCCGCTGCCGTCTCTGTCGGTCACCTTTTGTCACCGTCACGGTCGCCTCGCTCGGACCGGCGACGGAGGCGGCGGCGGCGGCGGCGGCGGCGGCGGCGGCGGCGGCGGCGGCGGCGGCGGCGGCGGCGGCGGCGACGGCGACGGCGACGGCGACGGCGACGGCGACGGTGGCGGTGGCGACGGTCGCGACGACAGCGACGGCGACGGCGGTAGAGGCGGCGACGGTGGCGGCGCGACGCCGAAAGCGGGACCGCTCGGAAACCGGTTCGTCGGTGGAGCGGCGGCGGCGGCGGCGGCGGCGGTGCGTGTGCACTGTTCGGTGCTGTGCGTACGGTGGCGCATTCCGAGTGCGTCCGAGGCCTAAGCCCTTGGACCCTCGCGCCGCACGCGCCGACTGCGGAGCTCCGGGAATGCGTCCTCCTCTGCCGATACTCCCAGTACCCGCGCCGAGCCTAGCGACATCACGGCCTCGCAATGATATGTTCGTGTAATGTTTTGACATGGTCGATCTCTTTTCCCTCGCATGTTAATACAATTCTCTATTCAAACTTATAGGAAACCGTCTACGAGCAAAACTACATAATTCTTGTTGCATTTTCACTTATCTTTATTAGATAGCATCAGTCATTTAAAATGATCTATAGAATTTGTCATGAGTCCGACAGATTAATGCCATTTTGGGGTCGCACTAAATTGCGTGTTTAGAATCCTAGCGAAACTACAAGAAATCGATTTTCGAGTGAAGACCATAAAAGGACACCTACATTTGTCTTCTTTAGTATGTTAGTATGTAAAAGAAGCGGAAGAATGCTATCTAAACTCCTTGAGAACTGATAAGAGCAATTGTCAAGTCGTTTAAATTTACGGTTTCGGGTAACTTACAAACGTCACTTTCTACAAAAGAATTTCGGACATCACTACACAGTTTTTAACAGACGATGTAGTCGCCACCACTTGGAAGGGTCGTTTATCACGCAATGCACACTAAAACAAAAACAACCTTATCAATACGTCACACAAAATCCTACTTCTTTCGGGCAGTCAGATAAAAAGTGAGAGAACTGATGTTATAACCGATCGCATTGAAGAGAAAAATGTGAAAACCATATTTTTTCTGAAGGGCAAATCATACCTAGAAGTGCCGCTCGCAAGTCTGGCTTGCCACAATTGTAAAGCTGTCACCACCGTTTTGTTCCCGGTTGTGAGGGCTAAGTTTTCACGTGCAGGTGCATGGGTTACGTAGTAAGAGACGTGCGTTTGCAGCACTCAAAAGAAATCATGTGAATATGCTTTCGTGTGTATCTTCTAGCGACAAGAGCGCTGAAGAATTAAAATAAAATGTCATAAGGAGGGTTGATTACCTATTCCTCGTTTCGTACAAGTAATCACCACTCTTCCACGAATTTCAAGAACGAATCTCCCAAATATATCTTGATACGATTGTGTATTCTTAAAGTCTCACTGCTATGGTCATTTCAGGCCACTAGACTGTTTTTTGACAGGTTCTAAAACCGCTGAGCATTGCCAAAGATCGCATTGCTTCGCGATTTATTTTCTTCCATCAACCACATTATCCGAGCGTCAACTGTTTAAATCAGTCATTTCAGCGAGATAAGTTAGTGATTTACACTGATCAGATATTCAAATGAATGTTGAAAGATTTGATACAAATCATGTTGAAAAGCAATTTACGCATAAAATTAATTTAAACTAACAAATGATAAATACCGGCTTTCGTTACGTTTTTAATTAAACTCGCATTCACGTAAATTTTGAACATATAATTATGTATAAAAATAATATTTATTTGAAAGGAAATTTTAAAGTACTTTTCTTGCATTCTATCTTCTTAAATAGACCGATTTCATGCGAACATTCTCCAATTGGCGAAATGAGAAATATAACAGGGAGAACAATAGCTCCAGGATACGTTAGCCAACATTTGTGAAAAGCGAATCATTTCTACCTACTTACCGACCACACCCCTCCATTTTGTTTGGCGCCAATAAGGGTAAAAAAACATCACATGACTGAACATACCATACACTGAAATATTTAAAACATACGTCTATTTCATGTACTCGTGTTTTTCTTCCTAAATTACGCGTCCCCCCCTTCGAGAAGAACCACTATAGACGTTCCTTGAACGCGTGACCGCGAGTGAAACGTGGGTTTGATTGATTGGTGATTCTGGGAGCATCAACTGCAAATGCCATTAGTCCCCGTAAGTGTAGTGAATATTTTTCCTCGGAAGGTGGCGGTGATCTTCCCCCGTTAAATGGCGAGATCCGGCGACGATCTACCGTCGTCTAGCGGGGTTTTCACCAACCAGGTATCTCCCACCAGCGAGCAGCATCACCCCAGCCAGGACAAACTCTAAGCTCCCAGCCGGTTCTATCGACAAGTGTGATACTGTAGTGCATGTGTGTGTGTGTGTGTGTGTGTGTGTGTGTGTGTGTGTGTAAGTCTGGGGTAAAGTTAGGACAAGGAAGTGGGAGAAAGATCGCGCGTTCCGTTTGTTAGGGTAGTGCTCCGTCATTCGCCTGCAGTTGATCGGAGAAACCACGGAAAACTACCGAACAGAGCAGCCGGCCGCTAGAATTCTCCTCCAAACAGCGACTGAATTCGACCCGGCTGACAAGCTAACTGTCGTAAATCCTGGCAGCGTCGGGGCTCGACCCCAGGACCTCCCGGTCAGAGGCATCAGTTGAGGCCGTGAGGCCGCCGTAGACGCCCCGCGAGCGCGTGTGGGCGGTGCGCAGCGTACGGCGCCTGCGGCCCTGAGTGGCAGGTGCGGCGGGCGCACGACGCGCCGCAAGGACGCGCACGAGGCCCGCGGCGACTGGCGTGCAGCGGCACCTGTGCGCCGGGGGTGGGGGCGGGGAGGGGAGGGGAGGGGGAGCTCGGAAACGAAGCTTCCGTTTCCCCTGGCCAATTACTCGCGGTTTTTTTTTCTTTCGTTTACGAGATTCCTGATTAGTCGTCGTACACCGTGTTGACCGTGCGAGCAATATCTCGCGTGGGCGAGCTTCGAGTTTTCAAATTCGAATTCTGTGAGTCTCGACTCTTTCAACAATGAATTCATAATAAGTAACAAATGTAATTGAAGATAATAATAACGACATTTCTTGATCTACAGATAGAGCTGGAAAGAGAGGAAACGCAAGGTCACCGTTGCGCAAATAGTAATTCGGGCTCTAGTTTATTCCCAGAGAGCCGACACATCATCTTAGTGCCCCAGGCTTTGATGTAGTTCTAGCATGCCAGCTGTAAAGACCTCGCTACAGGGCTACGCTCACATCCTGCTTGGAACTATCTTTAGCATTCCTAGTTCCTTAGATGGAACCCAAATCCAGAAGTGAGTTGAAAAGAAGTAGCAATACGCACAAGACTTGGGATGTCTAAATTAATAATAATAATAATAATAATAATAATAATAATAATAATAACGTGTTTTTTAGAGGTTGGTTTGCAAAACTTTTTGCAATACGAATTGCTCATATAAAAATTTTGAGAACTCCATTTCCTTTTTGTATGTAGTACTTGAAAAGAAAATCTAAGTTACTCAGAATATTTCAGTACGGCAGTACCAAAATTGCAATAAATGTTAGGTGGTACTCGGTTGAGACAACGCCTGGGTACCCCTCATGTAGACAATACCGAGTACAGGAGAGTGTGTACAATTGCTAGATCGCAATCGAATCTTCGAAGAGCTAAGTTGATGGAGTCGCGACATGGAACTCGCGACAATGGTGAGGACGGATTTCCGAAGCCAGCTCTGCACCTGAGTGAGGACTCTACAGGTCAACTGCTTCTATCGGCCGTTTCCGTCGCTTCCTCCTATTCATTCCAGATGTCTGAGCAGCAAAACAAACGACGGGCCACGAAGCAGGCGGTACCCTTCCTTCCTCATCTTTCCCTTATCCTACCCTATCTTCAAGGCCGGCCAATCTGCTTTAACCTCCATCCTCTTATGAACCTCTCTCAGGTAGTCTGAATACTCCGGTAATAGAAGAGGGAAGGTCAGAATTCCAGAACGCAAATTATTTATTATTTAGGTACTTCTCTGTGTTTAGGATCCCTTCAACTGCTGAGGTTATGACACATGAGGCAAATGACTATTGAGATCTAATGCGATACGATAATGATGAGATATTAATGACGGAAATAATATGAATAGGGATTGATTTTTTAAGTTGTATAAAATGCCAAAATACGTCAAAATATGCAGTAAAAACAATAAATAGACAAAAATATGCAGAGAAAAATTTTTAAAAACCTATCTCCCCTTAACGTATCTAAAAACCTACTACAAGAAACAGAAATTATTTTTGGATTTAATTACATGACGAGATGTTGCAAAAACAATTTTACTAAAATGTTTATTTATATAAATAAAGTAAAAAATAGCAAAGATTTCTAGCAACTTTTTTTTATTTACATTAACAAACAAACATTTCAAGATTCTCCTTATCAAATCTATGGCGACGATTTGTGAGAAAGTGTTTGTAATTTGAAAATGAACGTTCTACATCCACGCTAGTCATTGGAGCAAATTTAAAGCAGCTCAAAATCTATGTTCGAAGGATATGATTTGAGCGATCACCTCTTAATTTTACCCATGAAACTGAAACGTGATTAAATGCGTATCGTTACTCAATTCTGCGATTACCTCAGCCGAGTTCCTTTGCAACAGGAAATAGTGTTCAAGGAAATAAAAAAAAGTTAGAAAAATTGAAGAGAAGTCAACCTGAGTATCTATTAACTGGTTTTCACCAAAAGAAAAAAGTCAAACGAAGATAATATTTTTCTTGCAATTTGCAATTTTGTGCATTCTTTATATATAAATATGCAACACAATGTAGCACAACGCTGAAATACGCTATTTTAATTAACTTAAGTACATCTTAAAAGTGGGAAAATTGCCATGAAAATCTCCAAAATAAGCATCTAGGGAATCCGATTCTGATAGAAGAGCGAACTCCGGACTTCTGCGAATAAGCTGAAGAAATATGCAATTGTATAAAAATTCAATCCCTTATTATGATTGAGAGGTGGGTAAAACGGTAGAATTCCAAAATAAATCTGCAGAGTTCGCTTTCTTCACCACAAATTCCAGATGAATTAGTCAGGATTCGAACGATGGAAGACAACCTAGCGATGGAAGACAATACGTTATTTATCAGACCACGAGCCTCATCACCACAGCCGAAGAAATCGTGTGCCGATTGTACATCTGCCACATCTCACATACGGGCTAAATTGATTTTTGTGATAAATAAAATAATAATTAAGTACTGTGAGTTCGCGGATGTCTTCAGTTCAGAGCCTCTTTGTCAGTAGCGCCATCGAAAAGACGAAATAATTTAGACAAGTCTGCAGTCGATCCCTGTTAAAGACGTCTTAGATGTCGAAAGTCGATTTTTTCCGCACTTACACTCAACGTTAACCTTTATTATCTTCATAAGCGTCAGCAGCCTTGAAACAAGATGGGGAATCCAGCCACATTTCTGGGTCCCCTGTATTATTAAATTTTGTTATGTACATTGACATATTTAGAAGTGAATGAATAAAAAATATTACAATGCAAATGAAATTATAACAATATTAGTACTATAAAATACAATTGCTTTTATGTTAAACCATTTTAACACTTGCCACGTTGCTTGAAAATACTCTTCCCCAAAAGTAGTCCTTATGACAGTTCGTATAACAGTTCCCCAAACTGTCAGATTGAAAGATGGAAAAAAAGGGATTGATCGTAATAAGGAAATAAAACGTGTTATTAGGTAAGACATCGAGGCCTCTTTCAAAATTTTCAAAGGGGAGGGGACGGCCCCCTGTCCACACCCCTTTGCCCACACCTAAGATCTTAAATTACCGTGAAATCGTCTTGTCTCAATTCGTGAAGAAAATTAACATTTCCATGAACGTCATTTTTGTGTAAGTAAACTATATGTTAGAGAAGGGCAATATTAAGAAATTTTTAAAGTAAATTTTACATGCAATCCCAAAAATATCGAATACTAGATTTGGATAGAATACGGATCTTTTTCATAATACAAGAGATTCCAATATTGGAAGGTCTCATTCCATCAGATCTGTCTTCCCACAGTGAGCTTTATAACAGTCCTCTTTGATCTTTTTCTTCCCCATACATTTATTGCCGATAAATTCAATGATCAGAAGTATTAGAGAGTAGTTTTTCTTTCTCGATACTAACTGATGAACCCACTCATGCCTCTTGTAAATCCACTACCCACTCAGAATTGCGTAGCTCAACAATGGTTCAACCTTCTTTATCCCCGACGCTTAATATAATCCTTTATGCAGATTTAAAGGATGATTTCCTAGTATGGAAATACTTAAATCACTTTTCATCGTCAGTTTACATTTGTTTGCAACATTAATGCTGCTAAATTAGTTCGAACGAATGCACAGTTATATCCTCTCCACGTACGAGTATAAAACGTATACGCTCAATATGCCCAATAAACAGTTTGCCATTATTATTGTACGACATTTGTCACTCATTGCATTGTTCAGTTCAAAACATCCCCACCTTTTGTTTCTGCTGCCTGCCCTCGTCCCAATTTCACCTCGGCACCAATAGTTCATTATATGAAAAGGAGCACGGATGTACTGCCTCGAATGAAAACTGGTAGCAACGCTGTGGGAAGGCGTGCGGTTTGCGAGGTCAACAAGGAGTCCTTCAAGGAACAAGAAGGCAATTACCGTCCTACGTGACAATATAGTAATATTGTGTCTTGCTTGGAGGCAAATTCTTTGCACTAACACGACCCCACCGCACAAACAATTATCAGCAGACCGTTAATTACGCAAGCAATCTTAACAGTCAAAATAACATTGATCTCTAACAAGTTGAAGGAGATGATTGGCTCCTGACAAAAGAACTTTATTGCTTTATAAGTACAGGTTCGTTAGCTTCCTTCGAAAACTATTCGTGCAAATATTTTCTTTAATAATGTGTTTTAGAGAAAACATTACGCCGTACCGTATGAAGAACTTTTGTTAAAGCTCTCTACAACTCTATGATTTTTCTTCTTTACGAGGAGGGAGTAGATTTTTATATTATCTCCTCTCTGTGATTTAATATTTTAGATTTCGAATAATGACCTTAAGTGTACTTAGGAAATAAGATGTTTTTACTAGGCATAAATTGTAATTTTAAGGTATAGTGTTAACATATTTTTATAAAAGCCCCATATTTAATTTTTATTAACATTTCGTCACAAATAATATTATAATTACTAAGAGCTGTTTACATGAAACACTTTTTCGGAATATTTGAAAATAATCCCTGTTTCTTGGAAACCATTGTAACCATTTTTAAATGTATTTTCAGAAAAAAAATTGAAAATGCGTGTAATCTTTTGAAATCCGTGGGCGTCTACTTTTAGTACAATGAGGGTTTTTCAAAAATCCAAATAGAATTTTCTCTGAACTCTGCGTGTAAATGTATCGTTGTAAGCAAAAATAATGAGGGTGACACGATTTTTCACTGAAGTGCTGTAACAGAAACTGAAAGTAATATTTGCATGTTCAGACGACTTCATTTAATGTTTCATCAATGATAAGGTAATATTTTGTTTCATTGATTAGATTTTTTATGAATTTTTCGGCAATGCACTTTTCCTCATTTTTTTGGTCCCAAAAAACCGTTTGCCCCCATAGAGACCCCAAACCCCCCATGCTCCCAAACTATAATGTCCCCATACAGACCTGTTCTTGTTCATAAACTAACGGTAGGACAATGTGAAAGCTTCTCTCCGGCAGAGAATGCCAAATATACGGTGCAAAGAATTGCTTATCCTGCTCATCACGGCCCTCCCGAAATCCATAAGCCGTCAGGCTAGGGACGCCTTGGCAGGCCCTCGCTTCACGGATTTGTAGTGCCCGAGAACATACATGATGTGCAGCCACACGCGACGCCACACAGATGCCTGGTCTCTCTGCAACGCAAATGACCCCGCCTCGTCTCCTGCGCTGTCCTTGCGCGTCTGCGGTTGTTTGGAGAGCAGCGAAGTGATTATTCAGGCAGTCAGCACTTGCTGGTCGCCGCCCTTGACCTCGTCACCGGGCGACCACATGTTTCCATTCGTAGACCCATCCAGGTGATGCAGCTAACATGCTGTATCGAACGATTTAGGTTTGGGGAGGGCCTTAAAATACCGACCTCCTCATATGGGTACATGCGTTCACACTTAGGTTTTCACATTGTTTCTTTCAGGGTACGGCATATGGTAACGTCATTATCTCAGCACAGACATCGTAATGCCACAAAATGTGTTATATGGTAGAATTAATATTTTAGACTAAAAAAAGCATTGAAAAACTCTAGTTATCTCAAGGATCATCATTTATTCTCAGACCAATCTTACAGCCTTATCCTTGAAGACAATACAGTGTATTTGTACGATTCAAATTAAGTTAATAAGTGGAGAACAAGAGGCTTCGATTTACAGTAATTGTCTCTCTGGGCGTCACATATCCAATATTTAAATAAGAATTTGATAATAACTTACAAATAGGGAGATAAAGTTCCCACTACTTCATTAACAACACGATTAACACACGATGCAAATTGACTGGGGAATGCCAGAATTATCTTTCCTACGGGTGTGGTATTCCCTGATGGAAAGTATTGATTTGTCCCTCCTAGAAAGGAAATTAATCCAATATTATGCTTCTCTTTCATTGTTAACTTACTTTGAAATGCTCACCTCACGCAAACTGGAAACTTTTGCAAGAGTATTTTTAAGATTCATTCTTACTGAGCTACGCAAGCGAAGATGCTTAGGTTACACACGCCGATTCGTCACTTTTTATACTGTCGTGGATTGGTATATACGGGCCATTACGCCTACTGGCGACCATTACATACGAGCATTTGGTCTACTGACACGGTATCACAGGCAGATAGGAACAGTCAGAGGAATAAGTGTGCAACAACATACTGTTAGTAAAAAACAAACGAAAACTGTTTTCATCATATCACTGATTATCGACTTTTTTAAAGTTTCAAGGCAAAATTGTCAGTCCACTCCCTGATGCTGTATTGTCAACTCATTATTTCAAGAATCGAGAAGCGAAAAATGTAACGAAGAACGTAATATATTCTGACAAGATTACTTTCAAACCAATAAATTATTTGAACAGTTTGCGAATTTCCTTGTATGCAAGAACCGACCTCAAATATTTTCATTACAAAAAATTAAATCAACTTTTGAACGATATTCCGCACGGATAAGATTGAAAGTATACATCCATGCTGCTATGAAAAGAATGAATGACATAATGTGAACAACGCCCCGATCAGGCGTCACAAGATACAGATTACACTGCCACTCGGAAATGAATTATTCATTTCCTAGAAAAGAAACGGGTCTGTAAGACAACACACTGTCATTCTGGAGGATCATTATATTTACAGCTTATGATTGAATTTCCAAATGTTATTACACGCGCTATCTAGATTATGAAAATTTAGAGAGAGAAGGGGGTGTTATAAAGTCAAAGGGAACCACCTCAAGCAGGAAACGCCCCATTTGTAAACAAAGGTTGCACGCGTCCCGCGTACGCTGTGGATGTCGTCGCCTCCGCCTCCTCATTCTGAGGCGAATGTCGCTCCGCCCCCCTCCCCCCCCAACTCAACCTCATTGAGACCCCGATCACTCGCCCCGTGCGGCGCACAGTGGAAACAAAAGATGGCGACAGAAGCGCCGCTCGCGAAAGTCTTCCTTGCGGTCGCCGTCCCCAACGCGACGCACCCATTCACTCCAATTAGGGATGCCTAGAAATGGGTGAAACAATCTATAATTGAAATGTTTACGAGACCGATAAATCTACCTTCAATTATTGACCAGAAATATCGATGTATCGCCGCAACACAACAAAAATTAAATGAAAGAAACATTTTTTTCATTTTTAAATTATTAATAAAAATTCAAATAAATAGAATTGTATTAAAAATACAACGTTACAACATAAGAATTTGATACAGTGTTAATAAATATATTATTGGTTTTCAATTGTGTAAACTCAACATCAATTGAAAGCGCATCTTTTATTGAGTTTTTAAAACAACCCTATCATTTACATTCGTCATTCCACCTGCTGCGATTTTCTGGTTCGGCAATATTTATTTTGAACATACATTACGTAATGTCAATAATTTAAATGAGCTTTTTCTATTGTATTAATTTTTTCTTTAATTTTCAATTAATTAACTCGCTCTAATTTGGGTCAAATGACAACGTAAAGACAAAAACGTCTATGCACGATATTGTTTTTAACAGCGATAATACAGATACATCGGTGTAGGAAATATCGCTTGAATTTCCGATACATCGGCAGGAAAATATCGGTATATCTATATTTTAGGCACATCCCTAATTCAAATGCCCGGGGCGAGACGGACATGCGCCGCCGCGAGCGACGCAGCGACGCCCGGGCGATGCATTATGCAAAGGCTACTTAAGGGCGTCGCGCGGTGAAGAGATGTCGCCGAGGCTTCGAGCCTTGCGGAACGCCAGGGGCCCCGGTTGCGACACCGACCCAACATCGCACACGCGCAGTTCCAGCAACTCACTTTTGATTACCTCTTTGAAGCGATTGAACAAGAGAATGGCTTCAGAGTTACCACATAACGTCTGGGCATCTGAGTATTTTAAACGGTGAAAACTGCGGCACAATAATGTTTCGTAATAATTGGCAAGTGGGACGTGTGGTGAGTGTCAGGAGTAATGTTAGCGTCAATGTTGCAATATCTTCTTCCTGTACTGAGCAAGATCGAGTACGTCGGTAACCAAAAGGGTAGGTGATAGATAACCGTCTCATACTAACGTCAATAACATTAGTGCCCACATTAAAAGAAAACTATAATGGAGCTACAGCAGCACACTTTCTCGCATTATTTCTAACTTTCTAATTTTCGAAAATTCAGTCAAATGAAAATAAAGACTGTTGCCATTTTTAGTGTCCTTTTCTACACCCGAGAAAAAAATAAAACGAACAAATTTGGGGCAGTTTTGGAGAAATGTTCTTTATATATTGCGTTACGTTCAAGAAAACGACTAGTTTCGGAACATTGTTAATGACCTTGTGAATATATCAATGTTTTAAACTGAAGGAAAATTCTCTGTCAGCAATATTAAACTTTCGCAATGTTAATTTTTTTTAATTTCTAAAATATAGTTTGCCGAAAATAGAACCTCTTTCTTACCCGTTTTGGCTACATATGAGGAACAAATCTAAAAAAAATTGGACCCGTTTTTGAGCAAATCTTTGTTTAAAAATTGTCTCACACCAAAATTACGCAGAAACTACTCAGATTTTTGAAAAATTGTACAGGCGACCGTATTTCAAGATATGTTTTTGATCGCCAAATTTCATCAGAGGAAAAAATTATCTTCAATATTGTAACTGTAAGAAGATGCCACAAACTTTGCAATTTCAGAGTGTTCAATGAAAATGCTACCAACGGTATTTCTTTAAGTGCCTCTTGCTCGATCAGAAGGAGAAAAATTAAGAAAAAAAATTGCGTAATTTTTGAGAAAATTATGAAAATATTGCTGAGGTTTCGTGTATTGTACATCCCCCTCCCCAAAAAAATCCATTTCAAACTCGCAGGACCGTTAGATTGTTCAAGTTTTGCTGTCAATTGAATTTTCGGTAGCAAAGTCCCACCAAACAAATTCTGTATACACAATGTGTTAAAGGAAGAAATTCACTACATATTGGAACAAGATTAATCCCCTTTTTCGATGCAGAGCCCGACAATAAGAGTTTTTCTGCCGAAAAATCGCCGATTTCCACAGCTGCATAAGAACACCTTCACTTTGCGAGAAAGTAAAAGCTTCATTTTTTATTCAAAAGCAACTTACTCATGGTCCACTGCAATATTAAGTCACTGATTCACGGAGAATTTCACTAAGAAATCGACTAGGATGTGAGTCACTAATCCAGACTATTTACAATACTTTCTGCAGATTAATTTCAAAAACAAAATTTATCATCTTTCAGATATTTTGTACGTAATAAATTACAGGTAAATTATTTTATTCAAAATAGCATACAAAGAATCACAGCAGTTACAAGAGTTTGCCATGTACGAGTTTTCCATTTGCCCTGGTGTCTTTGGTACATCATGATGCTGAATGTGGTTCACTTGGGATTGGTGGCTGGGAGCCAGCACGTAAGCTCTGTTGAAGGAGCAAATCCACATCGAAAGATCAACAAGTGAATAAATATATTATGTCAATACATAAAAACTTGTCTAATTCAATTGAAACAAATGACATATCCTAAAGATCATGATAAGAGTGTGTTTTATTGCGATAAGAATGTATTTTCATTTTACTGAGTCGGATGTCCATTGATGTAAAAAAATACTTGAGCAACAAAAAATACTCCACTCTATTCTCAAACATTTTTAACCCCATGTTTTTGATTTCGACTTATGAATTACCGGAAAGAATGCATTATCCGTCACGATTTTCGCTTTGAGCCCTCATTTCAGTAGGGGTTGGGAGGGGGCTTTATTTCGATTGTAGGGCGATTGTATCAGAACAGTAGCACGGTTTTGATATAAAAAAATATTCAGTTACACGAGAGCAAACATTTCTGGTTATCAGATTTTGCCAATAATATTTGTTGCCATATTTTATTATTGATTCAACAAATGGTGGCAAAGGAGTGGGGGAGTGGGTGATTCCGGAACTCAAGAAAATTTGCACATACACGCGATTTGCACGTGGTTCCATTTGGGCGGGAAACTAGAGGCGCCGTCACGTGGATGATACTTAAGTGGCGGCATGGAGCGGCTCAGCAAAAAAGCTAAACATTGCCTCCATGCTGATCAACGCAACCTTCAACTTCACGCACTCCTATCCTTCACGTTTTTCTTTCACCCTCTGAAGATCACTTCTGCATGCACAAGCTCCATGTGAGCGTGTGTCAGATAAAGGGTAGACAAACAAGGAAGCCGAAGAAAAAATATATTCAACCACATAAGAACATCATACTTCAGACGTCAATTTACTTTTTTGACATTGAAAAACATCTGCATTAAGAAAAGATTTTAAGGGAGCTATTAAAATTTACGACGCCATCAGGTAATGTATAGCTTTACTAGTATCTCGACGATCAACGTCAAACCACAATACATAAGCATTGCTTTTCTGGTTGTTTGTAAAAAGGAGACATATAAACAATTTCTTTCGAAAATAACATACATTTTGAAGACTACAAGAGTCGAAGTGTCAGTTTGTCACTTCTTGATTTCACGGGCGGAATAAATCTATGCAAAATACGCCTTATCTTTCTGAACGAACTGAAAATGTAAATTAAACATCAGAAATACATTATTCGAATCGATATTTACAAGCTTACGCTGTTCGCAGTCAAATGTAAGGTACTCCCGCTTGATGCTGATTTGGAGGCCAACTAAAGGACGCATCACACAACCTTCAACGGAATACAATCGCCCTTTGAGGTGACAATGACGAGACAATACACAAAATAGATCTTAGCAAGGTTCACAAATACGTTAGCATTTAATTTATGTACACTTCAGGGGAACACACACATTCAAAACGCAGTATAATAGTAAACAAAACAGGTGCAAGTACAGGTTTATTAGTGACAACTCTTTACGTTCACGTTTTTATAAAATTAGACGCACTCCAGCCAATTTTTCCGAGTCGTCCCTATGCTTCTAACGGACTCACTATCGTTCTTAGAAACGACCGGAGCAATTACTACTAACCGTTTCTCGATAAGAAATCGAACATTGCTCCTGGAAGAACATGTCTCTACACACAGAATACATTACGGACATGGTAGGTTTTACTAAATAACTGGTATATGCAAGGCATTTATAATTGCCAGATACGTCTGTCGTGCTCTCGCAGCCAAACAAACTGTCAACATCATCTGCCAATGGCAGCAACTCACCTGAGCCGAGGCTTGCAGGCAGGCGGCGCGCGTGCACACGGGGAACATGTGCTCGTGCGGCGTCTGCGGCCACGTGCACGCCAGCACCACGATGACGATGAGGAAGACGAGCAGCAGCGCGAGGATGACGGCGGAGACGGTGAGGCCGAAGCGCGAGAGGCCGGTGCGGCGGCGCAGGCGGGCCTCGACGCGGGCGCCCAGCCGCCCGCCGCCCGCACCCTTGTCGAAGCTGGCGCGGTTCTTGGCCACGCTGTTGGAGGCGGACAGCTTGCGCCGGCGGTCCACCTCGTCCAGCCCCTGCGCGGCGCGCCCCCCGCCGCCCCCGCCCCCCTGCGGCAGGCAGGGCTGGCGTTCGGGCGTCCCGGGCACCTCCGCCCCGCCGCCGCCGCCACCCGCCTCCTCGGCCTTCTCGCGGCCTCCGTTCACCAACGACACGTCCTTCTCGCCTTTTTCCATTTTCGACGGAGAGTACGACTCGACTGCAATCAACGACGACGTGCGGCGCTTCGCTCGACAGCTCACTCGATACACATGCGCGCACACACACACCTACATTCTACTACCGCCAACGCATTAGCCGATACTACAATATTGGGTGGTGTACTCACAACGCCACATTCTCTACTAGCGTCACACTATGCACGAGCGCGCGACCGCGGGTAGACTGTCCGACTGCGTGCACGGAGGGCGCCGCGTAGCGCGGGAGCGGAGACCGGACGGGCGACTGGGGGACGCGCTCTGCCCCGCTCTCCTCGACGTCTGTTCCGCGCGACGGACTCGGACGTTCTGCGCGCGCAGGGCGCGGGCTTCGGCGCGCCGCCGCTAGGTGGCAGGCGCGCCCGCGCGGGCGGCGGGAAGGGCGGTGCGGCCCAAGCGTTGATGTCTCCGCCTGGCTGCGCGCCGCGACGCACTTGTACGGCGTTGTGAACTGTCGGTGTAAATAAGTGAATTTCAATAAATTGTGGTTGGGATTAGTTTTTTCCATTTTTTACCGTCGTATTTTTTATACGAAGACATTATTAAAATTTGTCTCATGACTCTCAGACACCTTCATTTCATTCTGATTGTAGATTTGATGTTATTACTGAAGTTTTCAGAACTTTTTATTTATGAAAATTTATTTCTGAGTGAGACAAAAATGTATTAGGAAAAGGGGATAGTGAAGGTAGTAGGTAGATTATTCATGGACACTGCCAAATCCGTAAATGAAAATAAATGAGAACCAGAACTTGAAAGTCATCTTTCTTATTTTTTTAAAAATTTATTTTATTCAAAATAAATACCAGTCTATAAATTTCAGTACAACGAAAAATGTATTCCCATTATCAATATAGTTGTATTTTTTAAATTTCGAGCTGGCAATAAAAAGTATTATTTCAAAAATATTTATGGAGGCCCAAACTAACAGACACTTTCCCTTGAAATACTTCTGGATTAGGCCCATCTTAGAACTGCATATGCATTTATAAAAGGCTTGCATTTTTCAAAAGATGGCAAATAGACTATATAAAGTGTGAAGGAAAGAAGTTACAGCAAGCGTAATATCCTGAAAAGGCACCATAATATTTTATTGTGCCAAGAGTTCTGCATCTTATCGTATCCTTCCATTGTGACATTACTCCATCTTCCATCTCTGCTCTTTCCTTCTGTCTTCCGAAGTCCAGTTATAATACTTTCTAGGCAGTCTTTCAGAATCCCTCCTCTCTAAATGGCTATCCCATAACACATTTTTCTTTTCATTTTCTATATTTAATCATCACTTCATATTCAATTGCTTTTTTAATCATTGTTTTTATGAAATCAAATAGTCTAACTCACAAGTTAATTCTCCAAAACCTGTTTTCATCACTATTTATTCTTTCAAATTTTACACAAAATTAGTCACCTTGACCATGCCTCAAATCAGGTCTATCATTTGTTGATAGTAACAAATGATTATCATGGAAGTCTACTGTTCGGAACATATTCCAATGTAGTTGCCCACCAACAAGGTGACAGGATGGTGAGATGATGACAATTGTCTTTTCATTCTCTTGGTCTCAACACGATTTAGTACCCAAACTTCAGAACTGCAATGATACTGTTTCCTCCACTAAAGTCTGAAACAACATTTTTGTGTAGGATGTAATGCCATTATTCCAAAGTAGTAGATGGAATTTGTTTATTATTTGTCAGCACAAAAATCTGCTTTATTTCTACCTTCTTTGTTCAATATCACCCTTGATACCTTCATTCTTTTAAATTTTTAATCTTCTATAAGTTTAAAATTAAATTTTCTCATTGATCACCGATTTCCAAACTCTGTGTTCTCTTTGTTTATATTCAGTCCCTTAATTTCTCAACAAGTTTCATCATACAGGTGCCATTGAATACATCTTCTGCAAGAACAACTTGATTATCTGTGAACAAATGAAAAACATCAGTGAATGTTTTCTTTCCCAAACTGAATTTTTACGGAGCACATTTTTGTCTTCAGGAAGGCTGATGTAATAAATATTTTAGTTAGTTTTGAAAAGAGACGACACACAGTGTTCATTCCTTCTTATGTTTAAAAGGTTCTTCACAGACCTGCCTGAGTTTCAATCTTGTGATTAATTTCAACTTAAAATATTTAATACAGAACAAATGGGGAAAAAAAGAAAAAAAAAAGAAGTAGATGCTTCTGTCATGGTATCAACAAATGTTGGGTACTGTAAGAAATAACCTTTCAAATACTACTACATAATCTATTGCTCCGAAACAGATGTTAAACATCACATGACATTTGAAGTGGAAAGAAATTGCTTTCCAGAAGCAAACAAAACCATAAAACTATCTCAGCATTTGCTCTTAGAATTGTGAAAGTCATGATTAAAATGAGAGTTTCAAAGCCAGAAGTTTAGGAGAAATTACATGTTTCAACAACAGTTTCAAGAATTAATAACATAAGGTATACCATTATGATTGATTTACAAAAAAATATCCATTCTCTATAGACTTATATTTAAAAACTTAAATAAATTTAAAAATAAAGTGTTAAGTTCAAAATAAAAATAATTCTTACATACATGCTGATCTCACTAGTAACTAATCTGCCATGAAATCTACATCAGAAAAGATTTCATAGCTTTGTAAATTTTACCTGCACTTGAGTATTTGTTGTTCAAAATTCCCTTTCTTTCTTCAACACACATGTCTATGTGCTCATGAAAGTGAAAAATAATACAATGGCTTTGTTTTATTAAAGATTTATGAGTGAGCTCTTGAATTGACAATAAGAATATCTAAATTAAATTTAAATAATTTTGATGTATTGTAATATGGAGGACAGAAGTACAACACTAGGTACTATGTAGGCAATAAACAGTTCTCAGTTAATGAATTCACAATTCACAAATATGTGGGTAAAGTGTATGTTGTAGTTCACAAACGTATGGGTTTACATATAGGCAAACAAGTTCATTGAAACATATTATGCAATTGACAGGTAGCTTAAATAATTATGTGATATAATGGAGTTAATTGAAATTTATCACTGGGAACAGAATTTATTGTAATAAAAGAAGCAAAACATGTAGGTATACTGTTATGAATTTATTTTTCCAAAACATATAAGAAAGCATAAAATAAAAATTCATTACATTATTTAAAATTGTAAAAAAAATAAGATATGCATGAATGCAGAATGCTGTTTAAGAGGAGCCAGAGTTCATGCAAATAATAGTTCTGTGTAGCCAGAGATGAATTCCGGAGGGGGAACATTTTTCCCACCCCAAATACTACAACAAGACAAGACAATTATCTGTATAAGAGACTAGCGGTCCCGGTAAACGTTCTGCCCTTCATCTCCCTCTTTCTCCTTCTCACTCCCACTCCCTCTCCATCTCTCTCTGTCTCTCTCTCCATCTCTGTCTCTCTCTCTCTCTCTCTCTCTCTGTCCATCTCTCTCTCTCTCACTCTTTCTCTGTATCTCTATCTGTGTCTCTCTCTCTGTCTCTTCCTCTCTCAGTCCCTCTCACTATCTGTCACTGCCTCTCTGTCCCTGTTCCTCCCTTTCTCCATCTCTCCATGTTTCTCTGTCCTGTATGTACTTACCAAGAAGCAGGGGTGGGGAGTAAAGTTTGACTATTCAGGACAAAATTTGGTGGTCATAGAAATGCAATGGCATTACATTGCTTTGTAAGAAAGATGGTTCTATAACATATATTGCAAACAAACATCTGACATGTTTTGTTTCAATGTGTAAATATATGAAGATGTAACAAAATATTTAGTTATATGTGAAATATGTAAAAATATGTAATTATGACAAAACATGTGAAACTTTTTTTTAAACGGTTTAATTCATTCAGAATGTCTTGTTAACTCCAAAATGAATTATTAAATGTAGGTATCTTGTTCCCATGAAAAAATGTTAGTACATGAAAGTCTGTTCCCTACTTATCAAAAATTGAAAATCATATCAGAAAATATAATTACTCAATCAATTTATATTTTTTATTCCATATATTTAGGGCAACCAATAACTGATCACCACAGTTTTAAATATTATTTAATTTTTAAAACATAATTTTATCTATCCATATATTTCAGTTTTTAAGGATTCCATCTTCTGGCATGCTGCAAAATTTAATACACAGGAAGTTTAGAAATAACATTCTTAGAAAGAAGGTACATGTAAATTATACAAGTTGATAAAGAAGACAAAATAAAAAGAGCATAAATAAAAAAGGTAAATAAAAAATAAAAATAAGTATTAAGTTTTACAGAAGATAAGATACACACAGATCAGGTTAGAAAGGGAAACACTTACATAATCAGGAGCAATATTAAGCATGAAAAGGAATTTAGAATATCATCTGAAAGCAAATATTTTTTTAATTAGAAATGCATCATATTCTGTTTCCATGGGTAGCCCCCTTGTATACAGAAATGCAGATAGAACAAGAGATAGAACAAATATTAAAAGACTTCTCATAAATTTCTACTACTACCAAACTTGAAGAACTTTGGTCTCCAATGAAAAATGTTCAGTTAAGAAATAATAATTAAAATATTTGTGGGTATATAAGAATTTCGTGTATACTAGTAACCTTCAGTAACAAAAATACTGCTGAACCAAACCACAAATGGTTTTCTAAATTCTTGCATGCTCCTTGCTCAAGAATAAACATAAAATACTATCATTTAGCACTGCAATTAATTACATAATTTAACAAAAATAGTCTTTATAAATTCTGCAATAACATAGTATAGTATAGAGGGATACATAGTATAACAGTTCTTTAAATATCAAGAATATCGAAAAAAAGTTGCTTTTCCTTAAAGCAACAAATGAATAACAATTATTTAATAGTGTTGGCCTCTTCCTTGGATATTGCTGCTGCATGACATCAGCCATATTGTAACTAGAGATACACTGAGGTAAAGAAATCATTTAGTTCACACAGAATGAAAATACGCAGTGTTAAACATTGAAATACAGGAATTTTTCAGTCAAAATCAAATAATGGCATTGTTGTTTTTCTGGGTATCTAATAACATCCCTGACAGCTCTCAAGTGGCTAGAATTGGCACAGTTTTGTTTCAAGTTCTGCGTGTATTGAAAATTAGTGATATACATTAACTACAAGGACACTGAATTTATTATAGCTTGGTGAATTAATCATATATTTTGTCATGAAACATCTACTATTATTTTATCCTGAAACATCTTATTAGATATAGAAAACCAAAAAACCAAAGAAAAAAAAGAAAAAAAAAGAAAGAAAGAAAAAGAAAAAAAAAAGAAAGAAAAAAGAAAATTATTCTGAAGATAATGAAGTAAGAAATTAAATTAATTTGATTATACATTATATTTTCAGATTTATAGCTATTAGTGAAATAACAAAAATATCATAGCATCTGTTTATTATCAGAGCAATAAATCAGTAGATCCACCCTAAGTAATAATATTTATCGATAATATCAATCAACATTCCAAAATTTTTCACTGTTCATTGGAAAGAATATTAAAAAGTCAATTTCCCTTGAAAAATATTATTTTCTTGAAAAAACACTCACATCACTTCATTATTTCATTGAAAAGAAGAATTAATATTATACAAACTTTATCAAAGATTCAGATTATCTTTTAACTAGATATTACGCATTATATTAAATAATCAAATCTATTTTCTTTAAAATAAATACAAGTAGAGATCTTTTGATATCGAATGTGAATATCAAATGAAAAAGTTTACAAAGGTGCTACTCATACAACAGTGCATACTTATTTACATTAGTTCTAACTTTTGCAATTTTCAAAAAATTCAGAGAATTCATTGAAAGTGAGATGAGCGTAATACTTTTAAACATACTGTGGAAAAAATTTGAAGAAAAGATTTCAAGCTGATATTGAGAAAAAGTTATTTTTTTTTTTTATAAATTGAAAATATTTCAAGCACAAATTACATGAAAACTACTTTTCTTCTACACATTGTACATGTCCTTCTTAAAAAAAATGGTTTTTACAACATACTCTATCTAAGGCAATAATCTCTATCATCAATATTTAATTGCAAGAAATAAATATAATTTTGTAAAATCATTATTTAGCTGTTTAAGTCTACTTCAGTTTTGTCTTCAGTTTAATTTATAGGACCCTCTTTTAGAGCATACAATACTAAGATTACTTGAGAAAATTCCACCCACAGTTAAAAATATTTTTTCTGAATGTGATTGTTCTCACAAAATGCATGTACAGAAACTTCTTTCCTTTTCCTGTTTTTACTTGTATTTCCATTTTTACTTTTTGAATTTGTTTTAAAAACTTCTATATATTTGTTTATCAATCCAGTTATGTAATTTCTAAAACATCCCATCAAAGTGAAATGAAACTCAGATCCATGTAGACATTCATAATAACATTGGTTTAATCATAATAACTTTCTCTCCAAATTGCACCTTCATTGTTCTTCTAATTTTGAATTTCAATTTAAATGAACATTATATTTAATACATTTTCACGCCACATTTTAATTAAATACATTTTCAAATTCTTCTCTTCAAAAACAAATACATGCTTAGTTTCTTATTGCTTCAATCACACTGTTTTCTACTCTCAATTACAGAAAAGAGATCAATGATGCCTTGAAAGTAAAACGCTTGCAGTTAATCATACTCAATAAACATAATACTTAAGTTGGCTAAATTTCCTTGGGACATTGTGGTACACCAATATGGTTTTATCCATTTCAGTGTATGGAACAAATGTTCTCCAGTAAAATTTGATGTCATCAAACTATATTCATAAAGTTATTTCAACATTAGGAAATGTCAAAGAAAGTTTGTCTTGGAATGTAAGAAGGAACAGTTGCTCGTGTTCAACTTGGTGAGCAGACTCCCGTGGTCGGAGGCACTTCAGCAACTGCTTATTTGCGTATAGCTACGTAAACTGGCTTTGTTCATCAATAATATGAAAACCTACCAGTGCACCGCGCCTGAGACCAAATTTGATATGCAACCTGTTTGACACTTCCGTACGTAGGGTTGCGTTCATTCGGTCGTGCTCCTTGCAGGTCAGGTTGCTTGCAGTAGTAGCGTCATGCCTCGCCATCTGGACACCGGCTTACGAGTATCCAGTTTGTCGCTTCAGATGTTTGAAATCATTTCATTAAAGTACTTTTCTGTTAACGTGGGGGTGAATATCCAATATTTGGTGGCTTTTTGTAAACAAATTCAAATATACATTTAATTTTTAGAGTAATGGTAAGAGATAAGAGATTGAAATTATGCTCTCACAGTTTTGTGTTGAGATACGATATGCTAAATTTGAATTTTCGTACTTAAATATTGAGGAAACTTTACAACAATAAATTGACATTTTTAATTAACACTATTTTTTCGTCAACATCATTGTTCATTTTGGACATTGAATGCCCCCCCCCTCCCCATGAAAATCATATTAACGTTTTTGGAAGATTCAAAAATTTCTCTTTCTAATCAGATAGGTTTAAAAGAATTCCTAGAAGATAATTTTCTGCAAAAAAAGTTGAAAAACAGCTTACTTTGCCAACTTTAAAAATTTTGAATTTAATCTATGAAGAAATGGTAAGTCCTAGTAGGTTGCAATGATGTACTCAGAATCAATGTAGTGTTGCTATGTTAAGAGTTAAGTTTAACTTTTCGGGTTCGAATATTAAGAAAGCTATTCAATGCTAAAATCAGGAAATTTTTAAAAATCCTAATGCTTATTTGATGCATTTTGCTGCAATGTAATCATTGTGTGTTATCAAAGGCAAAATTAATATTAGTTTCATTGAACAGAGTGAAAAAGTGCGTACTAATAAGCTCAGTTTCATTCAGGTGTTGTGGTGCGTTATCGTTGGCATTTTTCATGAAATAATTATGAACGTTGTCATTGCCAACAATAGTTGGCAACTATTGTTGGCAATGACAACGTTTATAATTATTTCAGTTTCATTCGTTTACCAAATGGAGAAGGAGATATTTTATCCCGACATTACGAAAATCTTGTAATCGTACTATACGGCGACAGTGAATGGGGTCAAATAAACCTCTATATCTTAAAGCTAGTCACCTATGAAGCCACAACTGCACAATAGTTCCTTTGAGACATGAGGGTCTCGGAATAAAAAGTATATCACCAAAATCCGAGGTGGTCCGGCAGAAAGCCCTAGATCACTTGTCGTGGAGCGGCCCTTTTACGCAATTATTGATTCCGAAAACAAATTGATCGTTTGCATCTTTTGAAATTCAAATATTTCAACGAAATCGAGATCAGTCCTTTTTTTTAGTGTCTAACGCTCTATCCCAAGAAAAATCCAATCAAAAGTTTTGGAGGCTTTTTTAGAAAATTTTGAGTCATAATGTAAAGTACCTCAACAATCGAAATAATCGTTTCAAACTCGAAGGGTCATGAGTTCGGTCTGATCGATCGAGGGATATCAATTTTGAAGAAAGTCGCCTGAACGGTTGAGGCGCTAGGTTCGACTTCCGACAGTGGCAAGATATTCGACATTCGCTTGTCAGCTAGGTCGAATTCAGTCGCTGTGTGGATGAGAATTCTAGGAGCTGGCTGCTCTCATTGGTAGTTTTCCATGGTTTCTCCTATCAACACCAGGCAATTGCCGGGGAAGTACCCTAACAAACGGGTCACTGACCTCGCGCGATCTTTCCTTCCTCTTTCTTGTATCCTCACCCCTTACTTACATACACATCCACTACACTACCACACATTCCGGGGGACCAGCCGAGAGCTTAGAGTTTGTGTCGCTGGTGGGAGAAACCTGGTTGGGGAAACCCCGCTAGCCAACGGTAGGTCGGCGCCAGATCTCACCATCCAACGGGAAGATCACTGCCACCTCTCGAGGGGAAACAAGCACTACAATTAAGGGACTAATGATCTATTAGTCGACGCGCCCTGAATCACTAACAACAAGCCAACCAATCGAGGCAGGTCGAATCCAGGGAGTAGAGAAGATGGACGTAAGAGTGTGTGCCAATTAGTGGAAGTGTTGTCTATCCAGCTTCTTCCACTCTGCATTAACAATGTAGTTTTCTTTCACTAGGCCTGCACAATTGAAAGAGGAAGGGGCCATGATTTTTTGAATCTAGTATGCTTGATCATTTTAGAACGGTGGATGGGTAGCGAGGTATTCAAAGAAATTTTCTTGTATTTTCGCATTAGGTTATTGGAACGACCTAGTTTAGGTGATGGAATGATGGAAAGTGATGGAATGTGACAGCAAATAGGAGTAGGTTTCAACATTTCTGTGATGATACGCAGTGTGTTATTCAACATAATGTCGATCTTGTTAGCACGGGCACTTACGAGTACTTGCCATACAATACTCAGCCGTGTTGTGTTACAAGACTCAGAGCAGATGTTCGTTTGGTTATTACGGAGAATCCCTTAGTAGTCCCAATGTAGCTGGTGGGTTCCTTTAATATACGAAATGCCACCTCGTCCCATCTCTCTTTCGTACACTAATACTAATTTATTTATTTATTTTAAAATACAAATACCTAAAACTCGCCTGCCCTGGCTTGCTCAGTGTTTACGTCTATTGATTACTTTCTTTCACTTCCATTAGTTCAAAAATGATATCGTGGAGGGTCATAGAAAATTTATATTCGTGTATCGATAGACTTGCCCATGCAAGCATGAAATATTTACGTTGGAATTTTTTCTCGTTGAATTTAAACGGTTGAAATAAAGAAAACCATGTTCATGTTTCTGAAAACGTTATAATTTCTGTCCCTCCGTTTTTCTTACAACTTCCGCAGCTCGCTGTAGTCGCTACGGATACACAATGACAAAAAAGAAAGCAAATATTATAATAATCGAACTCATCACATCATATTATATTTCCAAACACATGCAATATTTCATTATTACATTTATTACCATGTTCCCTTTTTGATTCTTCCTTATCAGCTATTCTTAAATCTAGAAACAAAATATAACTGGATCTTCCTACCCAGAAAATAATCTTAACTTTTATGAACTTCCCTGGGGTACCTCAGTAAGCTTGGCCGACAGCACGTGGCACCCGCTTTCTACCATTCGTGGCTCCACGCCATCTCGCTGCTAGATCTCCGTCAGCTGACACAACCAAACTCGTTGTTCGCTATCCCCACTCAGCTCGTTCTGCTCCGCCTCAAAATATTTAATGTAATGTTTGTGCAAACTATCGTTTTGAGAAAAAACACAAACACTTTTTCGGTGTCAAGGGCCCACATTTCGTGAAATCTGACTATATAACGGGTTAGAGTGAGAAATTTACTACATATTAGAACAAAGTTTATTCACTTCTTCTGTATCTGTATTAGTTTTTCTGTCTAAAAATCGCCGTTTTTGTCACAGCATTACATAACTTTTTCTATATATATATATATATATATATATATATACGTACATATTACTACGTACATATTACTCCGTATATTCGTACGTGGATGAGGAAGTGGAAAGCCCCAGAACTTAGAAGTATCCCAAGCGACGGGTTGCAAAATGGGACACCAAAATTAATGCGACTGATAAAACTATCAATGAACAAGTGCATAAACATAGGAGATGAACCAACTGAGTGGAAATAGTACATATCACACCTGTTCACAAGAAAGGAGAAACGGATATCTGCAGGAACTATTAGGGGATAGGGTTGGTACCTGGTGTTTATTTGATCTTTCGCCGAAGATGACTCGCCGCTTGCCTCAGTGATCGAGTCCTCAGTTCCCCGGGAACTAGTCAAAAAGGTTCGTCCGGAGCGTTCGTCGATCGGCGCGGCCGGCCGATACACCAATGTCCCGAAGTTAAAATGTGCAACATGAAGTTTTCTTTGAAGCAGAGAACATTTCGTTCGACTTAGGTCTGTCAGGAAGTGCCGCAAGAGGTTTATTAAGTAATTTCCGGGCGTGAATATTCCACACTCATGTTTTGAAGATTGTAAAGAAACTTCGCACCCATGGAATTTTAATTGACAAACAAAAGTGTCGAAACCGCCATATCCTGGCAGAAGAGAAGGTGAAAAAATATGACAATATGCCTGTAGATAAACTATGGGAGGTCCTGCAATGTCGAAAATTGAATGTAGGCCTGTAACAGATTTTTAAAGATCTGCTGACATATCAAGAAGAGAGAAAACTCGAAATAAAACAATAAGAAGAGAAAGTTCACACAATCAATGATGAATTTACTGAATAATACAGACATTCAAATAATTTTTACAACAATTAACATAATGATCATTAACCCATATTATTTTCTATAAATCGCCGGTATTTATGTTCTCTTTATTGTATCTTGTGTCTGTTTCCTAACATCTCTGTTCACACGAAACAGGTTCTGCAGATCCTCCTCTTGATCGTCATACTTGAGGTACCCCTCTTAATCTTTACTTTCTTCAGATCCTCCGCTTCATCTCGATTTTCTTGAGATCCTCCATCATTATTGGCATTCTAAGACCCTCCTCTTGATCACGACTTCTTGAGATTTTCTATTTGATCTCGACTTTCAAATCCCCCACCTTTTCTTGGCATCCATGAAATCCTCAATTTCGACATTCTTGAAATTATTTTTTATCAACTTTCCCAAGATCGTCCATTTGAGTGATTACGATATCCATCCTTTGATTGACTTGCACACTCCTCTACTTAATTGACTTGCACGAATATCGTCCACTTGATAAACTTGAATCTGATCCTCCACACATCCCCTACATTATTGTAATATTTGAGATCTTCCACTTCGTCGACTTGCTTGAGAACGTTTTTTAACGATTTGGTCAGAATCATCCACTTGATCGAAACTGAAGTCCTCTATGACTTTCTCGAGATTTGACATCACCCTTCTTGATCAACTTATGCGCAGAAACTCCACTTTTGAACAAATTAATTTCCGAAACGAAATCAGTATTTTTTAAAGGCCCACAAGGATCTTACAAACAAAACGAGTGATTGAACAACAGCTACCAAGTGCATAATTGTCACCTAAATCAGTCCTAACAAGATAGGGAATGTGGATTCAAGCAGGGAATTTTTATAGTGAACATCTAGACGTAATGAAATCAGTAGTTGGTTCTTTTGATTCAGGAATGTGCTGCCTATTAGAGTATTCTCTAAGTTTCTTGAGTGCTTTCAGTAATTCTGAAGTGATTTGTTAAGTGGAATAACATCAGGAATAACTTTGTCTGGTTCAATCCAAGAAAGCATCAAACAAACACCTGAAAAAATACTTCAAGATTTCTTCTGCAAGAATCTATTTCTGTAGAGGAAAATACAGTTGAAAAACTGAAGGTTCCACAGGAAGAAATATACATAAGAAATGATTCTACCTTTTTGTCTAAATTCAATTTATATGCAGTTGAAAATGTTTTTGAAATAGCAGTTGTACATTTTACTACAGTCAAAATTATCTTATATTATCCTGCTTCTTGTTCGCTAATTTCAATTATTCAGGGAACATACGAGCATATTAAACCACACATTAAGATGAGTACAGAAAAGTTTTATTGTATTGGGTAACCTTCTTTTTTAAAGTTGTTGTAACATAAGGTATTATATTGAATATAATTATTGATTTTGGCCTGATGATGAGGCAAATTGTGAGCCTTGAAATGTTGCTGTGTTAAGAACATGAAAATATTTTAATAAATGAAATAGTATCGAGAAAATGGTTCATTTTTAATAAGGCCATATGTTCCCTCAAAATTATCTTACTTTCCATCTACAGACCTCCAACAAAGCGAGCTTATGATTATTTCATTTTCTTAGCAAATCTTGAGATTACTCTGAACAAAATTGGTGATCGCTCTTTAAAACCATTGTTGAATGTGGAAATTTCAATATAGATTTTCTGGGTAAAACCCATGAAAAAAGAAACAGCTTCTCAATTTACTTCATTTTTTTAAATTTAACTATTACAATAAATGTAACTACATAGAATGCATTTAAATTACAAAAAGCAATAGACCAAATCATAGTTACAACAGGATATGGAATAATAATGAAGGTTCGAGGTCACAGTGATCATGATGAACAAATTCTTATAATTCCCAATAACATGAACACTGACACAATAAATAATATACACACGTGCAGAGTATTAATTAAAGCTGACATAAAATTATTTTCAAACTAGTTACTGCAGGTACCATGGGACACAGTTTATAATGCTGTTGACACAAATGAAAAACATAATTTATTTTTCTCAAAGCATTCATTTCACTTGTGATCTTTCCTAAAAAAAAAAAAAGAATATTAATATTTCATGAAAAAGTAGTACTTGAATCACACAAGGAATTACAACATTGTGCAAAAACAAACATATGCTTTATTTCTGATAATCATAATGTATCACCCAGTTTCCTTGTCTACTTCTGAAAATACAATATAATTTTAAGGAAAGTAACAGTTGAAATAAAAATAATGAAATATAATGAGGATATTTTAAATGCTAGGACCAAAACTAAAGCAATGTGGAAAATCATAACAAATTCAACCACATCATCTTGATACTTAGTAAAGAATGTTGTTTTAAAGATCAATGAAAGAGAAGCAAGTAATGTACAAAAAGTGGCCAATCTCTTCAACCAACACTTTTCTAGAATTGCAGCTGAACTCATCAAGGATCAAAACCCACAAAATTCAACATCATTCACTTCCCAAAAATTTTTCGTAATGATATTTATTTCCAAAACTTTTTGCATTGAAATCCTTAGAATAATCAGTAAACTAAAAAATAAATATTCATCTGGTTTGGATGAATTTTCGAATTATTTATTAAAAACTTGTGCACCTGCCTTTATACACCCATTAACTCACAACACTTCTTTATGCACAGGAATATTTCCATATATTTTCAAAACAGCAAAAAATAAGCAACTGTAAAAAAGCCCCCCCCAAAAAAAAATTAATGAAGATTACAAAGATATGATTGTTTCCTTACACATTCTGGCTAATGTAATTTTTAGAGTTAGGATAAAAATATGATTCATTTTACTTAATAATTATTTAGAATAATCCCTTTTGAATGAGATTTTTCATTGTTTACTTGCCTTTTTGCACTCTTACTTGAGCTTGAAAAGCCTTTTTGAATGCCAATGTTCATAAAAATACATGTCTTTTTGCATATCTATTTTAAGTAAAATAAATGCCTGAACTTTTGGGCTTTAATAATTACTACAAAATTCCAAATGGTCAAAGAATCACATTCAAAATCACTATAATTCTGTTTGATACATTTTTGTCACAAGTAATTTCTTATTAGTAGAGAGGAATACTGATAAAGATTCATTCTCACCTTCAATCAAATCAAGATGTACAATGTTAAAGAGACTATAATTTGAGTTGATAGTTTCGTCCAGATGTACAAACCAAAAGTGTTGATCCTCCAAAGTTGTATTATAGATTAGCATGGGCACCCCAAGAGTGGAGTAGTTGGGGCAACTTGCCCAAGGCCTCAAAATTTATTTTTCATTCAAAATGTATTTACTTCTAATTCACACAAACTGCTACTGATGTACAAGGAAGAAGAATTAAGCATCAAGTTCTAAATGAAATGTAATGCAGTAAGTATATTTTATCATAATTCTTAATAATTTTTTTAAGAAAACTATTTAAAATATAATTATAAAAATGTGTACAAATAAAAATAAATTGAAGAAAAATAATGTGTATTTGACAGTAGTTGAAATGTAACTAACTTTAAGGTGGTTATGGGAGAAAAAATTATTTGAAATAAAGGACCACTGTGGATCTAGGGCTCCAGGCTTCTTATTCTTTCTGGGTGCCCCTGAATATTAGGGTGCAAATTGAGGGTTGTCCCCTTCAAGAGAGGGTTTGAAGTCTCTTGTTGGAAAGGTATTAATGTCTTTTTGCCTGAAATATACTTAATCCACAATACATGCCTCATTTATGATTTCCACACTTTGAGACATTCAAATGTAGGAAATTAGTCAAGAAAACATTCTTGAGAGTATTCTTAGTATACATTCAGACTGTGTTGCCTACGTGAAGATGGTCTTCACTTATTCATTCTTTAACTCATCTCTACTTGGAGTTTTGAAAGTCCTCCTCTGGAGAAAATTACCAATTCGCGATCAGTCATATATGGTACATGGGCAAATAGTCTTTCAACATGATTTTTATCTTTCCAGTAATTCTTCCACACCTTTAACACTATGTTGAGATTAAAAGAAACAACCATAATTACCATAATTAGTTCTCATATGTGTGTTTATAATGTATTTATTCTAACAGAGCTTTGCAAAGATTATAATTTTGTTTTTATACTAATTTTAATTAGTTAAGTTCAATATTTTAAAATTATTAGGGGGCTCCTTGTTTCAACATCATCACCGTCTTGAACTGCAGAATGAAAGGCCAAGGGGGGGGGGGGTCTTTTGCTGGTTAAGCAGTAGAGCTAAAATACTTAAATACTTCAGTCTTCCAGTGTTTCTGCATGATCCACTTCTTTCTTGGTCTTCCTATAGCTCTTTGTCCTAGAGACTTGTATTTTAGGGGAGCATTTGGGTATCTTCCTCCCTTAATTCTTTTAATGAGTTCTAGCTACTTTTTCTGATTCTTTTTAATTCCTAGGTTCTGTTTGTCATCTTCAATCTTTTCCTTATGTTTTTATTTCTCTGTCAATCCAGCCAAGTATGTTCAAGGTGTCTCGTTTGAGATGCTTCCAGTCTTTGATTCTCTCAGTTTTAGGATCCAGGTTTCTGATCCGTATACTAGCACTAGTTTGGCTGTCACATTGTATATTTTTAATTTGGTTTCTTGCGTCATATCCTTCCCAAAGTGTCTTTTAATTATTCCATTTATTCTATTTCAAAATTTTGTGTTGGAGGACCTGAGAGTTTAGTCCAATGTTATTGCCTAAATATTTGAATGCTGATATTTGCTCTACTATTTCCCCTTCAATTACTATCTTCATTCTTCTTAGTTCCTTTCCTTGGAATGTCATTGTTTTTGGGTTGTTTGTTTTTTGTGGAGATTTCCATGTTATAGGTCTTTGCTAATTTATTCAGTTCATGTGTTGTTATTTGGAGTTAATCTTCTGATTCAGCCAAAATTATTTGGTCATTTGCAAACAGGACTGTTTGTATAGTCTGTTTAATGTTAAGTTGTACACCTTCATTTACTGACTTCTTCCATTTTTTGATGAGTATTGGCATAAATATTGTAAAGGTTGGGTGATAGGCCACACCTGCCTCAGTCCACCGTATGTGTAAAGTGATTTTGTGATGGTCCCATTATTAATTTTATTGCTATATTTGAGTCCAAGTAGAGTGGTTTTATTCCATTGATGATTTTTTTCTGGTATTCCACCTTCTAATATTTTACAGTTTAACCCTGTTCACCGTATCCTATGCCTTTTCAAAAGTCTATGAATATCATATATATGTTGGTAAGTTTCTTTCGTTTCTTTTGTTTAATAAAATATGTACTGTGAATATAATATTCTTTGTACTCCTGCCCTTTCTGAATCCACATTGTTCTACGTCCATGAAGTTTTCGCTATATTCACTCATTCTATTCATGTTAGCAAACAGTTCTGAGGTGGTTGGTAGTAGCATTCTCTCTCTGTAAATGTTGCAGTCTAGTTTTGATCCTTTATGTATATTTGTTACCAAACCTGTTCGGCATTCTGTTGGGGTAAGATTCTCTGTTCATATTTTGTTAAATACTTCAATCACAAAGGACAAAACAACTTTTATTCCTTTATCTCCATATTTGATAACTTCTGTGTTAATTTCTTCTATTCCAGGACTTCTTTTGCTTTTAGCTTTTTTAAGTACTTGTTCAAGTTCTTTTATTGTTACGTCTTCTACTTTCTCCAAATCTGCGGTCATGTTTATGTTTGATATGTGGTTGTCTTTGTTACACAATTTTGTATAGTTTTTTATCCACTCAATCTCTGATATTAGGTCTATATTGCTTCAACAAGGTGTTATATTTCGTTGTACTTTATAAATGTGAAGGTTGGACTTTACGATCCATTGATAGGAGAAAAAAGGTGCTTTTGAAATGTGGTGCTAGAGTAAACTGCTGACAGTCCATTGGACAGATAGAACAAGTAAATCCATATTAGAAAAAGTGAAGCCCAAATGCTCGTTAGAAGCCAGAGCCCTCAAACAAAAACTCTCATGCTTTAGTCATATTGCAAGAACATCGGACTCTTTGGAGAAAGACATGATGCTAGGAATAATGGACAGAACCCCAAACCAGGGAAGCCAGAAAATGAGATGGCATGAGGAAATCAAAAAAGCAATTAATCTGACATGGACAGAAGCAATGAATACAGTGTAAGATAGAATAGAATGAAAAAACTTGTAAAGGAGGTGACAGCAAATCAGAAGAGATGTTTTGGAGAGAGACTGTCAATCAACTGTTTTGAATATCCACTTAGGATCGCATGCAATCTATGTGTTGTTACTACTACTACTATTGGTTTATCATGCTTAGGGCCTCTCTAAGATATTAATATGGCTCTTCCTTTAAGTAAAATTTGAGTTGGACTTCTAGCTCAGAGTAATTCCTTAATTTGTAATCAGACTGTATTGTTGAGACAGGCCTTCACCATCACTTAGTACCTTGAGACTAGAAAGAAAATACATGAAATTATAAAATGATCAAGATGGAAATTGTCTGGTGCAGAATTCTTTAGAATGATTTGCAGGCTAATTAGTGAAGATGATGGCAATGTCTAACAGAATGGATCATCATTTTGTTTGTTTGTAAATGAAATAGTAATTCAAGTCCATGAATCATTAAAGGGAATAAATGGAATAAAAACAAGTAGTTCTTTAACAAATATAAATCTATAATTCACATTTAGAGCATTACAGTTAACATGTAATTATAAGAGTAGGCAGACACATTTAATATTCTTGACATGCACACATTTCTATCAACAATTCAAATGTTGCAGATACAATCTGAACATTTGCATGCAACATCCTTTTTTCCACAGAGAAGGTAATATTAAATATTTTCCTTTCACAATTCTTTACCCTACTAAATTTTCTTACATACCAATATTAAATATGATAAAATTATTTATTATCAGAAAAATAAAATTGAAAAACCCACAGAAAATAATTTTGGGTTCACACCACATTCTAAAGACCATACAAAATATGTTGTAAAGAAAGATTTCAATGATAATAACACATAGACTAAGTAGAATCTCTTACTATATGATTTCTACTTCATAAATCAAATTTCTAAACATTAAATGTCTTTAACAGAATCAAACATCTTCACTGCAAAACAACAATATACTGACATTCACATGTAGATGAATAGGAAGTTATTTCAGTACCCCAAACATTTTTTTACTACAGCAATAATAAAGTACATCACCAGGTTCTGATACGAGTATTGGCATGTGGGTTGCAAAAGACACATATTTCACATCAGGTGACAATTATTTTCAAATGTCATCATGATCACTAAGCAGATGTAATGATAACAATTATCATCCTGTTTAACGTGACAGACAATCATGATTCTTGTATTGACAACACCTAATTTGATGTACTATGTTAATTCACATTTAATTGTCATTTTTATATCGTAATTTATCTTTTAATGGGAAGGAAAACACACATGATTATAAATGCGTGACACCCTATGAAATACTTGAGACCTAACTTGGGTCACATTTATGAGAACATCAACTGTCACTATCTGCCAAACTGTAATGGTTAAGAATACATGCAATTAGCAACCACTTTTAATATACCCACAGAATGCACTGGGATGGGATCACAGAGAAGCACATTCATTCCATGTTGTAACAGCAAATTATACTGATAGTTATCAATAATTTTCTAAATTACAAACAAACTAAAGTATTATTCCAGCAGAATTCAATTTTTTTATACTTTTCCCACTACCTTCTAGCAATATACATAATTGACGCCAAAAAAACTTGGCAAAATCTAATAAACAAAAGTGCACATTAACTGTACAGGAACAACTTAAAATGTCTTTATATGCAAACTACCATGAATACAAAGGGAATTGGAAACATTATTACAAATTTACCAAACAATAATACAAACATTGTTATTGACTGAAATTTTACAATGGTCAATTTTTGTTCCATTTTATATATTGAATTTTACTATCTCAAAGAATTAAAATTAAAATTGCTTCTATTTCAAACATGTGATGTCAAAAACATAAAACTATAATAAATGTTCTTCCACTGTCATTATAGGAAATTCAAAACTTTTTTCTCGACAAAGAAGTGTAAAATTGACAAGACATACTCTCTTCAAGCGATACTGTTCCCATGGAACATTTCGTGCTGAATGTTCTTACTGATTCAAATAGCACCAGATAATCACATCCCCATTCCCTTTGTATCCCTGGCAGTCCCAATTGATGGCCAGGCTAATTCTGGGAGCTTTCATCAAGACTTGTCCTTCACATCCACTTTCACAATGGTGGCCAGATTCTTCCGCTTAAATTTTTCATCCAGAGTGCCCGGTATCTGTACACAAAGGTGACAAATTTCTTACAATACAATACATTCAAAATACACAATGCAAACTACTTATTAAGCATAATAAATGAACCACATGCTTACCATTTTTATTCTAGTGTTTGGAAACACTATATAATAAATTTTTAGCCTTGCAATGAAAATGTGCTTTGAAACATGCATAAGTCTGCCAAAACCATTATTTCAGAATGAAAGCATAAAATGCAAAAGTGGAAGATGAAAAAACAAAGAATAGGTAAAGACATCAGTTCAGAACAATACAACACAGTCAACGCAGTGAAACACAATTCGTTCTAATTATGTTTTCACTTTATTGTCCGATTATACTGAATCTTCAAATTAGTTTGAAGAAATTTCAGAGAAAACTCAAAGCAAATAATGATAGAAGAAAATTAATAGAATTAACAGTATTTTGATAAATATAATAAATTATCAAATTTAAAAATTAAAATTTGATTCTTGTTAACTAGTGGTATACATCAATTTCCACTAATTATATTGGAGATATTTCAGACAGAAAATTTTGCCCACTGTTTACCGAATGTAATTGGTAGAAGAAGTCCATATGATTAATAAGAACACCAATTTCAATAAAGTCACCACCAATGAAGACTATGATATTAATACTAATTTCCAAATGAAGGGTACCAATTCAATACAATTTCTAAGTTTCTGATATAAACATTCTCTCACTATGAATTTATATCAAAAAGGTAATAATTGTCAAATTTTATTGAAATTTCTTTAACTGATTTTGATCAGTTATGGTTAGTTTATGATAAAAAAAAATTCTTCCTCTAAAGAGCTCAAATTTTGTACATTATTCATAGGAAAAAAAGTGGAAATTGATTCAGTTATCAAGTGAGAACTATCTGCAAACTGACGTTTTTCTTTAAACATTAAATTTGGAAAGATTGATGAAAAATAAACATTGCCAATTTCCCATCAAGATACAATAATCCAATGTTTCAGACCATTTAGAATACAAAGAAAGTTCAAGAAAAAAGTCCAAAACGTTAAAAGAATTAGAAGAGAGATTCTAAATGCCAATGCTCCAATATACTAAACAAACAATAAGGATTCACTTAGATCACATTTGTATTGATTAGCAAGTTTAAGACATCAACAGAACGAGAACAGATAGTTATTAATCAAGAAGGCAATGTACGAGATACATCTGTGTGTAGAGGTTCTGGACATCAGTGTATTGCAAACAATTATGATTTTCTATCAATTCCCCAATGTTTCATCCCATAAGCTACAAGGCACATGAAGCAATTAACATTAAATCAAATTTTTGTGGACAAATTCAATTAGAGAATCACAAATAATTATGTTAATGTTAAATACTAGGACAACATGCAAGCCACAAATCCACCACAAATGCCACTACGTAACTTAGTTGGAAAAAGTGAAAGGAGCATTATAAACAACAGCTTCTGTTGAAATCTTTATTGCACTCCCAGCTTTTACATTAAAATATTATACTTCATAAAAATCATCAGAAGTAAGTCATGGCATATCCACTACCAGCACCCAAATAATAATTAAGATCAACAAAAGAGCTGATTGTTGTCAAACAAGATTTTGCTAGGCTAGTAATGGCACAAATTCATTTTGCAATAAATTAACAATTAGTACTTAAAATCACTTTGAACAAGTCAGTTTACATCCTCAACATGAGTCCCATTTTCCTTTGTAGCACGGTGGAGTTGTGGCTCCACTTCCTGAAAAATATAGGAACGAAAAACTAACTTTTCCTCTTGCTTATAGAAAAATATGGAGATATGTAATTCAAATGACAATGTTTTAGACAAATTTCTAACAATTTTCACAACCAGCATTAATGTCATGATTCACCCGCAGAGAGAGTAAGGATGTAAGTTTTGTAGTTACCGTTAGAATTACCAATATTAAAAAGAAACAGAAAAGGAAAGTGATTGACACTTTTGATTATGTTTTTTAAGTCAAGATGTGTTAATGGTAATGATGGCACACTACATATCCAATTAATGGCATAAATAAAAGAAGTAATAAGGCTCAAAATCTTGCTCTCGCACAAAACAAATCTGAATACATTCTCCAGAATCTGTTTCAAATCAAGTTAGTGCTTTTAATTCAGAAATCAATATGAATTTTCTGTCACATCAAACAGGTAAAAATCTGTCATTGTAAAAGCCACTCAAAGTCTATAAAATATAATCACGATGGATGACATTCAAAGTCTAAAGGCCTTTCTTATTTTTTATTGGCAAAGATATAATATTTAGAAAACAATTTTGTATTTTAGCTGCCTTACCTTGGGTTTTGGTCTGTGAGTATCCACAGCTTCGATGGGAAGTTTGATATGTTCCACTTTACAGCCATAAGCCACAGGTGTCAGCTTAATAATTGTGTGCAATGGAACTTGTAGATAAGGTAATTCATCTGTAATGCAGGAAATCAACAAATGTTAAAGTAAGATATTAGTGTTTTTCATTAAACACTCAATTGATCAATTGATGAACCAAGGTACAGAGTGCAAATTGGCAATTTTCTCAGAGTGAGAACATTCACAATCCAAGGATGAATCAACGAGTGAAATAAAACCATTGCCACTTGTGGAGCTCAGCTTAACTAAAACCTAAGATGCTTTTTGGAAAGTTTCCTTTTCTAATTGGCTTGATTTAGATTAGTTGATTTAAATATTTCAAAGCTGGGAAGCATAAATGAAGTATAACATATTTATTATGTGAATGTACAAATTAATACATTTTCAGCAAGCAAAATTAAACTATGTAGAAGGGACAATCCCACGGAATCGCTCTCAATTTGCTCCTGCTCATGTGACATTAGTAATTTTTAACTGAGTGATTTCATACTATTAAATCTAATGTGGTTCATTAATTACACAAATCGTGAAATATCCACAAGACCTTAGAAGAAATAGTACATCTTTTATGCACTTGTGTTAGAGCGTTATAAATGACGCTTTTAAACTAAGGCCCATGCTATCAAATACGCTTCATCATGCTTATTTCTTAATCTGAATGGTGGTCCAATACCAATAATCATTACCTGAAGATTTATCAAGGAAGTAAGCCAGCAGGCATCTGAGAACTGCCTGATGGCTCACAACCAAGACATTGCCTTGTCTCTCCAGCTCCATTATCACAGGTTCCAACCGAGCTACGAGATCTTCGTAAGATTCTCCTCTTGGGTATCTGTAAGTGAATTTGCTCTGATCTCTTGCAGCAAAATCATCTGGATATTTCTCTGCTATCTCTTCGTAGGTCATTTCTTCACATATACCCTGTAAAGAGGCAATGAGTTTAAATTTAGCATAAAATGTATGAAGTGAATATTATGGAATTAAAAGTAAATGCTTGAGACTTTGTGATGAAAAATGCTAATTGTGATAAAAACTCTCAAAGTTTGATGCTTTTAGTTCCTTAGAAAACTACCATTTAGAATGGTGACCAGGAAAGAAAGGTATATAGTGATATAGAAAGTATGTACATCTTTAAGTGTCAAGAAAAAACACAGAGTCAGAGTGTTCTACAAACTGAAGGGATTCCAAACAAAGTAAAATTTCCTTGTGTTTATATTATTCCACATAAATATACTCATTTTATCAGTACAAGGAGAGAATTTTAATTCTTTACTGAAATTGTAATTATTTACTTCAGGCTAATTCTCTAAGTGGGCTGTCAATCTGGCTAATTTTCACTTCAGCCAATTAATTTTCACATTATACAAAATGGATGGATGAAGTCTGAAGATACAAACAACTTGAAACATATTTGCATTTCTAGAGCCAGATGCAGTTCACCCTAGCCAACTGACTCTAGCAACCACCATAAGGTGGCTAGGAAGGGTGAAGTACATTATGCTGACAAGGAACAGTAGATATATCACACAGGGATCACACAGCAAGTTAGGCTGCTCTAAGGTTAAATACATCATTAAAACATACTTGAGTGTGTGCAAAGCATAATTTCCAATGCATTTTTAGGCCAAAATACTCTTCATGATCACACACGACATGTCACACTTAGATAATTGCCTTACTACAGTCACCACCCTATGATGGCTAGGTGATAACTGAAACGATCTGTTCATCATCATTCATACTGCTTTATTCACACCATCTGTCACATTTTAAATACTTCAGCCACATTTTGGTTTTTAGCCATAGCAAATGTAAATACAAGAGATTCAGGGAGAACTCACAGCATCTATCTCATTAAGAGCCTTCCAACGTTCCTGAGGCGCTTGAATAGTTGTCACAGTCTGTATGGTGCGCTTCAGCCATGAAGTCCATACTCGGAGGCTAGGGATGTCGTGCTGGTGGATGTACTGTGCCAAAGCATTTGCATACAATTTTCCTCTGTAGGAAAGGTCTGAGTCTCCCCCAATTCGACCCTCGAGGTTCATTTCACTCTCACCATGCTGAAAGCACAAAATTAAAGGATGAGTTTCCTCTCAAATGTATTTGGAAGGCTGGATTAATATCTTAAGAGATCCTAAACATGGCATGACATGACAATTATGGAGCCCACTAATAAATATTTAACAAATGTTTGCAAAATAAACTGTAACATTTTCAACTTAAAATTTTAATATTAAAATATTTTAACATGGGTATTTATGTACTTTTTTCTCCCCCCTCCCTTTATTTTTCATTTTCTTCTTTCTTTTCTTTCTTTCTCCACCCCCCAAAAACAAAACATCAGGCAAAAGCTAAACTAGTTTATATATTTACTAATCCAACCATGGATTTTTATCCAGTTTACCTAGATTTCTAGCCTTGCTTCTGAGCAATGAAATGTAATCTCTCATAAAATTTGGGTACAACTGGTAATTTTTGTGACAAATAAATAAATACATTTAAAAAACAAACAAGCAAAAAATAGACCTGAAATAGACTTGAAAAGAGGACTTACGTTTTACAATTGCTTTTTTAAAGTTTGTATTCCTTTATCTTTTACTCTTGTGTTAAACATTATCGTCTATCAGCTAATAATTAAAAAACAGTTCCAAAACTTCAAAATAAAAAATAAAAATTTTATACTCATAAAGTATAAGATTAAATATGTGTTAAGAATAAAAAATTAATGACTTGAAAATATTAATTAGTAAACCTAAAAATCTATGATAATTGAAATAAAAGATTCTACTTTTTCTCAAAGGTTTTCGGTTTATATTTTGAGTTTTGGCAGTAATATTCATACTTGTAATTCACATAATTTCTCAATATGGTATAATATTCATAATTGTGATTGATACAATTTCTTAAAATTAATCTTAACAATTTGTAACTCAAGAGAAATAATACACACTATTCAAATGCATTTAGTTCGTTTAGTGTTTGAATACACAATTACATATCAATAATCACACCTTATTCCAATAATTTACATAAGTAAAAGTTTTGTTAATCAAATAGGCTTTGAAAAAGAGCATTTAATATTCATTACATTATTAAAAATTCTATAACTCATCTTTTAGTCACTGGTAACATGATATTTAGTTTGGAATTGTCTGAGCTCCTAACTTTGCTGAAACTTCAGAAATCTATTTGTCAAGCCTCCACATACTTATTAAGCAACCTACAGTCATTCCACTGATTAGTAATTTAATATTCAAACCAGAAAATGGGTTATCTTTCACAATGACCAATTTCACAAAGAATTTAATGAATTCTATTTTTATTGAATCCTAGCTGGGTTTCGATGTTTTTAAATATGTTTATAAACTGAAAATATTTTCTGTTTGATACTTTACAACAGAATCATTTTATTCAGTGCTGGATTTTTCAATTTGCACAACAAACACTGACTTGATACCCTGCTTTGGCAAGGGTCGACATTAGGATTTTCTCTTTTTACATTTATTAACTTACCAATTTTTACAAACAATAATTCTTCTACAAAATTATGCAAATTATTTTTATAATTACAATACAATTGCAATTTTTATAATTTTTACAATTTTTTTTTTCTTCAGTAAATTAAAAAATTGATTTTATACAGGTTAGCATTATTAGCTTCATAAATCATTTTCATATTTTTGGTTTGAATCTTCCTTATTTTCACTTGTTTTGCACAAAACAAATGTTTAATGTCTCAATAAGCAGTTTTATTTTAAACTTCTTTCCATTTTTTAAGATTAAAAGCTTTTGGAGGTCCTTACACAGGTATAATGTTTGAGAGCCCCAAAAGAACAAATCAATCTTTAACAGTAAACAGAACTCTACTTACCCGTGACAGATAAATCGTACGGGGTGTAATATGGATATTCATCAAGTAGTACACAATACGACTCTGGATATGACCTTCATGTTTATGAACAACAACTTTTTCTCCTGTAACAATACACAAGTTTTTAAAAAATTAATATTTTTTAATACAAGGTCAAATTTGCAGCACAAAGGTTTAACATTTGAAAAGCATTAAATTTAAAATTTCTGAATTATTCCCTTTCACATATTACTATAGGTGTGTACAGAAGGAAAGCTGGTGGGCCAGGACCATGCACCCTCATGCAAAATGACTATAAATGTGTGAAATCCCTGATAAAATAACTGATAAAATTGCAAAATAACTGTACATTTTGAATTAAATTTATATTTTCTATTATTTAAATATTTCATTTGAAACACTTATGCATTTGGACATTTTTAATTTGCAAGAACAAAGTAAATGAGTTTGGTTACATCGAGTGCATTTTGACACGTCATTTTATAAACTTTTTTGAATCATATTTAAATATAATAAAATATATTATGTATCCAAGTGGCATGCAATCTGAAAATTTGTTAAACCTTCCAAAAACTAAGAAAAATGGAATTTCTACAAAGTGTACCTACAGTGTAATAGAATAATTTGGGTAAAAACATGACCAAACTTTTGATTCTGTTTTTGAAAGCTGGCCTATTTAGGCCCGATCTCTCTACATAGAAACTACTAAAAACTTGACCAAAAATCCAAAACTGGCCAAATACAGCTAAAAATATTGAAAAATTTCCGAAAGTACCTTGAAAAAGCCAAATCTAATTTGATTCCTCCAACGAGTGCCCATAAATACGCTTCAAAAATCAATGGAAAATTGGATAAAGACGCCCACAAATGAAGTTGCCACCCTCTTGTTTTATGCTGCGCTTGCCTATTCCTATTACATACGAAGAAAGAACTGAAGTGCACATTCCCATTCAGAACAGTCTGAATTACTCCCCGAGCAAGATCTGAATGACACTAAACGCTAAAGCAATATACCTTTTCAAGTCTCTAATACCTATTCTATTTGTAAATTTTACTCTTGAGATTTCGGATGCAAATATTATTTCAATACCACATTTTATTACCTCTTACTTTTTGAAAATGGGTTCTAGGCTCTTGTGAATGGGAGCCTATTATATTATGATGCTCAAACCACATATGCTAATGTTAAAGGCTAAATCCACACATATTTTCATGGTGGTAGCAGGTGAAAGGAGGGAGTCAGGAGGGAGATAGGAGTCATGCACAACCTGAAATTACACTGAAAATCTTTTTAGAAAATTGGGAAACCTTTGTTCAATGAAATCCAGACTCTTGCATGCTAATGATAAAGGATCTTTATGGATACAAGATCAATTAGCGAATGTACACTAATACCAAAATTCAAACAATTGGTGTTGGGAGCACATTCTCTATGTATGTCACGATTAAAAGTAATAATATTGGTTAATTTCCAAGGTATCAAGCTGAAAACATTAAAAAATTGTTTCAACATCTAATGATACTGAAAAGTTTCTCTAAAATGTGCAGTTAGAAATTTTGAAAATGTGATTGATACCGAAAAGTTGGTTTTAGTGAAAACATCGGGCTGTCCGTTCGTCTGTATGCGAATATTGCTAATAATAAACCGTGTGTAGCATTTTCACAAAAAATGATATTCCCTGAACGACCTGGCTGATGTCGAGGCGCCTGCAATTTAAAACGGACGTTTTGCTTTTAGTGGTACTTTACAAGAAGTTTCAAGGATATTTTAAAAATATTCTTAAAAGCGGCTCCGTATTTTTCTTTATTTTTTTCTCAGAGAGAGAAATGTATGCTCACAGCGCAGGTCCGATTTTCGTTGAATTCTTTTAATTTTCGAAAATAAAAAACAAAAAAAATATTTTTCGGTGTCTTCCTACATCTCCAGTATTGAAGATAAAATATTTTTTCCTTTAATGAAATCAGTTCTTCAAAATTAAATATTTAAACGTTTGTTCAAAATGTGAGAAATTTTTGCGTAATTTTTCCTGAAAAAGGCGATTTTAAAAACAAGATTTTCTTAAATACGTCTTCAATTTTTTCTTTAATTTTTTTTCGGATAGAACAAAGAATGCTTAAGAAAATGGTGCAAGTCCAACTTTCTTTGAACTTTCTAAATGTTCGATAGATACAAGAGTTACAAATTATACGAAAAAGTATGTGGTGTTGTAGAACCATTAATCGCAACTTAAAATACAGAGTTCACGATTCAAGAAGAGACTAAAAACAAACAAAAGATGTCTAAGTTTACGAGAGTTTTACAAATAGTACCTAAAAGGTAAGATACTCGCTTTTGCTTTACAGATTTCATGGAGTAAAGGGACTCTTTTTAACTCTTCACAATTTTGCCAAAGAATTCCTGTAAACAACGAACACATCTTATTGGCACATTTCGAAAGATATTTAGATCTACAGCTTATTACGTTTCATAAATAATATACCAAACACCTTGGAACCGTTTCAAAATCGGAAGATTTTATCAAAAACTGAAACCTAAATATTATTAATCGAAACCGAATCACTCGATTCTAATTTACGAGAATATTTTTTGATTTTCTGCAAGGAAAATATATTTTTTTTAACAATTTTAGAGGGATCATGACTCCCCTGGATCGTCCACAGCCAAAGAACATTTACACGCATATTGCTACAATTCAGCTGTAAATCAAAAGTTACCGGCAGTTCAGAACTGTAAAAATGCAAACCACACGTAATCGACAAAGTTTAAATAGAGAATAACGTGACTTACCAGTGTTGTAAATTTTCATGAAGCTTAAGTCAGCCTCTTGAGTTTCATCCAGTGGTTGGTATTTCTCTTTGTAGTGTTCAATGCGGAGGAGGAAGTCATTCAAAGCAGTTTCCGTATTCATATTCTGGTAATCTGGACTGCTCACTTTCACTTCCTAAAAAAGTCACCGTAAGAGCATAAGGAGACTGCTAGACTTCCAATTTATACTTCAATCAACTTATCAGTTCAAACAAAACTTACCATAATGTTCTGCTCAATGATTTGAGGATCGTCACACACTGATTCCACGAAGAATAATTTAAATCCCATTTTCTTAACCACGAAATCGTGAATCATTCGCCTGCGATCCCATGTAGAATTTGTAGCATCAAATACCTGCGCACACAATAACAGCTGTTATAAAGAAGTACATTCAATTTGAAATGAGGAACTGAATCATTACGAAAGAACTTACGGCAACTTCTCCCCCGCATTCCAACCAATAGCATACATCATGTAGAGCGTCAATGGCACACTGGGTTCGAATCGCCATGGCTTCTTTGTTGTCTTGACGGAAGAATTCATGACTTTTGTATGCAGAGGTGGCATGACGTCGGTATTCACCAAGATTAAACACTGCGAAACATTTTATTTTTTATTGTTTGAGAATGAACCAACAGGGCATTATTAAATAGAGAAATAGCAATGAAACCACAACATAAAACTACGTTCCACAAACTGGAGTTTTTTCAAGTTAGGATTATTTTCATTGGTAATACCACGAGTGCTTTGGAAATTGTCGATAAATCCCCGTCTCACGAATCGAATAGGGGATTTATCTGAAAATTTCCAAAGCACGAGTGGTATTTAATAGGACTATTCCACGAATGAAATTATGTTCAACTGAATTCCAAATGGGCCAAATATTGAAAATAAGTTAAAATCAAAGAGGTTATGTTACAGTACATAGACGGTTTATTGGACATTGGCAAAGCGATCAATGTATACCGCCTCCTAAAGTAGATGAGTCACAGATTATGACTGGCCAGTAGGGGGAAGCGGTAAGAAAAATCGGATAGAAAAAACGATAAACTTTTTGATACACTGCCCTGATTGGGACATTTTGTATGTATAGTTAAACACTATTAGTTTTAATTTCACGAGTGGAATAGTCATCCTTAATAAACATTATTTAATTCATGAAGATATGAACAATCACTTTCTTATTAAGATATCCTCAGTAATTACTTGAAGAAAGGTTTATTAATTTGTATTGCAACTAAGCGAGAAATCGACGTAAATCGGAGGTACGCCAGACGAGTTCAAACGCAGTATTAGCAATATTTTTTCAATAACTTTATCAACTTTTAAAAATAGTTCTCAGTTTCGTAATCTGAAATTCGAGAAGAACTTTCACATTTCGTTGGAAATAAAATAGACGAAAGAAAGCTAAATATTTATGATTTAGTGTGAGGAAACTATTTATCGATCTCACAAAATCAGCAACAGACAAACGGGCAGTTCTTCAAAGCATACACATCTTCAAAATAAAAAATAAAAATGTGATGCTGCTAAACCAATGCTTAAAATCCCTCCGCAAATCTTCCCTTTTCATTTTCTCACGCGATACTTCTCATGCCACAAGTATTGGTAAGTAATGACTGTTCTATGTAAGTAATGAGTTCTATTAGCAATATAGGTTTGTTAAATGTACATACAAATGTTGAGAAAAACTAACGAGTTCTAACGTAGTAGTAAACGTTGGTTCACGCCGTTAGAGTATCGCGATACCCTTCGGCTTTTCTATCTCGTGGTGCCTTTGTCGAAATGAAAACAAACAAACATGGGAACGCTCTGATACACTGCCGATACAAAAGAAACATTTTCTATGGGTCTGTTCAAACAGTTTCTATGACGTTGTCTGCATATCTCTCAATAGCTCGTGTTGTTGTGCGAGATCTATGAAACTAAAATAAAAATGATAAACTTGTGAATGTTGCTGCACACATTCTTTCGCGTTAAATTACAATAAATTATTTTTGTACCAAGAAATGCTTCCAGAGGTCTTTCAGTTAATAAACCTCTTAAATTTACTGCAAATTAGGAATGAAGAAAAAATATGTATACTGCAAAACTTCGACAACACGAACCTCCAAAACTCGAGTATCTCGCTCGGAATGCTTTTTCTGCACTTCTCTTGTTAATTTATTATTCTGAGACTCGAAACACAGACATACGTCGAAACTTACAAGTAAATGCATTTGATTACTTAAGCGTTTCCCATTATAGAGCGTTCTTCAGAGTATCAAAGTAATAGTTACAAAATTAATGAAAGCAATCAACGCTAGTTTAGTAACAATTGTGAAGAGAAGCAAATTTAAATGATATTAATGCTTTAAACGATACAATATTCACGTATTTACAAGAAACTACAATTAATTTGAAGCCTCGAAGAAGACTACATGAAGAGTCGAAAAGTCTGCATTAATAATAGCAAGTTTGTTACTTTTATGTTTACTTAAAAATCGATCTAAACTCACTAATCTTCCCATAGACAACAAAGCCGTCAAGAAAGTTTGAACTTCGTAGGAGCAGTGTTTAACTATCGAAAATTAATTCTCGTTTCGTCACCCAAATACGCTTTTGCGTGCACGCCCCGCGCACTCGCGGCCGGCAGTGGCCAATCGCCAACTCGCAACAACCGCTCCCTACAGGACGCTCACCTTTCGTGTTGATGCCGATCCAGTTCAAGTAGCGAGACAGCTTCTTCGAGATGTAGGTCTTGCCGCGGGCGGGCAGCCCCACCATGGCGATGACGTGCGGGCTGTTGACATAGTTGGCTCGCTCGCCTGCAACAACAAACACACGCGCCGCATAATTAGGCGAGTGCGCGAGGGCGGTGGAGTCGTGGGCGGGGCCCGGGGGGAGAGCACGGCGGAGGCGGCAGCGGCGACGGCGACGGGTCTTCCACCTACTAATGAGAAAGCTCGCCCGCCGGTGAGGCATTACTACCATACTGGCGATCTAACATACTACTACTCCAAGGCAAACTATGCCCACAGTTGCTGCAGGGCGTTCCCTTAATTGATATAAATATTTACTCTTTCATTGCTTTGGTATATTTTACATTATCAAGAAGTTAATGTAACGATTGCTTTTGAAATCACTGATAAATCCACGAGTTGTGGCGCGGCGAATGTGCGAATTTCCAAAGCACAAGTGGTATTTATTAAGACTATTCATAATTCAAAAATATTACTTGATGTAATATGTACTTAATTCAATTCATTAAACACAATATAAAGTTTGTGCATGTTTAAACTATATAATACAGCGAATCATGCGTAACTGATTTGGTCGACATACTTACATTTACATTTTTGTTCGCGTTATACGCGAAGGACTAGTCAAGCGAAAGTCTAATTAATATATAATTTGCCACTCGTTGACCTGATACTCTTTCTCTATAAAAGCAACTCTTGTTGCAGGAAAATCCAATTAAACATTTAGTGGTTGCCTGAGATATAAAATGTACTTAGTACCTCGTAATTCGCGAAAAGGGGTAACCACTAATGAATACGAGGCAATAACAGGAAGAGATTGATGATCTTTTGAAATGTCTCTTTTAAAATGATCAGTTAATTGATAAAACACTTTCATATCATTAAATTATACCACAGAAACGGACTATAATTCTGTCGAATCTATTTCTCCGACTACGAAGGGAGTTCACAAATACGAATGGGAATCGAGTTCGTAATGTGAACTGCAAGTTCACAAAACGTTAAACTACTTACATTAATCCCCCAGTTATTATACTCTGACCGTTCGCAGTATCGTTTGAACAGCAACTTTATGGAAACTAGAATGCGTGGGGACTTCAATTTTCACGGCCATGCCCATTCGAGCTTTGATCATTGACAGGAACAAATAGCTTTTTCGCAGCCCTCTCTGTTCTTTTGGAAGTCAACAAACGGCTACTAAACCCATGAACGACTTACTCGCACACATATGCACACGTTGAGTGCATCCGAGTACGTCAAGAAAGACTTTTTTGTTGGGGAGAGCGACGAAAGAAAATTTGGCTACTAAGTAATTCCTTTGCATATTTATTACACTCAGAAATAGCAATGAATATTATTCTTAAAATGAAATGTATTCCGAAAAAACTCGCTGAAAATATAATTCTGCTCAGTTGATATAAAACTACCACTTCAGGTCTGACAATTCAATAATATACGTAATGCAACATACACACGAACTTTTAATACTTTTAATGTTATGCATTAACAAATGGAAAGAGTAAAACGAGGGTAGGGAAAGTACAGAATAACAAAAAGTAATTACATAAAACTCAACTGATACAATTTTAAGAGAGCATGCTGCAATGATTAATGCGTTCCATGATTGATTGGTTTTTCCTAGCACGTCAACTATGGTCATTAGTCCCATCAGAGAAGGAAGGTGGCGGTGATTCCTTTCCCTTTGGAGGGTGAGATCCGGCGTCAACTTATAGGTCGGTTTGCGGGGACGATTTCCCTTACCAGGTATCTCTCCCACCGGGACACCGCCCCAATCGGGACAAGCTCTAAGCGCCAGACATATGTAGTAGTGCAGTGCATGTAAGTGCGTGAGTTTGTTTAAAGGGAGATGTCAGGTCAAGGAAGAGGAAGGAAAGATCGTGCGAGGTCCGTAGTCCGATTGCTCCGGTACTCGACAGGTACTGATCGAAAACGTTGAAAACTACCGATCAGAGCAGCCGACCGTTAAAAGTATCCTGCAGACAGCAGATGTAATGGACCTAACTACATTGCAATTGTTCAAAATCTTGCACGTCAGGGTTTGACATCTAGGGCCTCCCCGGACAGGGGCGCTGCAGAGACAGCTTCGCTAAACTCAGCCAGCCCGTCGAGGGAAAATGTCTAACGTCTTCCCACAAAATCACTTCTAGTAACAAATTACTACTCATAATTTGCAATTCACGAATCAAAAGATGCTTTTCTATTGTCCGCCTGAAAATTAAGAACTTCACACGAAAGGGAAATCCAACAGCATTCAATCTACTCATAGAAGATCGTTTCCATTAGACACAAAAAAGCGACAACAAAACAACGCATATCTCATAACTTTTCCGCGTTTTCAGCAGCGCAGCCTCACGTTCGCACGTGCGGTTAGGTCAGTCCCATTGTTCTGCTCGTTAAATATTCCGGTGCTATTCCTCTTCCCGAATCACAAAAGCTCGGCCGCCGTGGTCTCTCCATTCGGTCTGACAGTCGATCCCTCCCCCTCCCCCCAGTTCGCGTAATAAAGTGGCGATTATCTGCTCGTGGACGCGCGTCGGTAATTCGACGAGAAACAGCAGAGAGCGGCGCGGCGCACAACAAAGGGCGGAGGGCGGAGAGAGAGAGAGAGAAAAGGGGAGCGCTAGAGGTATCTCACGTATTAATCACTGAAGGGGGCAGTGCATGCGATGAGATGAACACGGTTTGTTTGGTTACGTGCGTTCAGTACGAAGAGCTTTGGAATTCGCAGAATTCGCTCTTTTACGTCGAATGTAAACAAGTTCTGCAGAGAGGAGCTGAATGAGCGACAGCATTAGTTGCTCACAATGAGGTAGGTCAAGAGGTCTCTATTGTGGGAGAGGAGCAGAGCACCTGATTCATTCATTTCATTTCAATGTCTGCAATACTCCGCAGAGGCAACCGTGAATGTTTTTGTTTTTTTCAATATTTTTCGGCGCGGAAGATTTTAACAAGAATCTTAGCAGAATTTATAGCCGAGTATAAATGTAGTGCAAGAGATAACAGGAATAAACCCGCGCACCGGAAGCTTCGTAGATTACTTCCTAGTTCCTCAGTTTGAATTCCACAACAGTTACGCTGTTGGATCGGCTCACGTCGGTGGCTGAATGTCAATCGTCAAGTCGACTGGTTCTGATTGGTTGTTTCTGTGGTTTCCTCCTATCAATTTCAAGCAGGTCACGAAGTGGTGCCTTAAACAGAGCGCCGTGGACCTCCTCCTTTAACTTCTCCCTACTAATCTTCGAGCAGGACGATGGACTGATCCACTGTTTCCACCAAACGGCACTTCCTCCAAAATGAAAAAAAAATCTCGCAATTCTTCCACTTCGAACATGTGAATCAGGACTCCAATTGAAGAAAAAATGTGGGCAAGTAATAACAGGAACACATCAATACACTTGACAATACATTTCATATCCTCCAGTAAATTAAATAGTACATATAAAGCATCCAATAATCACAGGGGTTCATTGCTACATATCCATAGGCAAGTGTCGCGTCATAAATCGAACCATTTCAATGGCTTCCACGTAGTTGCCATTTCACGGTTTCAAAGCAACGCCGTCGACACAAACGAGGCACCAGAAAGAGTTTCAATTACGAGTCGATTGTTGTTGTTCATGCTGTTGTCGTTGTCGTTTTTTAGTGGTTAACATTGCGAATGCACCGGGAGAACATTCACGTTACAAGAAGAATACACGGTCAGGAGGCAGTGCGGCGAAACGCAAAACATCTAGGAAACATTAGCCGGTTGATGACCTGTGTGAAATACTACCATTACGAAAGTGGTAGAGGCATGGTAATTTTGGAACATTGCACGTCGAATTGTACAGAGCCAAAATTATTTGGGCACTCTTGGTTCTCCTACCTGTCACCCTGAGCTTTAACCATACACACACGCGAATTTGGGGCATTAGTGCCATACGACTGCGTGCGCAATTTCACGGCCGATGCTCTTGATGATTGGCGCAAGTGAAAGAGAAATTTGCGCGCATCCTCGAAGACACGTTAACAATGGACCGCGACTTCATAGTTGGTTTGAAACAGACTACTCCGCTTTTGGCTCCTCTGAAATTCAGAGGCCCTATCTGGGCTTTGAGGACATTTGTAAACCCAAATGTTTTTTTGGTAGTTAAGGACTCTTAAAATATTTCTAGGTCCTATTTTTTGTTGAAATCACTGAATAATTGCAAACATTTAAAATTATTTCGACCTCTTCCTATATCTACAATATGAAAGATGGAGGTTTTTTTCCGAAGGAAATCTGTTCTTCAAAAGTAGATCTTAAAATGAAGTCAAGTACAAATGTTTTCAAAATATGAATAGTTTTCGGGTCTTTTGCGTGAAATAAGGACAATTTAAAAACAAGATTTTCTCAAAAACGTCTTGATTAAGTTTTTGTACGAATTGTGGTAATGCACATACATGACATAAAAGTCATTGTGATGTATTCTTTTGATTTTTTTTTAAATTGGCAGAAATTCATTTTTTAATACGTGGTTAATATTTACATTACGGATTTATTTATTCATTTTTGCATTTGTGAGCACAAGGGATTCGAATGATTTTTAAGACGTTTCTCGTAAACTGTTCTGTGAAAATGAGCTCAAAAACGCGCATTTTCAGACATGCTCAAACTACATTTTCTCAAGAACGGGCCAAATTTATTTATGAAAAATTTACACATAGGACCATATTTTGCTCTGCTGTAACATTCTTAAGTCTTACTATTAGCAGGCCTAAAAATGAGAAAACGCGGGGGGAAAATGTATTTATGCGCAGACAGGGACGATCTCGGAGCAGGGGAAGCTCGCCTAGACTAAAGAGATTTAAAATCTAACTAGAGCAAGACAGTCTATGGCATTCTGTAGCACCGCCAGATTTTTTTCTGGGCCAGCACCAATCATGCGCGCTCCGAAATCCCCTGCGTGAAGCCACAAGGGGGTTTCACCCGTTGGCGACCGAGGACACCCCTACACTCGACGTACAGAAGGCGCCCAAGCAGCGAGTGGAAAAGCAGATGACGGACACACTGCGTGTGCGATAGAAAGAGTGAGAGTGGTTTGGGCGCTGTGGTGTATGTGAGAGTGTAAGCGTGTGGTGTGTATGTGTGGGAGTGAGTGTGAGATGGGTGGGGGTGCGTGCGTGGGGGCGTGTATGGTGTTGTGGGAGTGAGTGGGAGTGTTTGAGCTGAAGTGTAGCAGTTCGCCCACTGAGTGCGCTGCGGCGGGGCGCAATCGGCTCGCGAAGCCTCACGAGAGGAGGGCCCGCCTCCCGCTCGCCCTACGAAGCCTCAGCGGTGCGCGAGTCACCGGCCCATCTCTCCAGCTCTCGCTCACGAAGGGATTTTCAACGGTCTCCTTTGATACGCTGCGGCGGGCGTTACACATCATTCCATTGAATTCACGCACCACTGCAGGACAAGATTTTCTTGTGGATCGAAGAATTACATCGGGTTTCGACAATTTAGACTTAAAACCTACCTTTTATTAACAGATAAAAACAACAAAACTTATTCATCAACATCTTTTTGTGTGAAATCCCTCCTGATATCACGGACAGTCAGTTAACTTCAGTTGCATATTCCTTTTGAGCACACTTTCAGGAGCTAGCTGTTATCAAGATTCTGTTATAAGTTATTCGTTACAATTATGTTACGACTATTAAATTAATATTAAACATTTTCGCGAGAGATGGGGAAGAAGTTATTGTGTCAAACCTCTAGTCCTGTCCCTGACCTGAATTTAACGTCAGAAAACCTATCGACTCTTTCCACAATACCACATGGGGTATCCGACTTCCTCGTTTTCGAACCTGAGTAATAGCCTAGAATAAGATTTATGTGGGGGTATTTAAGTACCCCTGTTGTATCTTCTGTGAAGAATTTAGCAGCTCACCCAAAAACAATACAAGACAGATTAAATCGCTAAACTCGATGGTGTTTGTTTTTATAATGACATTGAAAACGGCGTTTTGTTTTTCACAAGCGGTTGTTTCTGCTCTCACTCGCCATGCGAACTCCTCTACTGCTCACATTTCTTCAAGCTCAATGTGGTCGTCGAACTACGTATTAGGATATTGCGGTACTTCAGCCTTTATAGTACACGTTATCGATGCCAACAACTGGACGTAGTACATTTCTTTCACACGATACAACGAAATATGAAGGGTAGATTTTTCTAATACAGACATTGGTACCAACTTCTAAGGGAAATTACGAGAATTGTGAGGCATTTTACTAAGCATGTTGCTTGAGTATATTTGGACACAATTTTTAAATTATCTTCATCCGACTTTAATCTACAGCGAGACGCTGTTCTCTTCCCCGCGTGTGGCGGCTGTGACATGAAAGGAACACGACGTACTCCTCCACGACCCCATCCCTCGGCCTCTTGATAGCAAGGGCAAAGGATGGGAGGAAGGAGGCGACTGAACTTTCTAAGATACTCGAGGAGTTAAAAAATCCTAGAAATCTTGCAGACATTTCCATTAAATTATTATAAAATTGATGCATGTACGTATGCACTCACACCTCAACTCTAGCGACTAAAACGGGTGACAATCGTATGGGCTGACGGTAGCACGCGATACAAACGTTGGGTAACATTAAGAGCGCCTACCATTCACAATTATAGACAGGGGACCAGACACGAACACTGCAAGCGTCTTTATTCCAATACAGGAAAAAACAGTATATTAGTTAACATGCAAGAGTTTTAATTAAGCACACAATGCAACCTGAGAATACAAAATACCTGTAATTGTAAATACTCCGTAAATACAGGACAACACACGCCCCATGTTTAATTTTAAATCCAACTCTTAAATTGCTTAAACAGAGGCCCGCCGAACCGAGTGGCGAGACTTGGAGAGCCGAAGGGCCGGTGCAGCGCGCTGGTGCAGCGCCGCCGCGCGCCGCGCGTCATGTGTGTCAGTGGGTCGGCGGCCGCCGCGACCTCCGCCCTCGTTGTCTGGCGAGCGAGTGAGCGGTCGGGTGACGTCGCCCTCGCACTTCGCCCTCGCACGCCCTTCGTCCTCGCCCGGCGCCGCTTTCGCTCTCATTACGGCGCATCCCGCGTTGACAGGCGCGCTCCCCGCCCCCGCCCCGCCCCGCCGGGCCGCCAGGGACTCTCCACGCACTCGGGCCCCGCTTCGCCCCCGCCCCCGCCGCCTCCGAACGCACCGCGATCCGCCCCTGCTTCCTCGTCGCCTCGTTCCTGCCCCGCTCTTCTTTGTCCTCGCTCGCCCCGCCACGCCAACTAGCCGTCTGCCCGTTCCCTCGGGCCGCCCCGCCACGCCCGTCCCCGCCCGTCTCCGGGGCCGCCCCGCCGCCGCGTGCGGCCTGTCCGCCGGCCGTTGTCATCGCCCCCGCCTCGCGGGCTGCCGCCTGATCCGCCGCGACAGGTCGGCGGGGACGCCCCGCGCGAAATAAATTGGTTGGCGCCGAAGCGCTCTCGCTCTGATCTGCTCCGCTCTGCTCCGCCCTGCCGCATTCCCCACGCGCGCTGCGCCGCTGCCCCAAAGACGCAGCTGTCCGTTGTGTGCAGCGCCATTGTTCCGCGAGCGGGTCGCTGAATGAAAGCCGCGATGGAGATCGATTCACGCACCGCGCGCGACACAGACACATCGTGACGGACGCGGCAAAAATAACAGCGTGCACTTTCTGTGAGCATTCATCTCGCGAAAGTAAGCGCGACGTTTCCGCGGAGATACGGGCCACTTCCGGCCGACGTCAATACTCTACGCTGACGGCTGTCGCTGCGTATCTGACGGCCTGTGCGGTGTATCTTCGTAGTCCACAAATTATTTATATAATGCGCACAATCCTACCTCTTCTTTCAGGTTCCCGCGCACAACATGTACTGGAATATCTTTCTGTTTTTGTTTTGTTCTTCGGGACATTGTTTCACTTTCAAGAAATATCACCGTTAGGGTCAGCTCTTCGGAAGATAAATTACGGAACGTGAAGCTCTGTGTGCGGTCAGCACGTTCTGTTAGCGACAAACTTCTCTAGAGAAGAATAGTAACGTTACAATTGCCCCTTGAAGTACATTCTACAGAAATCTTTAAACGGTTTTCAAAGATCCTTCATGTAAAGTGATTTGTGTACCGACCACGACTTGAAGTCTCCCCTTCCCCAGAAGACCCTGCTCTTCCATCACACCATCACACAGGCAGAGGCGAGTAACAAATGAAGTGAATGAAAAATCTGTGACATGACAAATGAAGCGACCCAACTGCTCGTTTTACGTAACTCATAGCAAGAATTTAAACAGGTTGTAAAAAACTAGGAGATTAATGGGCAGGAAAGAACATAAGTTTTCTACATTTTGTTCGTCTGAACTTCAAAGGCTGTTGTAATGTTTCAGAAGATACCATCGACACAACATAGACATTTCCTTATCAGTCGTATTTGATCCTCGGCCAAAGGAGATTTCGTGACGCGGCTGCCTCGCTTCAGTATAGTTACACGGAACCGAACCAAAAATTCGTTCACTACGCAAAGAAACAAGAGCATATCAGCCCGAAATCTCATCGCCATTTCGTAAGCCAATCTCCCTCTTCACGTCAACACCGTCTGGCGTGCGTTCACAAAAACACGCATATCCATCTACGTGTGCGTGCACTCCATCTCAATCACGTGACGCCTTGACCGTGGAATTGACTTGAGATCTTATCTGTTAACGGAATCAACAAACGAATCCGCCACGAGAGCAGAGAACGAAAGACAGGATCAAACAAGGGAAGCATTGCTTAGTTGGAATAATTGCACAGAGTGAGTGAAGCTCAGAGCAAACATTGCTACTATTTCTGCAGCGACTCCAGACGGGAGGTTCGCTCCGCGAAGGAGGAGGATTTTCGACAGTAACTCGGTAGCTCAGTCGAATTCAGAAGCTGTCTGACGGAGAGTTCGAGCAGCTGGCTGCTCAGATTGGTAGTTTTCTGTGATTTCTTCGATCAATGCCAAGTGTATGCCGGAGCGGTACTCTCACAAACGGGCTACGGACCACGCGCGATCTTTTCTTCCTCTTCCTTATCGAGTCCTCTTTCCTTGCCTACACACACATCTACTACACTACCACCCCTTAAAAAAAAACATTTATGTTCTGAATCAGAGTACAAGGTTCAGTTATTGCAACTTTACATTTGCTTTTCTGGCTTGCAATCTAACTTAATCTATTTTACTACTAACACTCAGCTACATCTGACGAGGGGACTTGCAGAGTTCCTCAGTTTATTCATTCTATATTGCTGAATATGTCCAAGAATGCATGTAACGGATATCTGTTTTTTATTCGAGTTTGACGTTCTGTAAATTTACTCAGTTTGAGATTTCTGCTTTGGTTAATTAATTGCAGGTTCAGTAAAGGTTATTGGAAAGATAGGCAATATGGTGAGAAATTGGTTTGATGTTTAATTGGGTGTGAAGTTGCGTGTTGGAGATGAACCAGGGAGCTTGGGTGGTGGATCTTAAGAATTTGTTTAGGATGACTTGCAATGCACTACCACCCTTGTCGGGAGACTAGTTGGAAGTTTAGAGCTTGTGCAGGCTGGGGGCGTTGGCTGGAGTCCCTCGCCAGCCGAAGTGGAGGTCGCCGCCGGATCTCACCATCCAGCAGGGGAGGAACACCGCCTACTCCAGGTATAAAAATATTCTCTATACTAATTGGTGGGACTCATGACCACCGCAGTTGAGTTCGCGGAAGCAACTAATTGAATAAGCTTCTTCAAATTTCGAACAAACTAATAAATAGTTTGGCAAGAAAATGGTACATTTGGTGTAAAAATGAAATCATGCATTACCCAAACGTCGTTTGAACAATTCGCTGGCTCGCGTTGGACGTTCTGTTTTCTGGGGATAGGGCGCCGATTTCTTCTCGTTGGGTACGATAAGGGATGAGAGCCGTTACGCGTCCCGAACGACCAAGCCAGTTGCTCATAAAAATGGGGTCTGATACAAACTAACGTGGGGCACCCTTGACCTAGAACTCTCGAAACTGCATGAAAACACGCTCAGAATAGGAGTCGTTCGCTGCAGAATCGATGGTCAGAGTCGTTTCTACGAAAACGTATTTCAACTCAAGAGACAAGTGAATCTTGTGCTGCGCCCAAGACGTAAGAGAGACACTGAAATAACACGAAGTTGAATATCAATACAAAAGGGAAACGATTCCATTAATCAGTGTAATGGTTATTCTCTTACATTTGAAATTTAACATTCACCATCAAAAGTGCCCCAAATCATATCTCCATAATTTCGACACCGACATCGAATATTCTGAGTTTTCCAACTTTGTTTCTAATATTGTACGTCAATAGAAATTAATTCTTTTCATAACAGCGAAAGATCACAGATTAAACCAAATGGTGGTCAACCCGCTGTCCCGGGACCGCATGTGGCCCGTGGCTTAATTTTTGGCGGCCCGCAAAGAAAAACTCATTGCAATCAGAACCACAGGCAATTACAAAAGTTACTTAACGAAATAGTTGCAGAGTATGGCTATTGTGCAAAGATGCGCTGAATTTTTAGGACACGATTTCTAAAACAAGTTTTTGATCTGAAGGAAGAGCTTTACTCCAGAATGAATATCATGAATACTAAAACGTAGGAACAGTCTTTTCAACGCTCGCTTACACAACTACGTTTGGATTTTTCTTATTGCTTCTGTAAAAGCGATGGTCCTCCGTTGTCAATTTAGTGAAAAAGCATCAGTGTCAGGACAAGAATGTTTCTGTGTTTTGTGTTATTAATTAATATTGCAAAAAGGAAGACAAAATATAAAACACGAGTAGACTCTATAATTTGAATACCTACAGTTGTAATATAACTATTATATGTTTTATGTAAGTACAATGTTTTTTTTAATAATGAATTCATACGGCCCGCTAGTGTTTTTCCAAAAAGAAAATGGACCTTTAGTTAAAACAGGCGACGGGTTTAAATTGAAACCAGTGACTGTACACTAAAAGCAACACTGGAACTGCAGTTACATTCATTTCACGAAACTACAGTTCTTTTGAGTACCGATACGAACTGTCATCGTCTAATGCCACCAAAAGACAGCTACGTCGTGCAAAGAGACTCGGGCCAGTGTTTAGATGATAAAGAGTACACAGACCAAGAATAAACTATTCGCGTCTGAGCGTTCGAGATCATCGATGGCCCTAGTGCGATAATTTCGCCTACGTCTGGACGCATTTCCTCCCCAAGTGCCATCAAATAAGATATTAAAGAACATAAAATACCCTAGCAACTGTTGCTAAAATAATTCATCGCGAGGAGTATTAGTATAAAAGTAGTAATTTTACGTGTATTGTACGTTCACTTTTTAATTTGTTTACTGAATTAAAACCATCGCATGTGTATTAAAATTAAAACAAAGTAACTATTCATGCAGAATGAAAATGTCAAAGATTACCCATTATGTAACATTATGTACAAAAAACATTATTTACGTGAAATGTCTGATTTTTGGATTCAAAAAACAACAAAACATTTCAACCCGTAGATTAATACAATTATGAATTAACTCTTTCATGTTCTATTTTTTTTCATGGATGATTTTTAATAAGAACAAAACGGAGCTTTGCTCCAGAGAATTTGTAATCACCAACACAAAAGGTATCCTCACACGGACATCACACGAGCCATTTTAAGGCCCCGTCTGTGAGAGGGTGCGCTGTTGAAAAAGTGCAATAAGCGACTTCATACCTAGTGAAAAATTGTTAGAAGTTATAAATGGAGAAAAGTTTATTAAGAAACAGATCACCTGATTTGAAATGACAAATTATATAAAAACAATTAAAAAGGAGCTACATACAAATAAATATAAAAATAACAGATTATCACTAATTTTCAAATGTGCATTTTAATTTCTATGGCAATCAGTTTGTATTCCCAATTCGAATTTAAGACGTAACCTTGTTTTGCTGGGCAAATGTCCGGACGTTTTTGTTTTTTTAAAGAAATTTAAATATACTATTTTAAACGCTTCTAAAAAGTAATTACTCAATTCTTTGGAAATAATAATAGAATATAAAATACAGAATTTTAATATATGTTACTGTAAAGTTTATTTACATTATATGTTTCTTATATCTACACTGCTTGGTTTAGAAATAGAAACTGAAGGGGGGGGGGGTTACGTTTCCCAGCCCCCCTTCCTAAGAAACCGCACCATTCCTTATAATGTATTCATGATAATTATATCTTAGTCATGCTCACAAGTAAACATAAAACTCCATCTAAAAGAGGTGGCACCTTCCCTTCGGTTTTTAATTTCCATCTTCCAGTTTACAAGACATTCTTACTCATAGCACAGAGGTTCAACTGCATTCGCACACATATGTAGTAGTTCATTCGGACACACACGTACCGGTTCATCTAGACACACACAGAGATTTATTCGGCAACCAGTCACACAAACCTGGAAGCCCACAGATTCATTGCAATACACACGTACAAAGACAAAGGCTCAACCTTCGAAACACACTCGCAGACAAAAGCTGAACCCGCGGACGCCGAAGGGTGGCGGGTTGCCACGTGAACGCAGGTAAAAAACGGACGCCTCGACAAAAGTCGGCGGCGTGGCGCACAGCGCAGTGTACGTAGTATCGTGTGAATGTGCGTGTGTCAACCATGTAAATAAGTGAAAATGGACCGTGGTATAAAATGTATGAGTGAATGAAACAAAAGCATAATCCACAAGAGTGTGGTATGAAGCCGTAACAGGAATTCCCAAACAACATTAATGCGTAAATCTTAGGTCGCCGGCCAAAGCGCATAGGTTAAGTTAGTGATCAAGCAGTGCGTCGCGTGTATCCCCTGCCAGGGCCACTGCGGGGCCGAGTGCAGAAGCGGCTGGATGCTCACCGATGCGGATGGACACCTTGCGCTGGAAGGGCGAGCTGCGGCGCTGCGGCTGCACCGTCAGGCACTCCATGGCGCCCGCGCCCGCGCCCGCGCCCGCGCCCGCCACTCGGCCTGCGACCGGCACCACGCTCAGCGCCGCGCCCGGCCGCGCCCGGCCACGCCCCCTCCTCCCGCCCCGCGCCTCGCCGCGCCGCGCCACGCCGCCAGCCCAGCCAGTTCCAAGACCCCGTCCGTGGACCCCCCTCCCCCCCCCCCCCCGCGGCCGAGGACCAGGTAGCTGGGGCGCTCGAAGAAAGCAGGCACAACGCCCCCCCCCCCCCCGACATAAAAGACACGCAAGCTCACGACAGGGGACGAGCAGGAGTTCAGACAAAGCATTAGGAACAGCCCGGGTCATACGGGATTCCTACCCACGTATCGGGGGACAGATGCCGAGCCCCTCAAACACATGAAGACCAATCCAACGACACATCACACATGTCAAACTATTACAGCTGTAGAGCGAGAGAGAATAAGGAAGCGCATGGTCACATTCAAACATGCATATCTAAAAAAAAATATATAAGTATTATTGCTCTGTCTGATAACAAAATCTGCGAGAGGATTTGAATTATATGGGTCCTACACTCATTTTGTTGCAACTGAATACAGAAACTTATTTCGATACTTTCTGTCTCCTCTCAATTGTATAGAACTACAGAATATTGTCCAGTAGTTATGATGAACTCTGGTAAATAGGACTCCCCCCTCCCCCCAATTACGGCAAAGTGATAATCGGCAGTTCATTTCACCAAACTTCTTTGTGAAAAAGCCTAACTTCAATGTTAACAATGTTTACTATGTATCTCCGTTCATCTATCATTAAATACAAAAAATGTGTTGTATTAATATGGATTAAATGGAAACTGGGATTAAAATGAACATATTTTACTGTACAAGGACAAAGCATTGAGCGTACCTCATATTTATCGAATTCGGAGAAGCCAATATTCCTCGGAACGGGGACATCGCTCAGCGCACACGCCGGCTCACTTCTACAGTAGGAACTAATTTTTACACTTCTTCGTTCCGTTTTTCTAAGTATCATTTTATGATGTCTGCCTCAGTTCACCTCGAACCTCGGTAAACGGGCATTCGGATAATCGCAATACTACTGTACTAATATATTTACAACCAAAACCAAGTCAACTTCTAGTATTTTACCAAAAAACATTTCAAGTCTCGCGACCCTCACATCAGATATAACTTCCACGAAATGCTCTTCCCAGGCCATGAGGAATCAGTGCGGTAGGCTCTTGGACCGCCGAGAGAAACAAATAGCCCCGTAGTTCGGGGAATACAGAGAGGAGCAGTGAGAACTAAATCTAAAAGGACGTGGGCTGCGCCGAAAATAGCGGCGTGAGACAGTGAGTGGATTGTCCCTTGCGCGCGCCTGCCGCGCCGCCGGCCCAAGCGGCACCTCGGCTTCCGGCGGGCACTCATTGCCCTTGCAATAATACCATTAGATTCAGCTCTAATTAAGATAGTTTTAGTTGGTTATTAAGAAAAGCGCCCTCCTCCACCCCTAGCAGCAGCTTAATGTAACTCAAATCGTGAAAATAAATTCCCGCCCCCTCAGGGGGCACTGTGAAAAAATTAAAAAAGCATTGCCCACCAACTACGGACGTATTCGAGACTTTTTCGCGCGGCGTGAAACATCGTGACCAATTTGATATGAAACCACTTTTGAGCGTATACGAACCCGCGATCTCTTAACATTGCGATGAAGCTATTTCGGAGAACTACACTCCACCAGAATTTCAGGTGTAATCACGTGGGTTATTTGGTTTACGATGAACGTCACGAGATCGCGATAAATGGATTGCGCTTCCAACAGCGGTGGTAGAGTGTGCAGTACAATGTACAATATTTAAAGAGAATAAATTCCCCTTCTCCACAGGGTTACTGTGGAGGGGCCAAAGAAAAAGTGTGTGCTCTATCTCTATATTCCTTGAGTTTTGTAGATGCAGGTATGTATCTAGGCACTCTACGTACTCCCTTGATGCAACATAATGGCAGACAGCTCTAGACAAATGAGAATAAAGATGATGTATTATCGGAAGTTAGCCTTGGCAGCAAGTTCTACTGTCTCACAAGCAAATTCTGGTGTCTTACAAAATGTATCGACACTTTGATGTCGATATTACTAGTATCGAGTCTGGAATACGAGTCTGGAAAAGGTATCTGCCTACTGGAGAATCGATCGCGATATCGATAACAGAACCGCAGAATCGTTATTGGTGTCGAAAAGCTTACGGGTCAATAATAAATAAATTAACTGTAACAATCCCTTCCTATTTACATAACACAGAAGTCTGTATTTTCAGAGAAGCGCTGTACCACCAGTGACGTGGGTAACCCGTGAGTGTGGCAGAGGCAACTCCTGGGTTTGGCGCACCGCAAACCCACGGGGGGCGTTCACAACTGCACACAAGCAAAAATACATCTGTATTTTCAATGTTTCATCAATACAAAACAATATTCTCATCCATAAACGATGTATCGCAACATTTATGTATGGTCAAAAATTTGCCAGTCAGCAACACGTCATGTTGAATTTTTGCGAGCTACCTATGAAGCGAAAATCCTTCTTAGAGCGACCTCCCCGCCGTTCCGATGCAAATTTTGCGCACTCAACCTGCCAAAAAAGAAAGTGGGAATCGTCTGGGCGAACCGGCCGAGGCGAGGCGAGACATGGGTGCCAAATTAGGCGCCAGCCAATCGGGGCGCCAGTTCATCCGGCTGCGACGGCCCATTACGCTGGCTACCTGCTCCCCCCTCCCCCACACCTCACTCAGCTCCCCTCTTCGCACTTTTCCTGGAACAGTTTGCTCCGACTTTCCATACTTTTCCAGAAGATTAAAAAAAAAAAAACACCCTAATAAGATTCTTGGTTTTGTTTCCCACTATTTTAAGACAATTTTAAATAAAAGTAGCGTAACATACCAGTTACTAATTTCTTGGCCGTCTGATTTGGTAGTGAAAAAGTAAATTAACAATGTTCGTTCAACCATATTAGTGTTTCCTCTATGGTTGAATCAATAAAAATTTTGCCAAAAATAACGTTAAACTAATAATTTTAAAGGAATGTCTACATTTTTCGTGTCCACCCTGTCGGAACATCCAAATTGCATGAAATTCTTTCCTACATTGGAGCACGTACTTCATACCTATGAATATTACATGCATTCGGAAGCAAGTCCCGTATTTGGAAACATGTTAATACGAACGTTGAAAACGATTGTTGTTGGAAAAGAAAATATTTCAAAAAGTCAAAAAAAATTATATCTGTACCTTGGACATACAAGAGGTCCTACCCACCAAGAAGCGCTTGCGATCCTGGCTTGCGTTGGTCGTAAATCTGTCACCTCCGCACGGAGGCACGGGTAGCAGATGCGGCAGGGATACTACAACTGGTTCGAGACGGCCTTGCAAAGTCATAGCTACTGAACACAATGTCGTTTTTACCTTTACTTTATTTTTTATGACTAATTTCTAGGATAGCAATTTAAACAATGTTTTGGCAACTGAAAACGACACGGTGTAGTTTCGAGAGCTTTTACTCGGTTTCGAATAACTTTTGGCCATTGTTCTCTATGACTTCCGAAAGGGTGGTGATATTATATAACGAGTATGAAAATATCCAAATTCCGGCAAAACAGTCGAAATCTCCTATTCCTTTGGAGAACTGACATATTCTAACCGGATTATGTCAATTTAATGTAAACAATTCAAAACAACTCCCCCCCCCAATCAAAGATGTCATAAGCAATCAACTTCCACCCTTTGGATTGATCGGAGACATTTTATTCATTTTCGCACGTTCTGGCAGTTCTTTCGAGTCAATGTAAGATTTATTGAAAAAGTCAACTTTTTTGTTAATTCAGATATATTTCATACAACAGAGTTGCCCCGGATTGTTAGGCAACTCCTCATGCACGTTCTGCACGTCACGTCCTCGGGCAGTCAAGGAAATGTCACGTAGGTATTCGCCGAACACCAGCGCATACAGGGTTGCCAAATTCCAGGGGTAAATGTCACGAGTGTAACTTCTTTTTAAGAAATTTGCCGTATGTTCATTGGGAAAATGTTATAATTTCCAACCCCTCTGCATGTCCTAGAAGTTGGTTACATTTAGTCTGTGATTCCCTGAGCTACATAATAACTCACAAATAAGATGATATCCGATAAAACAGAGAAAGTCATATTTTTAGAAGTACTACCAGAAAAAACTCAGACATCTGTTGTTTACGATACAAGTCCCTTCTCAAAACGTGAACACGGAGTAAAAAGTTGCACGAATTGAAGGTGTTAAAAAAACTTAAACAGCTTCATTCGGTTCCAGTTCCTGCAACGAGTTTAACAGAAAACAAAGCATTGAATTTAAGCTTCACCACTGAAACGGTTTTTAACGGTTTCGGTTTAATGCCGTAATTACGACCAATCAAAATTAAAATAATTTCAATTTGTGCTGCCCGTGCTCTTCTCGCGCGCCCGGCGGAGGCGCCCAACCAAGGGCAACGCGCAGGTGCTGTCGCACGCGCGAAGCAGCTGCGGCCGCGCGCGCTTCGCCACGGACCGGAGCGGTGAGGAGCGGAGAGGAGAGGAGAGGCGCGGCCGTGAGAGGGCGGTGGCGAGCGTTGCGCCGGCGATAACAGAGGAGTCTGCGGCGGTGCGAGAAGGGGGTGACGTGGCCTTGGCGTGGGCGACGGCCAGGTGACAGGGTTGGCTCAGTTAAAGGTTGTCCGGGCGGCACCGGTGGGGTAATAGTAGTAGTGATCGTGGTAGGCGATGATGGCCGTGATAGAGGAGGCAAAGACTGTGTCGGTGGGGGACGCGATGGATGAGGTGATTTCCGAGGCGATGGTGGAGGGTACTGACGAGGTGATGGCGGCGGCGACGGCCGGTGGGGCCGCGGCGGGTGGACCATCCGACGCTTCGCGACGCGACCTTTCCGCCGGCGGCGTCGCCGCGGCCGCGTCGCACATCGCGCCCGCGTATTGCGTCACGCGCATTCGGTTATTTCCGTCCTCGCGGGGCGGGGCGGGGCGGGGCGGGGCGGGGCGGGGCGGGGCGGGGCGGGGCGGGGCGCGCCGGCACCCTCGCACTTATCATGCCCTGCGCCACACGCGCGCGTCCGCTCAGCGCAGCCGTTGCGTCACGGCGACTCGCAGCACCTGGCCAGCATTAGCGCACGAAGCATGAAGGCGCCTTGCTCCCGGCCGCCTCATTTCAACAGAATTCGTTCGAAAAAAATCATGAGCGACCTCTGTGTTATTGTTGTCACGGGGATTACAACAAATGAATACGATATTGACTGGCAGTTGATGCTCGCCAGTGCTATTAGAGCTGAAGTCGTTTATCACGGCAAATTGAACGATCCTCATTTCAGTGAATTTAGTTACGTTCATTTCGCAGTATTTGACATTGAGATAAAGTGAACAGAAGTGAGCTGAAGTGAACTAAGGTTTTACTAAGGCGATGAAAGGTTACGATTTTGCTCTTGGGCGACATTAAGGCTCCGTGTTATTTTATATCACAAAAATGAGCATATTTTCGACTTTAAAATTCCTCGATGTCGAACCGTTTCAAAAGACCAAACGCCAGTATTAAGCGTATTATAATGCTGGACGTTACTCCAAAGAAGCAGTTTGCGTGATTGATTTTCTTTTTTCACGGCTAGAGCAGGCTTTATGATTCTTCTGCGCAATCGTTTCTGGAAAAACGAAGTAATAATGAGGATGAAGTTGGGCACGCGGAGGCTCGCTTTTGCCGCCCACGCCAGTCACAATTTCCAAATATTAACGACTTCCACGGGGCTCGAACCCACAACACCGTATTCAGAGCAAATAGATTTCCCCCGTCATTACGAGAGACCCGCAAAATGACAAACAGGACAATTCAAGTACAAAAATAGCGGGTCCGTGATTCAGTGGGAATGACCCAAAAATACAACAGAAATAGAATGAGTATTTTCCTCTTGTAATTAAATAAGCATTGTTTTTAAATGACACGGAAAACCACTTATTCAAAAATGCATTATTGCAAGGACACAATGATTCACAAACAGATATTTCTCCAAATATTGTTTTGGTAAATAACAATTTATACTTGTGAGTTTTTAACTAAGTATCCAGAATAAATGTTAGCATCATTTTTTACCATCTATTCTAAAGTCTTCAAAAAGGTAAAGAAATAAATGGGCAAGTCACTAAATAAATAGGCACGACGTATCCTTACAAAAAAGCCTGACCTATGTTCCTGATCGGATTCCTTTTTCAAAATAATATGGATATTTAACAACTATTCACAAGGTGTGTGAATTTTGAAAAGTTGCGTATTTCAGGGAGATTGATACTGGCACCTCGCAACGGCATAATTTAAAGGTGCCTATTATAACCACGAGCGATGAAGTGTTTTCTTCTACAGTTATAAATATTCTTTAGTCACCAGAGGACTGCAAAATTTTCCTCGTGAGAGAAAATTTCTAGTCGAGACGTTTTTATGAACGTAATATCTGTAAAGGACTACGTATTAAATACATTTTTGTTTTTCATATTTAGTCCTATGCAGATATTTAAAAAAATAAACAACAGAAATTGACAAATGTTAAGTCATCGACGGGTTTGCATTCACAAAATTTGATATAATAAGTAGAAATGCTTATATTATTTAATTTTATAAAAATGTAAAGTAGTGGTGATGCGACAACAAGTACTTCCACGCATTATTTGTCATTTTTGCAATTTTCGAATATTCAGAGAGTTCAACGAAAAACGGACATTCTCCATTTTTAAGCGTACTTTGCACTTGTCGAGAATTTCCACCAGAATAAGAGTATTTTGTCGAATAAATCGCCGAATTTTGCTGCAGCGCTACAATACTTTTTCTTTAGTACGTAACTAATACGCGAGAGAGTGGAGACTGTAGAAGATGAATTTGGGTGAAGTACATTAATATCGATTTCTAACACACCACAAATAAAGGAAAATAGAGGGATTTTTAGACGTAAAAAGCGAATGAAAATCATTCACTCATCTCCTTCGTTAGGTGTTAATTTTTCAATTCACATATCCCAAACTATACGAGAAAAACTCTTCAAAATGTATGTCATTACATACTACATTTTTTTTACAAATAGCCAGCGTTTGTCAGCTGGTCAGACCACTCACCAACGATTTTGAAAAAAAGGAGAAAAAAAAAGATATCTCTCTGTGCAATTGTGGTTACAAAAAACATGAACGACTGCATGTCTAGTTGCAATACAACTAATAAAATGCTGCTCGTCACACCAGGTGTAATTATAATAATGATGTAGCAGACAGGTTTTATTTCCAATAAAACGAATGTTTATTGGCGCGTACAATTTAATAACAATTTTTTTAAAATAATATTTTATCAGTATACTTTTTGATAGCCAATAGCATATACAGGAACTATCTTTCGCAATTGAAATACCGTTATAAAAATAAACGAAATCCCTACTTACCCCTTTTGATACCTTAATACCTTGATACTTAATAATCTGTGTATTCTTGAGTGAAGACATAGTAATGTATATTAATTTGTGATAAGCTAGCAGTCATTTTAAAATGCCATATTATTTTTTCTTAACATAAACACAAGAAAAAATTATTAATTTATATAAATGTTCAATTGAGCATTCATTTTATCAAAATGTTCGATCCAGCTTTAGAACACCGTTTCAAATTGTTTTAATGCCTTCCGAAAAAGTCAAATCCCGCAAGAAAAGTATACTTCGTCCCAGATAACATTCGACCAGAATTCCGTTACCGAAAAGCAAAACAGCAAAACATTAGAACACCGTTTCAAATTGTTTTAATGCCTTCCGAAAAAGTCAAATCTCGCAAGAAAAGTATACTCCGTCCCAGATAACATTCGACCAGAATTCCGTTACCGAAAAGCAAAACAGCAAAACATTAGAACACCGTTTCAAATTGTTTTAATGCCTTCCGAAAAAGTCAAATCTCGCAAGAAAAGTATACTCCGTCCCAGATAACATTCGACCAGAATTCCGTTTCCGAAAAGCAAAACAGCAAAACATTAGAACACCGTTTGAAATTGTTTTAATGCCTTCCGAAAAAGTCAAATCTCGCAAGAAAAGTATACTCCGTCCCAGATAACATTCGACCAGAATTCCGTTTCCGAAAAGCAAAACAGCAAAACATTAGAACACCGTTTGAAATTGTTTTAATGCCTTCCGAAAAAGTCAAATCTCGCAAGAAAAGTATACTCCGTCCCAGATAACATTCGACCAGAATTCCGTTTCCGAAAAGCAAAACAGCAAAACATTAGAACACCGTTTGAAATTGTTTTAATGCCTTCCGAAAAAGTCAAATCTCGCAAGAAAAGTATACTCCGTCCCAGATAACATTCGACCAGAATTCCGTTACCGAAAAGCAAAACAGCAAAACATAAACAGCCGCCGGCGCTCATCATTTCCTCTCCGGCGGAATTCGGAGTCCATCTTCCCACGTTCCGCGGAATTACTGCACCGCGCCAATAGTTAGAATTAATGTTTTAATTAGTGCCTGCACCTATTTGCGTTTGCAAATGTCAAACTGCGCGCGGCGACCGCACCGCACCACGCATCCCTCTGGTCGCCCCCCCCGCCCCCGCCCCGCCCCCGCCCCGGCTCCCTCGGGGCGCCGCACGATCAACCACCCCCAGGCCGGGAAAAGTCCCAAATGGAAACACAGCCCAAGGCCGGGAATGTAACTCTTCCAAACACAAAACGAACCTTTTCAGCGAAAAGTGAAGGAAATTAGTATTGGCTTCTCGGTGAGGTCTGGTTGGCATTTGAATAGAAGAAATAAAAGTGTCGTCTTTACCTATACCTTATTCACAATATTCTATTCAAACGCTCTTACATGGTTATGACCTCATCCTGGGATCTACCAGAATTCGTCTACTGTGCGAATACTCTTATAGGATGTTAAATCGTAATCTACTTCACAAATGTCTAAGTCGTGGAACGCGGCTCATTTTGTGAAGAAAAAAAATGTAGGTAAAAACAATCTCTTTAAATACTTTGAGTCAAAGTTTGGTACTTGATTGGCGGCCTAGATTATGATTTCTAGACACATTATATTCAATGTTCACAATTAATTATTCAATAGCAATCTTAGATTTTGGTGTTGGTAGATGATACAAATGCTTCCTAATATTGCGGTGCTGCACGGACATTAAGCTGCAAAAGTTTCAAACTATTACGGCTAGAACGCGAACCAAGTGATTTGACACAACCGATCTCCATGATGTGTCAGAAATTTCGAGTTTTGAAAATCGTCAAAAAGGACCAGAGTGCAGTTCAGCAGCGCATTTGACTCGCCAGAGCCCAATCGCTTTCCGTTACGCACTTTTTACCCCGCGTCCATCACGCAACGACGCGCGTCAGTAGCTCGCAAGCGTATTTGGTTAAATAATTGTCTCTTCACTAACCAAAGAGATTGCTCCGCGTTTTATTTTTATTAATCAATACGCATATCAAAAACCAGAGGATTCATCGACTTCCATTTACATTCTATTTATACGCGTCCGCCCCGCCCGTCCGTTTCTAATTACACAACTGTCCCTCTGCCGTAATGACGGTAATAACGCCCCGCACGCATTCACCTCGCGCTCCGCCCGTCCGCGAGCCGAATTCGCGGCGATTTTAAACGTCCAAATCAAATTTGCAGCGCCCCTAACCGAGCTAACAGTTCCTGTTTAATGTTACGTAAACTCGCAACCACGTGCTGGCGACCGCGGGAGCTAGACGGCGGGGCGGGGAAGGGCGGGGGCGGGGCGGGGGCGGGGCAGGGCGGGGCAGGGGTGGGGCGGGGACGTGACCCCAAGCTGGATGCAGAGCTGTGCACGGAACGCGTGGGTGGAGATGGTCCTCGCACCACGAGGAGGGGAGGATTTTTTTTTAAATGCCCATGCACGGACTTTGCAACGCACTGAAAGCCAGATATTAGAGATAATCAATATACAATCAGTAAGAGAAAAAACTGTCTGTGTGATATGTCAGTACCGAAACTACATAAACTAGAAACGCGAAATTTATATTACCAGATTCTATTACGACGTTTGTAACCAATGAAAAAAGAGTTTTCAAAATTGATCTTCTGAAGGGGTGGATTTTATTTTTTAACGCATCCCCCAAAGCAGGAAGCATTATGGATTGCGAGGCAGCCGTACGGGTAGGCGAAACGTTGGTAGGGCGCGGCTGAGAGGCATCGGTTGATTGATTAACGTTTCCTGGCACGTCAACGGCTATCATCATTAGTCCCGTTAGTGTAGTGAATGTTTTATCCCTAGAGAATGTTTTGCACCCCGCTGGATGCTGAAAGCCGGCGACGACCTACCCGTTGCCTTTCCGAGATTTCTCCCTCTAGGTATCTCCTTCTACTGGTGCACCTCTCCAGCTGGGACAAGCAGCAAGCGCCTGACTGGTCCCCTGCATGGGTGGTGGTGTAGTGCATGTACGCGTAAGTGTAAGGAAGGGGGGGGGAGGATAGAACCAGGAAAAGGACGTGAAGATAGTGCGGGGTCCGTGACCCGTTTGTTAAGTTACTACTCCAGCATTCGCCTGCCCATTCGATCGGAGACACCCTCGACTACCCATCAGAGAAGCCGGCCTCTCGATTTCTCCTCCAGAGAGCGACTATGTCGAGGGGTGGAGGGTGAGTGGTCCTGGCGGGTATATAAATGAATCACGACCATTTACACCATTGCAATGGGCCATATAAGTGCACTGTCAGAAGTCATCCCATTTCATGCCTAGTAGATGAATATGAAAAATTACCGGATAACGCCGCGTTTCTTCGGCTAGTTTTGTACGAAAACTACCATCACTCTTAGTTCCGGATAAAAACTGACATTTGTAAATGTGGCCGCTTAATGAAGATTACGAGAATATAAGAAGCACGCATTCCGTCTAATTTTGCTATTTGCAATGAAATGAAGTACGCTTTACTTATTGACTCTTTTAATTACACTTAAACTTTACAAGACAGTGGAACCCCGGTAATCCGAACTAATTGGGGATGTGGTGTGGTCGGATTCGGAAATGTTCGGATTATCCGAAAAAATGTTGCGCACATATACAAATATATCTACAGGATTACTAGACAATGCAAAGTAGCGTAGCAATCGCATCATCAAGCAGATTCAGTTCCTTATGGCAAAGGAAGATAACCAATTTTGCAAGTTCCTGTAAGTGAAAATTACTGCTACATATACATGTGATATACAACGCAGTTACCAGTACAATAATCGTTTCATTTCGACAATTTATTTCAATAATTAGTTGTTCAGGTGTCCATTAATTATAAAAACGTTTCTTTACACTACAAATAAGCATTTTATTTACTTTGTTTATTTTTCCTTCATCCCGAATTTTGTTCGTATTATCCGAAATTTCGGATTTGCGGGGTTCGGATTAGCGAGGTTCTTCTGTATTCACAACTTTGCGTCAACTCCTTTAGTCATAGGTCTCGTGAATGTAGGGCATGTCATAGATGCGAGAATGAAATTTTCCTCGCAACACTGCGGCGTGACGTTCGGCGTGCAGGATCTCCTTTTCGAGGTATCATCTCTAGTGGGGCGCCACCCCACACGGGATAAGCTCTTAGCTCCTGACTTGCCTCGGTTGTGTAGAGCACGGAAGTGTAAGGGTGTGTATAAAGGGAGTGGCGTGGACACGAATGAGAGAATTGAATTGAATTGATGCCTTATTTTTTACGTGACGAGACTCAGGCCATGAGGCCTTCTCTTCCGTCTGACCACGCAAATTTCGCTACGCTCCTTTCACCAACTAGCAGAGAAAAAAGGTATTTCTTGGGCGAGAAACAGGGGATTTGAATTTAGCTCAGAGGTGTCATTTAGGCTTGAGGATCTTTTACATGCAAGTAAATCTACTAACATGGGACAGCCGGATTTACTTCCCAAAGAGAGAAGGGATTATCGCCTGGTGATGAACGGAGAAAAACTACATATTACAGCACCGGCTAGAATACGCTTTCAGACAGCGACTGAATGCGACCTCACTACACAGCTAGTGTCGAAAAGCCGTTACCTTCGGGACTCGAACCCTGGAACCTCCAGATCTGAGACCCTGCAATGGCAACGGATACTATTCCCGAGCTCTCCCAACCGGTTTACATTTTCACTTCCATAAAGGTGACAGGTGATGAGTCGCAAAAAAATTCTCTTATTCAAGTATCACAATTATATTAATTACAACCACCGATTCTACAAAACTATAGTTCATTGCATTATTATCGTTTCAAATTCAATAAAATGCACATCAATGGAAAACGATACGAAGAACCTTTTGCTGCCCAATATGCAGCATACTGACCATTTCCAAGAATCGTTTGTATGCGTTTTTATGAGAATTACGCTTCATTACACGTGGCTGAAAACGATGGTAATTTCAAATATTCCCGATGAACTACACCGCTCTCAAGCATATTGCTCGGTTCCAGAAAATTTGAAATTCAAATATTTATGACTTCAAAATACAAAATATGACTATCGTGTGATGTCATTTAGATATAACATTCTATTAATTTCCTACAACTAAGATTATGTAAGATACATCCGAGACCAACAAATATAAAGTAAATCTGAAAATGTAATATGTTTCCTCTATTATTTAAGTCGCTTCGAAATGTATAGATCAAGAATAACAATACGAGAACGATATACTTATGAACAACGTAACTGAACGCAATGGAGAATCGGTAATTCCTCTTTTGCAGGTCGACTATGGCAGTATGCAGCCTCCGAGAGTGCAGTAATCCGAGTGTCAGCAGGTGCGTAGGTTCCTTGAAAGCCTTGCTTAATTATTCAAGGCATAGGCAAATGGATTCATTGAACTAGAAGTAATAGTCACATTTTGCGGTCAATTAACAGCAAGCACTATCGCTGATAGTTCGTAGAATAAAATTAACACTGTACTTTCTTCAATATGGTCAGAGAGTCACTGGTTTCCAAAAAGGCTTCGCCGAGTTTTGTATTACTGTATTTGGCTACACAGAATGCAATCATATGGCTGTTTCAGAACGAAAACAAAGGAAATGCGGAGGCGTATTGGTGGACATCGCAGGCGCAATTGATGGCAAATTCGAATAAAAATAGGTGACGCAAGTATAAATAGAGACACAGCATTCTAATGCTACATATTGGTGACGTATTACAAATATTACGATCTTCATAATTTAAAAAAATCCTTAACCCGGGAGTGCCCGGAATAGCTAGACTCGCGCCGTGCTCGCAATGTATCTCTCAGATATAACTGCAACTTTTGTAAATGCGAATGTTCTAAAGATCTATTAAAAGAGATTTCATAACTCTCTTCAAATGGAGAATAAATATATTCAGTTTCTTGTGCAGTGTAACGATGCGATATTAAAGATTAATTACAAAATGTTAAAAAAAAGTAATGAGTTTATTCTACAAACAATATATTTTTTTTATTTTTGCTTTAAAAAATGTTTCTACGTTCCTTGTTTTAAACCCAATATGCGGCCACCTCTCCCAGAAATACCGAGCGTCTATTCTACTTTTTCCAAAGGGTGCTTCCTTTCCAATAAACTTCAACCGCCTCTAGTGCCATTCCCCTTTTCGCTGAGCGCCTCTTCATCTCAACTGGGAGCCCCCGACAGCCCGCTCGCTCGCTCTCCGTGAATGGGAGGCGCATCCTCCGGCGCAGGCCACGTGCAACGTGCGGTGCGCCACGCGCTCTCTCCAACAGGTCCGCCTCGCCGCCATACGATCGCCCCGCGCGTTTCCTCTCCGCCCCGCTTCGCGCGCGCTCTGAATGGGCCTGCGAAGTTGTGTAGTGCCATTAATCTGGTGCGCGTGCACTCAAACGGCTGTTATCACAATCTTTGTTTTGCCCCGCGGGGCTGCCCTCGCCCGCCCCTCTCCTCTCCGCTCCTCTCCTCTCCTCTCCTTCCCACGCACCGCGCATGTGCGGGAAGACCCCGTTCGCTGTCCCTCCAGGCCGAGGCGAGGCGAGGAGAGGCCGGCTACACTCCACCGCGGCGCAGTGGGCATTTTGCGAAACGACCGGGCCGAACTGCTAACACGAAAAACCAAAGCCAGAGTACATCCCAAGTGGCAGGTATTTTTATACGAAGGCTCTGATTACTTCGTAGATGCCTATTTACTCTCTTTGATGTAGAACTCCTGAAATTTATTCTGATCACGTTTTATTCCTGTATTATTATGGCAAGAAACAATTATTATTTGAAAATTAAAAATATTAACTTGAAACAAAAAAAAGGTCTCTTTCGGATGTGAGGCAATTAAGATGTAATTGTTTTGAATAAATGCAGAGCTATTACAACAAAAAAGTTGGCTTGAAAGGACGGGCAGTATGGATCTGTCGCAACTGTCGCTCCTCCTTGAAGATGCACGTCCCCCAATATTTCTTCCGACGACAACCGTCCGCGCTTGCCCCGAGCACAAGGTGAGAAGGGCGCGAGGGCGCGAGGGGGATTTTGTGCGTCCACTTGACCGGCCCGCCGCGCCGCCATCCTCCGCCCTCGCCCTCGTCCTCGTCCTCGCCCAAGGGCTGGCTGCCTCGCTCGCGTGAGCCCAGCGCGCAGGGCCCCGCTTGGCCCGCCCGCCCGCCCGCCCGCCGCCGACGCCTTAACCTACATAGATAAAGACAGATCTTGTTACAAAGCCGTCTGGTCGGACTGGAAACAGCTCCATGCCCCGAGCGGGATCGGCGCGGCTTAGGGCGAGGGACAGGCGGCCGGGAGCGGTGGCGGGGGCTGGGAGGCGACCCCCCTCCCCTCCCACTCCTTCGCGAATCAGTTACCGCGCGGAAGAGGATTTGCAACGGAGGAGAAGCGGAAGGAAGCAGGCGCAACAGGTTCGGGGCGAACGGATATGGACCGGCCTGCCTCGTTCGCGGACTGCGGCTGGGGTCGAGGCGACTACTTCCGACACCTCGTGCATTGATATTTTTCATCCCGATATGAGCTGCGTGTCGACGTGCGTTACGCGGAACGATGTCGGCGCCGAACGAAAATGGTTCTGCGTTCGAATCCCCCAGATCGCCTCTTATTTAGCTGACGGATGCTTTCTCCTTTCGATTGTGCCGAGTTCCTCATGAATTCCACAACATTCGTAAGCACGAAACCATTTCCTCTTAATAGCTTAGGGACGTAGGAATACAAACCTGTCACAAGCTTGAAAACTACAATAATAAGCTTATTGAGCTATTGATAGTAGTGAATCAACAATATCACGGCTTCTTTAAAAAGAAACAATTCATAATGTAATAAAAAAATCTCGAACATATTTAGAATGTGTAGAACAAAGCGCACAATTTATTGAATGCCATCGAATGATTTTATTTTTTGTATTTAATCTGTAATGGATGAGTACAATAAAAATATCGAAACAATCTGTTTGCAATAGCCTTCCCTACGTAAAAACAGTTTTCCACAGAAATGTTGACTCTAGTAATTTGCTGCTGAAAAGCCAGCCAAAACTAACACAAATCATTCAATACGAGTTTTGAACTCACAAACAAATACGTATGAGATACATGATGTAAGAACGAAAGGGAAAAAGTACCACACTGACAAATAGTTCGCATAAAAGCAATGAATAATGTCAGTTATCATTGGGCTTTATATACTTCGTAATGAAACACGACAGTATTAACGGGAAACGACTTTGAATGATATTTTTCTCAAGAGTGGTTATCGAAGAACTGTGTATATTATTTTCATGCGAAATAATAAACACTGAAAACACTACCCCACTTTTAAATTTTACAAGTATGTCACAACAAAAAATAAATCAATATTTACTTCAGTTCACGACTTTTCCACTTCAGCATTCACAGACACGGCCGTGTTTACAATCCTTCGGTCACAAGAGTGCAACATAACATCCGCATTAAAACGCATGCTTTGTTCTCTTGCAGCAAAGCTTAAAGCACTTTTCGAGCATCTGCACAGAATGTAAGGTAAACGAAACAACCGTGGAGGCAAAACGTCTTCCACAAAGGAGTGTACGCAACACAAAAGGATTTCTAAAACTTGTGCGCTTCGCGAGCCGGTGGAGGAAAACAAACCGAAAAAAGGCGCGCCGCGGGTTCCGTCCGTCCGTCAGTCATGAAGGGAAACAGGCGCGACGCGAGGCGCGGCGCGGCGCTGCCGTTGCAAGGAAACGGGTTCGCAGAGCGCGCCACACGTGACTGCAATACGCGAGCGGCGAAGGAGGCGAGGCGCACCGCGCGAGTAGTGAGGACGGTCGGGGATCGAAGCCCGGGCCCATACATCGCGATCACACGAGATTTGCGGTGCGTTTGTCGACGCTCCCGGATAATCCTATTACGGCCGCCCCGCTCGCCGGAGGGAAAGCAGAATGACGCGGCGAGAGAGGGGAGCGCGTTCATCAAGTGTTTGACGGAAGCGAACGCCCGAGTTTGGCCTCTGGGGGGGAGGAGGTCGATAAAGCATTTGCACCGGCAATTCGCCGCCACTAGTACAACTTCTTTTCGAGCGTGCGCTGCCGGAAATGAGCGCTTCAAAGCCAGCTGGTGCAATTCGTTTCTCTTACGTCATCTCCTCACTTCTTCTGTTTCTTTCCGCGGAGTAGTTGTTTCACTCGCTTGCCTGCTTACAATACGCTATCATTACCTGCCTCTAAACGTGTTATTTACGTGCTTCAGGCAGTTATTGCGAACGCCGCGGAAATTCAATGAACAGTTATTTCCAATCAAAACGTACGTTTTTAGAAACAGGAAAACTAAAAATACTTCATTCATGATTTGTTTGCTTCCTCGACCGCTATCGGCGCACTTGTAGAGCAAAAGAAAGAATCTTCAAATAATACGCGTTGCGGTGGAAGTGGCGTTGCAGCCGTTGCGAAAGAGTAATGTTCCTCGCATGTACAGCCCCACGCGCAGGGGCATGCCGGCATACGCTGCTTCTCCCCGCCCTCGCTTCCGCATGCGACGCCACATCCGTCCTGCACATACAATCGAAGCGAGAGCGAAATAGTACTTGTTTGTCAACAAGCAATGTCGGTGTCAGCGACTGCGCGGGTCTAACATGCTGAACGACGCCGAAGATCAAACGCCCTGCATTGCAACCCTTCTGACTGCCATTCATATTTCCAAGAATTTTCTAGTTAGCACTCGATAATGCTTAAGTTAATTATATTTATTCCTATTCTAATTTCAAACACGACATTTAATTTACTTGTATTGGCCAGTCACACAATTCTAAATACTGATCTTCGCCATCACACCTCACCACACCACCTTCCTTCAAAAAACATTTAAATAACACAATAATTACATTTTTATTAAAAACGAAACTTTGTTTATTACGTCCGTTCTCATTATATTTTACTTATATTCGAGGATTACCGGATGTGTCAATGATTAATTAAATTTAACAGTAATAATTAATATACTAAAAATGAGCTTCAATTTCGTTTCATCCTTAACGTGATAATAAAGTTACATCACTAGAAAAAAACTCGATTGATTTGAATTAAATTACAAAATTATAGTTAAAATTAACATAAAACATTGACATTATATACATTGAAACTTTTATTTAGTGTCTCTCTGGATGAATCGCTTCCCCTGCCTCCCCTAAGTAGCCTGTAGACCTGACAATGGCAAGTCGAGGGATTAGCATAACAAACTGAAAACTTCTGAATCAGAAGGAATTGTTTGTCGAGAGCATAGGTAGTGGGTAGGGATCTCGCGACGTAATGGCTAGAGCCAATCTATTTGGAACTTGTGTAGGACAAGCGAGCTTTCGACCGGCTATCTCGGAGTTCTATCCTACCTCTCGATATTCGTGGAGAATATGGCTGCAGCACTACTTTGACTGTGACGTCTTTCTGCATTTCAAGCGCGCCACAAGACCAATTGTTACAACCGACGATGGCTGTTGAGTCGAGAGACGAAAGACGCTCTCTTGTGGCGGCGTGACCCGAGAGGCCGAGGCAAGTGGCAACGCAAGTGGAGGGTTCGACATGCGCCATTCGCATTACAATGTGGTTTTGCCTTTCAGTGGCCACATATGAAGTTACAATGGTAGTGGTGTTCTATGTTCAAGTGTTTTTTTTTGTCACTTGTGTTAACTTTTTGTTGTATGGTTTTTAGTACAACTTATTTGATAAAACGTTCGAATTAAAGTATCGAAAAGTAATAAAATTTTAAAATGTACTATATGATGTATAAAGAATTTAAGTATATTTAATAAAAGGTCAACATAATATATTTCTAAACGGTAATTAAGTCCACATTTGTACAAAGCAATAGGTATGCTATTTTAATTCCAAAGCTATTAGTATTCTTTACCACTGTTATTTTGTATTCATTGCAAGTTTTCCAATGCAAGTTCGATTTGTATGTGAACGGTACTACTAATCCCACGCATGTGACAAATAAAAAATCCACAATTAGTTTTAAACAGATAGCATTGTAGTTCAAAAATATATTAGAATATATTGACGACAATTGCAAAACAACTGATGTTTCCATCCCTAGACATGGGATTGAAAGGAAGGTTATTAGACGACGTGATTTGTGTAATTCGAATGCCAAGAGCATCAGTAGTTCACACTTCAAATTTGTGAGTAAAAATCATGCACTACCTACATAACAAATTGAACTGCATTTGTATGTCTTGAAGATGTATCTATAGAACCCAATACAAATCAAGTGTGTTAGTAGTTGAAGAGCTGGATCAATTAATTATAGAAGAAAGAACACGTTCCAGAACACAAGTCCAGAAGGTAGGAGAATAAAGCTTTGGGCTAGCACGATGAGGGAAAGGTGGTATCACGAAAGCTGAAAATTCAAAGTCGAACCGTTATCGAAGAGCGACGTGGTAGTAAATTAATTATTGGAAAAATATAAAGTTCGGTTCAGAAAACGTGAAACAGTATTAAAAAGGCGAAAAGGAAGAATATCTGTTATTCTAATAATTTATGTTAATGTAGAGTTCTTTGATCGTTATTGATTGTTCCATTCATAGCTAGAAGTGAACGTGAGCTAGAGGCTTGTGCTCTAGAGACTCCAGGAGGCGGTCGCAGGCCAAGCACTCTGAGCCCCTCACATCAGCATGGGCAAACTTGCACAAATGTCAACCACTTATTTTATAGCGCAGTGCTCTAAAGGTTACAGAGCAAACCGAATCGAGTCACTCCCGCGATAAGAACAAATCCGATGGCACAGAACAGGCTGCAACCCGCTGAGCGAGCCGCGCGCCCGGCAGGTCATCGGCCGGCAGTCGGCCTCGTTCTGCAGCGTGGAACCGCAGTCGTCCGCGGGGGCGGCCACGAGGCGGATGAAAGAAACGCTCCTCGACCGCGCCTCGCGCGCAGCTGCTCGTTTCAATGGAAAACGGTCCAGCCTCCCCTCCCCCGTCCGCCCCGATCCGAAGCCCGCACATCCGTCACGGGGCGACCTTGGCCGCGAACGAAGCCCGGCGTGGATGCACCGCCCCGGCGCGCCGCCGGAATTTATAACACGTAAGTGCGATAGCCGAGCGGTCCGCGGGGCCGTTCATTGCGGTTCGCGGAACGCTCTCCGTTCCCCGCCCTCCCCTCCCCCCTCCGCCGCCCACGGCCGCCGATAAAAACGTAATCGCACTCCAGGAGGGCGTTGGAATCAATGAGTGGCGAATTGTGCCCCCGGCGCGTTTATCTCCATGAACGGGTCGAAGCTTTTATGCATAATCGCTATAGATTGCCGCGCAATTCTCTGTTCAAAAATTAGCGAGTGCAGCGGTTTATTCGGAATGTTTGCCGCTGTGGAGATTTAATTAATTTTCCCGACTACATTATTATTTAGTTTTAATCACGCGAGCAAATTAAAAGAGAACTACCCTTCATTGAAAAATACGGTCGACACAATGCCCTATTTTTTGCGTTTAAAAAATGTACTTCCAGGAATAAAACACTGGCGCGGCAGAGGAGTTTTTGTTCGGAGTATAACCGCGCCACCGAACATTTTCAGATCGTGTTTCGCCGCTGCCCGGGGCTGACCGCTACATTTCCATCAATACAATTATTTATCATAATTATTATGACTGCCGGCGGCCGGTGTATCTGTCAGCGGACACGGGGCCGCCACCTGAACTGACGCGTCCTACCACCCCCCCCCCCCCCGCGCGCCCCGCTCGCCCCTGTACTGCCACCGTGGAGGGAGGGGGGTTGGGACGGAGGGAGGGTTGAGGCGGGCGCGGGGTTGGGGCGGGTGTGGGGTTGAGGCGAGGGTGAGTGTTGAGGCGGGCGCGGGGTTGAGCCGGGCGACGGCTCAGGCAGGCGAGGGGTTGCGCCGGGCACGGGCCGGCCCAGAGCAGAGCACTAAGGGTTGCGGGGGGGGGGGGATCCGTGCTGGCCCCCCGCCCGGGCAGTCCTGCGTGGGCGGCCGCCATGCGCCTCCGCTCCCCCTCCCCGCCGCCCACGCCCCCCTCCCCCACGCGTCGCCCGCGAATCGCCCTGCGACCTGACACGCACCCCACCCCATCTCCCCTCCCCGCGCGACGCCATGCACATTGCCCTCCCCGCCACGTCGCGCGGCACCCGGGACCCGACGCCGGATCCAGGTATGAGATACAACATAATGCCTCAACAAGATTACCGCATTCGGTAACAACATTTAGATGGACGTGTACATATACACACATCGCATATGTACAATGAAATCCGACTCCGCTAAAAGATATTTTTTGCGCTCAAGAAATGATGCTTGCGAACCTTACTCATGCTGATGCTTCTAAATGTTTCATTATACAACGTATGTTTTACTGGGTTATAAAAACTTAAAGGGAAAAAATAAAGTCAGTTATAATTATTTTTTCATAATATTGTTCAGTAAGCGAAAATATAACCATGAACTATTACATTTTCTAGATCACTCTACGGAGAAGGTCACGATTGCGGACTCTTTTACCAATAAAATAATTTTACACGGAGTCTGAGAATAAATATTACAAACATTAGGGCGTAGGAGGGGTCATCACTTTTGCCAATGGACGCATTGTGGGAAATTCATACAACGAAATTACAGTTTAGATATTCAAGTTTGCAATGTGAAAGGACATGAATACTTGAATCACGCGTGTTTTTCATTTTGGAACCCAAATGTGACATTTTTTAAATTCGTTAGTCATCTCTTTTAAATGCTGCGCAATTACCAAGACTATTTCTTGCAGCTTACACAAAGCTATTACTTTAGTATACTACCTGAGTAAAACTTTTCGGTCTTCTTCACATCATTCAATTACAGAAAGCGGAACTCGAATTCAGGGACGTTTAAGGAACGATGAAGATCGAACAGCTTCTGTTCGGGATATAAAAAATTCTAATAATAAGAGAATTCGAATAAAAGGAGGATTATAATAATAAGGAAATTCGAATCATCGAGGAATTCGAGTTACCGAGGATTTCGAGGTTATCGAAATTCTACTGTACCTGCAACAGTAGCGCTATCAAAAGGGCTGCCATGTGATGGAGAACATTTCGCTAAACGCGGGGCGCACTGTATAATCAAGTCTGCTCGAATAGTATTCAAGAGTTCTGATCAACTGGAAGTGGGATATACGAACAAAAACCACCGTAAACGGTTTAGCCCAATCAACATGTAAAAGAGTGCTATTACGGATCAACGGCTGTAAAATGGAAAAGGTAGGTAGCGAAATTAATTGGTAGGACGAAACTGACGGCAGCAGCCACGGCGCAATTTCCACTTCTGTTGACTCCGGCAGCCAGCAGCGACTTTCAGTTTCAGGCCATGCGACTAGGCCGGAGGGACAACAAAAAAAGTTGCGTTGAAGCCGGTGGCGAAAAACGTTTACTTTTACACCTCGCCTGCTGATGATGCTACAGCCCCGGTCGAGCTCCGGCTTAGCGATCGAGTACTCTTAGGAACTTTCAACGTCACTACCCTAAGAAGGGAAATGGTGGCAGAATGGAGATGGAAAACTTGCGCGCAGCCTGTGGCCCGTTGTTGGAGGTACTGCGCAGGCATCCGCCTGTCAACCATCAAAGGAAGGCACGGACACAATTTCAGAGCAATCGGCCCCGAGAATTCGCATCCTAGAAGCGGTTAATGGTTTCATCCAGTTACGGTAGAAACTCAACGTACGATTTCCTATATCTGAAGTTTCAGTACTAGTCTTCTAACCACAAAATATGAACTATCTCATGTTTTGTGATGGGCCTTTTCCCAGCGAATTAACTCATTTGTTAAAACAACAGTTTTCAACAGAACTTGATATTTTAAATGAAATGTTCTATCATTAAAAAATACAGTAAAGGGGAATATGAGAATCAATAAATCTTGTCTTTATGTCCTAGATCATTTTATTCGTACTCCAATGTTACACATTGCCTTCATCACTTAGGAAACTCAGAATGGAGCGAAAGTTAGTAATCACAGAGAATAATTGTAAAGGTTGTCATTGCCAACAAAAGTATTTAATGTAATAGCAGCTTTCGATGGCTTAGCCATCATCATCAGTTGTCTGCTGGATGGAAGCCACAAAACGACTAGTCGGGTAGTCGTTTAGACAGGTAGTCGTTTTGTGGCTTCCATCCAGCAGACAACTGATGATGATGGCTAAGCCATCGAAAGCTGCTATTACATTAAATACTTTTGTTGGCAATGACAACCTTTACAATTATTTCATGAAAGATGCCAACGATAACGCACCACAACACCTATAATCACAGAGAACCGTATCACGCTAAACACGTTTAACCCATACATCTTACTTCTTTCTTTGATCCTCCTTCAGGGCCACAACACACACACACACACACTTTCTCTCAAAGAGTAAATATGTCTTCATCCGTTTCCAAAGTCAAAACACATAAAATCGAATCAATATGTCCTACACTGCAATTGAGAAAAAAATACAAGAGTACTTTTACAAGCCTCGAGAGCCACCAAACACACAATAGCAAGCTTTAGCTCGTATCACTACAGCTGTGATTATTTTAGAATCCATTATTGACTCTATAACAGCCTGGTTTTCAGTCCACTTCAATTTATAATTCGCAGGTCCCGATGATATATTTGACAACCTGTCTAATGCAGCTGTAAACTCCCCCGAACTCTTCACCGCGATTATAAAAATGTAGCGCGCAGCGTATTTGCGATTTTATGCACCGCTTTCAAATTTCAAAACACAACATTTAATAAGAATGCACATTATTCCTGAAAAATGATCTACGATTCGATTTCCTGAACAATCAATTTACTTCATAATCGCGGCGTTACGGCTTTGAAAACATAACAAGCAATTAATGCAACTTTTCGCACAACATTGTGCACCATAAACGAACATACAAATGAGAGACCAACTGCATTATCAACGTGAAGCGCCAATATGGAATATCCCCCTCCCAACGCTTTCAGCGCTGATAATCAGGAAAGTGCTGCGGACATTGAATTTATTAATCAGCAGAGGGGCGCGTGCGGCACGGCCAACGTCGCTGTCACGCCCCCCTTCCCCCCTCCAGCTCGGCTTTAAAAAGCCTGCGATGAGGCGCGCCGCGATGAACGCCCTCGCACACCGGGAGACTCTAGGTTCGAGTCCCCGCGCTGGCAGGGTTTTTAGCACTAGCATGTCAGTCAAGTCGGATTCAGTCGCTGTCTGGAGGAGTGTCTCCGATCAACACCAGGTGAATGCCGGAGCAGTACCGAAAGAAACGGGCCACGGACCACGCGCGCGTTCTTTCCTTCCTCTTCCTTGGTCTACCCTTACCCCTTGCCGCCACACACATTACACTTACATGCACAATTCTACCACATGACGGGAGACCGGTCCGGAGCTTAGAGCTTGTCCCAGAGGTGGGAGATACCCGATTGGGGAAAATCCGTCTAGCCGACGGTAGGTCGACGCAGGATCTCGCCATACAAGGGGAAGACTACCGCCTCCCGAGCAAAAACACGCTCTATACTTACGGGTCTAATGATATTAGTAGTTGACGCGCCCGGAATCATTACCAATCATCCAATCCACGACTTCCCACTTCTCGCGGCGGCTCGGCATGACTCCTCGCGACGCCCCATGCGGAGTCGGCCCTCGCGAACGCCACTCGGGAATCGCCCACAAGACGGGCGAACAGATCGGACGGCGATGGAATCTCCTCCGACGATCGACCACTCGCTCGGCTAAGTGGGTCATCGGCCACTGCTCATTAAAACGACGCCAGATACGAACGAAACATCTTTGACAAACAACGTGGGTCTGTTTACTGATCAAATGTCCCATCTAAGAAACACACTCCCCCTCCCTTCCACCCTCTGGCAACACGTCATTATAATATTCGCCCAAAAGGGCAATTCAATGCTCAAATTAAAACTTAATCCAAAACCGGATTACTCTTAAACTTTCCTCTCACCTAGTATATGCAATGCTTCATTAGTCACAGGCCTTAACGGTTGCACTGATGGGGAGATGTATTGTCTCCCCCTTTATATTCGCATCGAGACCGACTGGTAACGACCGACGCCTTTTCCGACTTATCCTACCGACTGCCAGAACTGCATCATATTTAGCAACCAAGAAAACAGGTTTCCAAGATAACTTATGCATGGAAATACATCTTGCCAGTTTTAGCACTTTGCTTACATATTTATGCTCGTTACATCTTTTTTACTGTAACAAAGTTCATAAAACAGTATTGAATGGGCGAGACAAAGGTTATTTCCATTATGAAAATTGACTTTAAAACATTTTTAAACAGAATGTTGATTGCGCACTAGAGCGCGCTTCTATTCTTCATAAATTATCATCGAAATTCATATTGAAATGTATGCACACGGCTTATGACAGATCGGTGAATAGTGAAGTGCATATTGTTTTTGAAGGTTTTATTCCATCCAATATGCCTGTGAATGAGTGGTGGTTGAATATACAATCTGATAACAAATCAGCAGTCATTATGTAATTCTTGATAACGCATATACAGGGTAATTATTAATAAAATAAAATGAATTACATTTTGAAAAGCGTGCTCTTTTTTATTTCACAAAGAGGTATTCCATATCTATTTGATCATATGAAATATGTTTTTAATTACAGTCACTTCACCCCATGTGAAATGTAAACTGATCTTTCATAAAGTAATTTTTATCGTGCAATTACGTTTATAAATATGGATATGAAACATTCCGCTGTTGTCCGTGGTCACGTGCTTCACTATTGCGGCATTCGCCTGGAAACGACCGAGCGCAGCAGCAGATCTCTGGTTCTCGGGACTTGAGACGAGAGTCTTCTGGTGCAGGAGTACGAACTAGCGGAGCTTGTGTTGATTTCGCCTACCCTAAAGATTTTTGAGCGATTAGGCGCAGCCATTGGAGAGGGAATTCATTCTGCTTGACAGATGAGTTGATGCTTAGCTAAAAATCAAATGACCATTATGACAGGACAAAAGATTATCATTATCATCATCATCGTTGTTACTAATTATTATTATTACTGTTAATTTTTTTCATTTTTTGGTACATTAGCATTATTAATTGTACGAATAACAAATCAAAGGACAATTATTTTTATTATTACCATTGTTATTACTATTATTATTATTATTAATTACATTTTTCATAGGAGAGAAAAATTGCATTTTGCCAGCGACGTCGCCGTTCCAAACTTAAAAGCGAATCTGAGAAGTGGAAAACGTCGTTGAGGGCGGCGCTTGTTTCGCAGGCGAACGGGAACCGCCCATCTTTCCGGGCTCCCAGAGAAGAGAAGAGACCCCGGACAAGGCTCCTTGGGGGCAAAGTTCGGTCAACAGGTGCCACGCTATTGGCTCTGGGCGTGTGACTGCTCACCGTCAACTGTCACCGGTACCGAACGCGTGGCGACATCGCCAACGATGCAGCGGAATACGCCCAGCAACAGCCGATAGTTGTGGTGGAGCTACAGCCGCCAGTCATAATTTTAGGCTTTTTCCTATCGCGTTGATCCACAGAGAGTCGCAAGGGCGACCGGTGAAGGGTGAAGGGTCAACTACTCGACTTCCAGGTCTGGCGTTAGAATTTAATCCGCGGCTGATCAAAAAGGAATTTGTGAACAAAACGTGTTTTCTTAAGATTTTCTCTAGACCGTGGCCCTGGTTGTCATTACACTCCTGTTCAGTCACCATTAACTCATCACCCATATTTACGTCAGTTCCGCCCCATTCAAGGGTGAAAATGGTTACACGTGCGGAGAGGAGGAGTACGCAAGATGGAAGGAGGAGAGAAAATGGAATGTAAAAGACGATAAGGAAACAGAAGATGGAAAGAGTACAGATGTAGATGCGTTGTGAACAGATGTAACACGTAAAAGAGTTGAACAATTATAAAATTGAATTAAAATTCAATAATATAAAAACTATAATAATTTTCGTATCGATCAAATAAAAGCCTTCAATGGTGAAAAATAAGTTAGATGAAATTTTGTTGATAAATTTAGTTTATTTTTTGTTTGTGTTATTCAATCATTTAATAAATATTTTATTAATTGTTCAGAAAATATTTTGAGCTAAATCTCAGTTTTAAATTAATAACCTGGATCGTGACATAAAATAGCCTGACCCCGCATGTGAACTCTGATGTGACAGGTTACTAAAATAGTTTTTAGAAACATCAATATTTAAAAACATCGATTATTTTCGATCGAAATATTTTCATCACCAATTATCAAAATTTAAACATCGATATTACGAAACATTGATTGTTTTGAGTCTGTATATTTTAAACATCGATTGTCAATATTCGAACATCGGTAAATCTCAACATTGCTTGTTTTGGATCGGTATATTTTAAACATGGATTGTCAAAATTTGAACATCTATCTGTAAAAACATCGATTGATTTGGATAATATATTTTAAACCTCGATTGCCAAACTCGATGTTTTTCGTCGACGCCGCATCCCTAGCACGGAGCGGTGGTGGGCGGAAAGGCGCAGCGTGACGCAGCAACCAAGCCCCTCGCGACGCGCGCGACCTCGGACTCCGGCCGCGAGCGGGCCACGCCTCCAGCGGCGCCGCCCACAGCGCAATAGCACTGTGCTCCAGCCCGATCACAAGCCAAAAACATCGGGGGCGCTGCGGGCGAGTCCACACTGGGATATATACAAATGTCCTTGTAATCATAATTTATATGTATTCACACCGTTCAAGCTAACATATATTGACGGAGGGCGGTGCCTTACGTAGTAATCTGTTCGTGACCGCTCATTTTTCTAAGCGCTTCCGTTTGCTTTACCACATGCAACAGAATTGTGATAGACTAATGGCTTCTTTCCTCTATAAAACAATACCAAATTAAGGCGCATAAGTAGTAAGGTTTCAAAGACATAAGCTTACATTATTTCGTTACAGTCTGTTGTACTAGGTAAGTCCCGACGGTGGCGGAATTGTCGATACTAGCTACTAACTATGTCAAATTCAGCCGCTGTCTGGAGGAGAACTCTAGTGGCTAGCTGCTCTAATTGGTAGTGGTTTCCGTGGTTTCTACGATCAACACCAGACGAATGCCAGAGCAGTACCTTAACAAACGTTCTCGGCCCGTGCGCGATCTTTCCTTCCTCTTTCTTACTAACTCACTCACATGTACTACACTGCCACACATATCGAGAGACAAGTCGGGAGCTTAGAACTTGTCCCGCTCGTGGGAAATACCTAGTTAGGGAAACCCCGTAAGGCGACTGGAGGTCGGTGCTGGATCTCGCCATCGAACGCAAGAAGTTCGCCGCCACCTCCCGCGACAAAAGCATGCGCTACACCTACGAGACTAATAAATGACCTTAGTAGTTAACGCGCCACGAGCCCCTAAGCAATCAACCAATCAATCAGTCATTGGAGTACGATCGCGCCACACGCCAGGGCGCCCATCGCGAGGCGTCAGTTGGGCGTCGCTCGGCCCAATCCCTCCGCCTCGGTGGGTGGCCGTCGGCAGCGGAGGAGGCTGACAGATGCAACGGCAGGATGGCCCTCCTCGCGAGCGAAGCCTCGTCCACTTTACTCACTACACGCTACAGTTTAACGTGCGCAGACGAAAATGAAATGTCACTGAAGGCACTCGCATTTCACAGTTCTTCGTGATGATGCTATCAAAACACCAGTTTTGTGGAAAATGATACGTAATGGGCTTCTTCTTTTTGGATGGCTTGATAGCAATGGCGATTTTTGCTCGAATCATGCCACGGCAAAAAAGAGATTCAAAGGGGGCAAACAGAGATATTACAACGGGCGTATCGGACCCAGGGAGGTACGGGTGCGATTCGCTCCCACCCCAGGTTCCAATTGTTTGTTGCTGAATTTTACAAAATAACTCCTGATGTTATTTCTGGAGAACGTATAACCTGTTACAGAATGATCAATTAATATTTTCTCGTATCAAAATATGTCATAAACAACAGATCTTTCTTCACTGCACTCTCTTCAAAGGCTATCTTTCCTTAAACTTTTATAAAATTATAATTTTAGTGTTATTATTGTAATTATTATTATTATTATTATTATTATTACTATTATTATTATTTTATGAAGTCGAGAATTTTCTACAATTTGGATCCGAGAAAGCTTAGGATCAGTTCCCTCCCAACTACAATGCATTCGTATGAAAACAACCACGCTTTATTTCATCCTCACTAAATAAAAAAAAGCTTTCCCCGAAACAAGTTGCGTAATCAAGTATCATCCATCAAAAAAGAAAACGAAGCAAACTAGCGTTAATACGATAATACCCATCAACTTCACTGATAACAGGCTTCACGAATGTAGATAGTTTTAATTTTTTCAACTAGGACGCGAACGTACAATTCCCCGGATGTGAAGTGTTCCTGGCCATTATATGCTGAAATATAAATGGAACATCTATTTCATGCGAACGAAATAAACAAAACACTCTGCCTCAAAACGAAATATGTGTTCTTGAAGCTCCGAAATGGGTTATTGATATTTTGCCAGGATGGTGTTATTCCTCGCTTGGATATGCAGCGTGCGTTTGGATTATTAACGTCTGTTATTACAACAACAACCCTTCGAAGGTTTCCAATAAATACAAATACGGCAGTTCACTAAGGACACCGAAGAGCACATGAAATTCCAAGAAGAACCCAGTTGCTCCAGAGTAAACATGTAAACACCAACAACGTTACGGGTCAACATGCTAGAAAAAAACTATCAATCACAATAAGTCAGAAGATGAGTTATCTGACTCGATACATTTAAGAAGCCAAAAGAGATGCTCCATACATCACTGTAAGCACACTAAACCTCGCAACACCGGAGTGTCAATTCGGCCTCTTTGGCGATATCACATTACGGGAGCGATTATCAAAATTTGCTATCTTGATGCATCCGAACAAAATGACTAATCTGAAACGGAGCAGCACGAACAAAGACATGAGCGCTACAACGTCCTAACACACGAACAGCAGCGTGGACCGCGCATGAAAGGGTCAATTTGACCACGAAGACATGATGTGACAGCGTCTTTTTATAACAAAAAATTCGGTTAGCAAATTTGAAGAATTTGACAGTTTATCGCCACAGACCAGAACAAACAACCCTCCTCACAGAAGGATCAAAGCTCCACAAGCCATTTTAACACAACAAAAATTGCATATGGATCTCCGTCATCTTTGAGAAAATATCCTCCGTTCTTCCAGTGACATGACGTTATATCGCCTGTATCATAAAATTTCAATCAAACTGTCCTGTCCAAGATAGAAGTTTTCAGACTCACAGCGCACCAAACGGGCCCAATGAACACCGCAAGGTCCAAACAACAACGTCAACAGCAGTGATGACAACGTGAAGGGGTTAATAGAACACTTCTGGGCAGGATATTACGATGGCAACTCCACAGACAAAAATCTCTCAAAACGCTCCATCAACTTTTATCAAAAGGGAAGAAGACGCTTTACTAACACAATGTATACCGCACTACGGAAACAATTCTCAAGATTAACTACACAGTTAAGTAACCATCCCAAGAAGATCGACAACAGAGGCACATCGCGTGAACTCGGCCTGTGATATTAACAACTAATATGACACTTCTAGCAATGGTTTTCATCACAACAAACACAGACGACAGTGACTAACACAAGCCAAATCCAACAACCGAACCAAGTTTCAACGCATTGCTAACCTCGAAACTATAATAAAAGATGAAGACTGCCTATCTGACAAGCCATGCCAACGACTGTACTAAAGAAACCTAATCACACCGAGCGCAGTTCTTCCCCATGAATGCGATGATATATCGACTCAGCGCGCATCGATGCGAGTGTTTATCGACATGGACCACATGGACCAAACCCCAATTCGACCCTCGTGGCGACGGGGCTGGCGTGTTGCCTCGGACGGTGGCGCCGGGCGCGGCTCGCGCACACACGTACAGCAACGACACGGCGGAGCGGCGTCGGCTCCTCCCGGCAGGTCCTGGGCGTCGCGTCGCGTCGCTTCCAATCCACTCCGCTCAGCCGTCAGCGTACACACTGGCGGGCCCGCAGCCACGCCGCCAACGCGGGCCGCGATCGCCTCCGCCTCCTCCTCCTCCTCTTCCAGACGCGAGCGGGTCGGCGGCGGCGGCGGCGGCGAAGGCGGCTGGCGTCGGGGCTGCCTTCGCTCGCGCGCAAGCGAACGCGCTGTGCAGCGCCCGCCCCGCCGCGCGCCGAGCCTCGGGAGCTATTTTGTCCGCCCCCGCGCCCTCATACGCGCGCACACTCGACCCTTTATGCCGCCCATTGGCAGCGAGATCGGGGCCGCTCAGAAGAGGCGGGGAAGGTTGAAGGAGGAGAGGGCCGGGTGGGCCTGATCATGATTCACTGTAATGATGTTAGACAAATAAATGGTACCCATTTAGTACGAAAGGTTTCCAGCTATATTGTCAAATCACACTTAACTTAAATGAATTATCTTCGCCGTTCCTTAATTTACTCGTGTCCGATCTAAGTTAAACGAGCTGCATCCTAAAACCGAATTTCTGTGGATTAAGATAATCGCTCATAAGCCCCTTCAGTTTTTCTTGCATCATATCAATAATAGACAATATGTAATTAGTTCACCCCATCTTTAGATTCAAGAAGGAGTTCATTTTTATTTTCCTTTTATTTCTTTAATTATATCAATATACAAATTGGAAGATTGATTTTTAAATATTTATTTTCAAATAATAGTTTATTTTCATTAATACATTGCTAATGGATTAAGGACAATCCACATTAATTGTGCGCTCACAAATTCCTGTAGGCACAACCGTCGAATTCTGTTTTTACGTGTATATCATATCATTTTGAAGTAGATCCATTTTTAAGGTATTTTTGAAAGGGGGTAATAAACCCCTTCACTGTCGCCCCCTCCCACCGCCTGGTCACGCCTGAGTTCACTAACGTACTACTACCAAACATATTCTCTCACACTGTAGACGCTTATTAAATGAAATATATTTGACATTATGTTGTGCAAAAGTGTTTTATACAAACGAAACACTGTAATGTTGCAGACAATATTTATCTCATTCCGCCGAAGTTGGCATTCATGATATGCAAATTACTTGCGTGTACGGGAACTGTCGCCTCGGAGGCTAGGCCATTATGCTTGAGTTTACTCGTGAATATATTATCCATTCCTTACCCTTGACAATGACAATTGAATCAATGAACTCCATCGCTAGCTAAGGACAAGAGCAATGCTATTTAATCCGTTAATCTTGATGGAAGTTGATCTAATTAGAATGAGAATAACTGGTCAGTATTCTAATACATCCAGCGCTTTCTCATCCATTTACGCCCACTCGACCATTTACTCGCAATAATTTTCTCGTCGAATATTGAATACGTTGGAACTAACATCGAATATCCGGACGAATATTGTACGTTCTGCACTGTGACTACAAGAAGAGTACTATTGTTAGGTTTAAATCCGCCATTCAGTAAGATATACCTACATGAAACCTCTAGAGTTATTACCTAGATACTCTACCTGCGTTCATTACTACTTTAAGGCAGTTTATTCTCAACCTCAGTTACTGATAATGAAGCTAACCCAATGGAAGAACAAGATAAAGAAAAAAACTATGCTCATTTCGAAAATATTAAATGAATTTTTACGAGATATGTATTCAACCCTTCCCATAAATTACTTCATATCAAGCCAGAGTTTCTAAACAGCAACTAAGAGGCTGATACGGACCGAGCCGTATTTGGATAAGAGACTCCTAAGGGTCGTTTCGGTAGTTTCCCCTTTCCGATCTTGCAATCCAAGGCAATCTCTTCAATCCAGAAAGTCTTCCTAATTATTGCCAGCACGTTGCTGTGAGACCAAGATTCCCATTTGGACTGAAGTGACAAAGCAAAATTAAGCTTGTTTATGTTACTGTAAAATCAGCATGAAGTGCCAAAAAGACCGTATAACTTCATTTGGTTTCAGGACACTTATTTTATCTTTCGAGAGATGTATTTATTTATTTATTTATTTGTAATAAGATGAATATGTATGTGCCTGAGGATACTCTAACGACACATCAGACGCATATCCTCAAAATGTAGTGCTGCCGCCTCCAAATCTAAGAACATTTCAATCAAGAAACGTGAACCACTTTTTGCAGAACTCACACTTCGCGTCCAATAGATTTCTTTAGTTATTGACAGTGATTGAAATCTTTCCTAACTAAAAGTACAAAATCAGCGTACGTACAAAAGTACAAAAAGCATTCTTTGGAGGCTTCCTTCTATACTCGATTTTACGGTCGCTCTCTTTCTGAATTTTCTCTTCCATTCAGTAATTGTCAAAGTTCCGTAAATGAAGTCCAATACATTACTCACAACAAAAAGAGAGTAAAAAATACTACAATTGTGTTATTACAAGAACGAGCGCGCTGAAAAGTGAAAGCAGTCCAATTGTTTCTCAATGAGACTTAATTTTAACGCTCGGCATTCATGCAAAGTGAATTATGTATGGACCTTTTCATCGGGTGAGTTGTGTGCATATACGTATCGAAACATTCATTTTTACGTACGGAAATAATTATTTTCAAACTGCTGCTAATAGTGTTGTACGGTCGTTATTTGTGAACTTATGGTTTTATAACTGGAATTTATTATCACACCCGCACGCGATTTGTCACATTAAATTGAAAGACAATTATTTATACATTCGCTATCGAAATAGATTCCTTTCATAATTGAGCACCGTTTTTGAGCACGATGTTAACAACACAACTACAGTCCTTTGAAAATCACGCTGGAATGCATCGACGACTGTCTATTTCTTAAATAATAAAACAAGCAAAGGCTATTTTCAAAAGTAATCAACAGAAACGTGAAACCTTAAAACACACTTAACAATAAATATATTCTGGTTTTAAAAGTTGGCATAATTGAAGAATCGCAAATTAATTAAGAAATCATTAATAAAAATACAGAACGGCTATAAATAAAACTAAATGAGATTCGACGATCTGTCTCGCTGGTTATACGACATACCGTTCCGAAACTTCTGGTGTTTAAAAGAACACTCAAAGTGGAGTAAATTTGCTTAAACATTCAAAGTGTAATAATAATAATAATAATAATAATAATAATAAGAAGAAGAAGAAGAAGAAGAAGAAGAAGAAGAAGAAGAAGTAGAAGAAGAAGAAAAAGAAGAAGAATATAAAACGAAACAAAGACAAAGAAGACGAAATCCGGCGACATCCACAGGACAGATAAATTTAAGTACCTAGGAGAATTGATTGAAGAAAATGTTACAGGGAAATAGACCATTAAGACAAAGGTTAACAAAATGAAATTGGCATACCTTCTGACAACAGATGTAAACAAAAAAAATCAATTTTTATCAGTGCTAAATTACGACACAACATTCGACCACAAGCACTTTATGCAGCAGTGTCTGCCTATGAATACGAAACTGATGGAAGAATTGGAAATAACGGAGAGGGAAGTTCTAAGGAAAATCCTAGGACCATTCAAGGAAAGTAGTGAGTATAGGAGGCGTCACAATAACGAACAGTACTGAAACATTGAGAAAATAACGGACACAATCAGCAAAAGAAGGATCTCTTTCTGTGGACACCTGCAAAGGATGGAAGCCAGCAGATTTATAAGAAGATTGTTCATCCACATTCGAAAATTAAAAATGGATAATATTTCGGTCAACGAAACAAAAAAAGATACTAGAAGTAAATTAACACCCCCCACAAGATATTCAGAACAGTTAATTCCTGAGACACAAATTAGTCATGTCAAAACGTTTTCTAGAGAAACCGGAACCACTGAAACAAGAAAACCGGAGCCACTGGAAGAAGAGACAAAACAAAAACATCTGGAGAGAATGAAAGAATTTTGGAAGAAGAAGAAATTGAAAGGAAGGAAAGAAGGAAGAACCATTTGAAATAAACGTGGTCCACAGTGGTCTATTCGAATAATAATAATAATAATAAATAATAATAATAATAGTAATAATAATAATAATACCACAAAGCAAATAATTGATTTCTCCGACTTTAAAAGAGGTGATTCAGCGTAAAGTCTGAATTTTCTAATGTTTTTTTTCTGTGTATATTTTTATCCTTCTATCTTTTCAAACAAAATTTATGTTCTGACAAAAGAAACACATGACTGTTTTGAAGAAAAGTTACCGAAACGTGAAAAAACTTCTGGGAAAAATAGTTTTTTTATACCAATTTATTTATAGTGACAGGCAGCAGCTGCACTCGACCTAGATATCTAGCTAGTGTCGACAATCTTGCCACTGTTTGCACCCGAACCTTTTAGGATCTGCCTGTCAGAGGCGCTACAGCGGCATCTATTGATGCCCTGAGCCATCTAGTCCGGGTTCTGACGTTCGGTCACGTGGACGCGGTAATCCAGTCGGGAGCATCATTGCGACTTAATCTTTGATATTGTCGCTTCCGATTGGATAACCACGCCCCAGCTGATCAAACGTCAGAAGTCACTACAATTAAATCGGAGAATAACATAATTACTTCTGTAGACAAAACAAAATTAAAATTGAGAGACGTCGCCTAAAGAATTGGATGAACTAGGTTCTATTAAACGACTACATCCGCTCTTCAGGTGTTTCCGAAGGCGCCGTTGATCTAGGCAGGTCAATTACGTTTCTTGCAGAGTTACACTCAACGGCTCGGATTGGCACAAACTATGTGGAAATTAGATACTACCAAGGTTTGCACTGTGATTCGAACAAATTATGTAAGCACAACAGAAACGAAAAAAAAAAATACTTATAAAATAATGACAATAACACGGGAAAGAATTGTTATTGGCATTAATTCATGAATGACAACATTTCATAACCACATGAAGACATTTTTCAGTGTCCTCAAGACGGTGAAATAAATCAATAAGATATATACCATTTGAAGAAGGAGAAATAAATTACCTAAATGTTGGCATGTGGTAAAGAACTGTGGTCTCGACCAAGACGGAATGACATCAGCAATCACCATTTGAAGAAGTCTACAAACTAAACGTATCTTAACACTTTCTTGTAATTTAATATTAGTTAAAAAATGTTCTACTTGGTTTTCACTGGTAATAGGGGCGGGATTTAGACATCTTATCTTCCGGGGGGGGGGCCAAGCGTACATGTCGCCACATAGGGTGTATATTTCTCGTGCAATTCTCAAAATTATGAGAGATCATATACAACCCTACAGCGAACGGACTTCACTATAGGACAAAGAACGAATTTCCAGTTTAGCCCTGATGTGTCATTTAAGATTGTTCCCTTACATGCTGAGAATTTCCAATAAGCCACAACTGGAAAGATTTCCTTTCCGAAGGAAGCATTACGAAAGATTTTTCGGTCTTTAAACTATATCTCTTCGCCCGTTTTCGAACCCGCGAAATCGTACACAATGTGTTACATTAACACACAATTGATAACCTTCGGTTAAGATAAGCTGAATCAAGAGAATTTATATGAGACAATTGAAAATTCAAAGAATCCTGTAAATCAGGTGATCAACATAAAAAGCATATTCACTGCATGAAAATATACTGAAGATGCTGTATGTATTACTATATTGTATTTACTCTACTTCGCCGGTACCTTGCCAAACGCAACCAGAAACAAAAAAGGAAAATAAATCCGTCTTGCTTGTTCAGTGGCTTGATCAATCCAATGATCCTCAATTATATTGATTGATTGTTTAGTGATTCTGGGCACGTCCACTAGCAGGGTTATTAGTCCCGTAAGCGTAATGCATGTTTGTGGGAGGTGGCGGTCATCTTTCCCCGCTGCATGGCGATATCCGGCACCGGCCTACCGTCGGCTAGCGGGGATTTCCTCAACCAGGTATCTCCCATTAGGTATCTCCCACTGGCCCCAGCCGGGGCAAGCTCTTAGCTTCTGACGGGTCTCCCGGTATGTGCGGTAGTTTAGTGTGTGTTAGTGTAACTGTGTGTGTGTAACGGGTGAGGACAGGACAAGGAAGAGGAAGGTGAGATCGCGCGCGGTCCGTGGCCCGTTTGTTAGGGTACTGCTCCGGCATTCGCCTGGTGTTGATCGGAGAAACCACAGAAGACTATCTATCAGAGCAGCCGGCTTCTAGAATTCTCCTCCAGACAGCGACAGAATTGGGCCTAGCTAACAAGTTTCATTCAGGTCCAATTCATTCAGAATTGGACCTGCCACCGTGGGATGTGTAGTTCCAGGGCCTCCCGAGGGTCTACAGTGACATTATTTGATGCACTGAGTCATCTCTACCGATACCTCAATTATATATTGAATAAAAAAAAATATTTCGTATGCCAATCCATCAGTCAGCCAATATGTAAAGGAACCGACATCACTCGAAGCACGGGAGGCGCGGAGTACCTGTTGCGAAAGCCCATCCCGACGCCATCGACGGGCGCGCCGGTTCACTCTTGCCGCGCGCTATCAATCAACGTGCGCAGGTCGCTCAGCTACACCAGTTCCCAGTTTCCCCGCGCCCCACTCCGACCCCTTTTTTTTCTCCCCCTCCCCACCCCCTCGCACTCCTTGTTCCTCTTCTCGGCCTCCCATAACTTGTTTCGCTCAAGTGGTTTTTCTTCTTCCTTATCCAGCCGACTTCCTCGAGAGTCCCGCGGTCGTTATAGCTCCTTTTTTCCAAAGGGACGTAAACCAGACAGCTGAGGAGGATGTAAATGTACCGTGGACGGCGCGGGGGACGGGAGGGAGAGAGAGAGAGGAGAGGGAGGGAGGCGACGGGTGGGTGGAGATCTCCCTGAGGAAAGAGTGTAAGGAAATACCAACTTTAAGGCGGCGAGAGCGGCGCCGCCGTTGCCCAGCCCTCGGGGAGCCAGCCAATTCGGGAATACCGTTTTATTTCCTTCGAATAACGTGTGGGGGAAGAAAAACCGTCCGCCGGGCTATTACGACAAATCGGGAACAAGTCGCGGATGACTAACTCATCGGAGCACGTAGCGGAGGCGGGACGGCTCTGTCGAAGCGAACCTCCGCTTGCGTGCTGCGGGGGCATTAAGGCGGGGTGAAAGGCCTCTGTGCGCCTCTTTTGTTTACGTTGCACTCGTTAACCTTGATGTGGATCTGGCGTTCCTACGTTAGGACGCGGTCAACCCCTCGTGGCTTATTGAACACACACATTTTAGTGAGACAAATTGTCATCAGCTCAATTTCTGCTGCAGTAGTTCAATCTAAAACCAAGGAATGTGGGTTACTGGTGAGCGTGGCTGATCAATGATAGTAGCGAGTAACAAGACAGAACACTTACGAAGCAAATGCAAGCTTCCAACGCTGCAACTCAGTGCGAAATCACATTAAGAATAGGAAGGTATGGATAGGACGAGTTGTCTTCAGAAACAAATGTTAAAACATACATAGACCAATAGAAGAGATTTATAACTGGGATTATTCATTAGAGGGCAAAACAATCTCACTGAATAGAAGGATTCGCACCAGAAAATATTATGTAATATTACTTTCCACCAAGAAATATTTCAAAAGATTTACTACCATCGTATTTTAACCTTTTAAAACATTTTCGTATTTTCGCCCTAGCGACACAAAACAACAACAAAGCGCACCCAAAGAAAAAAAATAGTTTCATTCACTGGACACATAATTTCTGCAACAAAAGACACACAACAAACCACTTTCGGTCGTTTTTCTACGGATTTTTCGTTCCAGTCGTGTGTTCGATCGCCGAAGTGGTTGAAGATGACAACTACGAGTGCCAAGGATCCGGCAATGTGTCATTAACCGAAAACGATACACCGATGGGCACTATCGGGTTACGCCTCTTCGGAAGCGGATGCGCAGAAAAGTCTCAGAGCGGGGATTGCGAGTGACGGAGTGGGACGCGATTCAATTGTTATTTCGCGTTTCCGGGTGCGTCCACTGCTGTGTCCCATATGTATGTACTGCATGTGATTTTATCACGGGGTGGCAGTGTTCTTCCCGCGCCGAACGTGAGTTCCGGCGCCGGCTTACACGTGTCTGCGGGGCTCTCTCCATGCAGGAATGTCCCACCAGCGGGGCACCGCCCCACTTGGGACAAGCTCGAAGCTCCCGACGTGTGTGGTAGTGTAGTGCCTTTAAATGTACGGGTGCATGTAAGGGGTAAGGGTAGGACAAAGACGAAGAGGTAGGAAAGATCGCGCGCCGTCCGTGGCCCGTTTGTTAGGGTACTGCTCCGGCATTTGCCTGCTGTTTACCGGAGAAATCACGAAAAACCAGCCACAGCTACTAGAATTCTCCTCTAGCTGGCGACCGAGTTCGTTGTAGCTTCTATCTAGTGTCGAAAACCCATAGTCAGGAGTCTGGACTTCGAGACACTGCGGTGATATCAGTCGATGCCCTAAGCCACCTCAGCCGGCCGGAGTGGGTGTGGAGAGATGGGAACGGAGCGGAAGGGAGTCGTTTCGGGCGGGACGCGAGCAAGAGCACGGGTGAGGGCGAGGGCGAGGGCGCGGGCGAAGGCGAGGGCGAAGGCGAGAGCGCGGGCGAGGGCGAGAGCGCGGGCGAGGACGAGGACGAGGGCGAGGGCGATGGCGAGGGCGAGGGCGAGGGCGAGGGCGAGGGCGAGGGCGAGGGCGAGGGCGAGGGCGCGGGCGAGAGTGGAGCGGGGGCGGAGCGGAGGCGGTCAGAATGTTCGCACAAGCCGCCGAGCGCCCCTCCAGCGCCGCATTCGCAAACGCACGAGGCTCTGTTTGCTCGCACTGTGTGTAATTGCTTCTGGGGGCTTTAAGTACCATGTCTAACTCTTGTAATATTGTCCCAGGTCCCGCATCGCACTGCCAAAGCTTTTAGCGCGTCTTTGTTGGGTAACAGCCCGAAGAGAGACACGTTTGAGCATAACACAAAGAAGCTGATATTAATAGGTCTTGCAGATATTCCAGTGTGTCGTTTAATCAACATGTCAAGGAAGATAACTTTGAACTAGGATTACAGCAGTTTGTTAAATTGTACTTAACATACGGTTGAATTGATAGCAGTTAATAAGAGTGTTTGAAATAAAATATTCGGAATAAACCAGCATTTTATTATCATCACTGAGTATGCTAATCATAAGACAAAGGTGTATAATATTGTCACGAAAGTGATAAATGAAGATGGAATATTTCACTATTTTCAACATCAACATAATTTGCAGCTTGTCAAAGAGAGAGAAAACTATATTCACGAAATCTTTTCCAATAACTATTGTTATTCCTATAAACCAACTACATTTTTAAAATTTATAATACTCAATTAGACTAATTAGAAATACTCAAGGCCATTCTGATTAATCGTTCAGTACAGATATAAAGGAATATCCCGACATAAATATTCACGAGATATTTAACGCCTAATAGAGAAATTAACTCTGTGAGAGAATTGCTACCTTGTCATTTTTTTTTTCCAATTTTCGCACATTTACTATTTTCAGGGAAGACATGCATGGAAAGTATTAATAGAGGTTGTCTGATCTATAAGCAAAGTTATATTTATGGAAAAGAGATCAAATTAACTAACACGAATTCCGAAGTGACAGGTACATCAATTTTGCATCTTTGAAATAACAAGACAATTATATCATCTGCAAAAATACCAAAAATATTTCCTTGCCGAACAAAGACAATTCGGTGAACAAAAGGGTTTCTTTTTTACGACTTTGAGTGCCAAGCCGAGAATTCAGTGAAGCACGACACTGCAATAATAATAATCCAACGTCCCCGTGGTGATCTCCTGCCCCGTGGTGACCCGTCATCTCGGCTGTCGCATGAGAAATGTAGAGCACATTCTCCAGACGTCCCGTTCCGACGTGCAAGGGACAACGTTAAGCCCTTTGTCCTGCCTGATTTCATAACCTACTCCATTATTCAATAACGCCCTTATCAAACAGAAATACAGTAAAAGAGGGTTTGCGTGCATCTTGAGCACACGAAACGAAACCACACCTCATAATAAAGAAAACACGGTAATTCGATCGCAACATTTAAAATAATATTAATATTCTCAGGTGATGCAATTTAGATCGAATGCAGCATGACGCCATCACGGCCAGCATGACCCATGAGCTATTTCGGAGAGGGGGAAGGGGAAGGGGAGGGGAGGGAAGGGAAGGGGCGCGTCTCGGTCCCCTCGGTGGCGGGTGCGGTGCGGAGCCGGGGGGGGGGTCGGTAATGGCGGGGTGCGGCGGGGGCTGAGGCTGAGGCGGCGACCTGAGGGCGAGGCGGGGCCGAGGGGACGCGGTCCGAGGGGTGCGCCAGAGGGTCACGGAGGGTGCGTCTCCAATCAATATGCCTGGGGCCCCATTGCCGCCCTCCCTGCCACCCACCCGCGCAGGGGTCGTCGCCGTCCCCCGCCCGCCCGGGGCGGCGCGCCCTCGCCCGCTGCGCTGCGGACCCGACCGCCTCCGCGCCAGGCGTCTTCGCCCGCCGGGGCGGCACGGCGCTGACAGAGGAGACGCTTTCGGCCGAAATTTCCATCGGCCGACGTCCGACGGACAAAAGCAGACGAAACAGATCTTCGGGCGGCAGCCGATGTTTCGGGAAGAGGTCCGTTTCACTATGTCGATTTCTATTTACCATCACATGTTTGAACGAACCCGGAACGTCGGACAAAAGCGCCGACCGAAATTTCGGTTAAAGCCGGTTCCGCTGAGACCGCCGCCTCAGCCGCTTTTGCACTCACGGAAAGGAACCGACAAGAACCACCCGCCTGCAGAGGAGCCAGGGCTGGGCGAAGGGAGTCCGGAATATGACGCATCACGTCGGACACCGTCCTCTAGCGCCGGCGCACAAAGAAATTGCGCCGGGTGATCGCCGGCGACGCGGTTACGGGGTGGGGTGTGTTTTATTAGCGGCTCCGGCTACCGGAGTCAACAAAGGCGCGGGTCCGTGACGTAGGTACACAGTCATACCTTGAATTCCCTGCGTCTTTGCCCGCTGCTGCGGCATCTTCCGCTGAGCGAAAGGAACCTGTCCGAAGTAATAAGACGAACGGTTCGTGATTGAATGATCGGTAGAGATTCCTGGCGCGTCAAGCTTATTAGTCCCGTAAGTGTAGTGGATTTTCCCCTCGGAGGTGGCAGTGATCTTCCCCTGCTGGTGGGCGTGATCGGGTGCCGATCTAGCGTCGGCGAATGGGATTTTCCCCAATCAGGGCTCTCCCACCAGCGGGGCATCGCCCCAGACGGCACAAGCTCTAAGCTCCCGACCGGTCTTCCGGCATGTGTATATGTGTAGTGAATGTTAGTGTAAGTGTATATAAGGCGTGAGGATAAGACAAGAAAGAGGAAGGAAGGATCGCGCCCGATCCGTGGCCCGTTCATTAGAGTATTGCTCCGGTATTCCCCTCGTGTTCACCGCGAAACCACGGAAAACGATCGATCAGAGCAGTCGGCCGCTGTAACTCTTCTCCAGTACGCGACTGAATTCGACAATGCTATCTAACTAGTGTGTAAGACCCTGCCACGGTCGGTTCTCGAACCAATCACCTCGCGATCAGAGGATCTACATTGACATCAGGTGATGCCCTGAGCCACCTCTCCGAGTCCCACCGCTCGTGGCGTAGTGGTCAGATCGCTCGTTTCACCTCTGGGTAGCGGGTTTAAAATCTTGGTCGATCGATTTTGAATTTGTGGAGGACAGAGAGGGTTCGCGGCTAGTGTTCTTAAAATTCTCCTGTTTCCCACGCCTCTCACTCCACCATTGCTCCATCGCCACTCAAATATCATCGCCGCCCATCCGTCGCTCATCTTAGGAATCGTTCAAACCGCTATGCTTGTAGTGGTGGAAGCGCTGTGTCAATGGTGCTCTGAAAAAGTCGGTAAAGGATATGTCCTCGGCACAGAAAACTAGCTGCCTACTATTGCCTTTACCGGGATCAGTACCTACATAGTCTATACCAGAGGAATGTCTAACAGCACATGCTGAGCTCTGATCCACAGACAAAACAGTCCCTCTACACCTGAAAAATAGCTTTTGCCTTCTAAAAATTAATAAAAATAATTATGTTGTTTGGTGCAAAAAGGGTCAATGTATTACATGTTCAAAATAGTACAGAATGGATGGTTTTCGTACACCATTGAAATGACAAACAGCGCATACTTTCTCGCGTAAAATTAAAATTTTCGAAAAATTGTACGTGACCTTCTTTCAAAATCTATCTTTAAGGAACATATTTCATTAACGGAAAAATCTCTATCTTCAGTATTTTAGTTGTAGAAAGACTCAGAAAACATTTTGAACTTTCATAATTTTTGAAAAATCAGAATGTGTAACGAACATGAAACATGCCCCATTCTCATTACACCCTTCACATTATTCACGAAAAAAATTTAATGGAGCAATATTTTTTTTGAAAATTTGGAAAATGTCACATGTTAATAATAAAATATCTCGTTTCTTATTGAAGGGGCCGCGGCATCATCCAGATCGATTGGGAAAAGTCAATTTTTGCGCAGCATTACAGAACATTCTCTCTACTGCGCAAAAGGAAAGTAAAATATTCAATATTCTATAGCAATCAACTTCTCTAAGAGCGATTTCAAATAATGAAACACTATAATAGAGGAAGATTTAATGTTTTACACACGTATATAAAATTAGACTACACATTCGCGAAGAGTTGCAACTGAATAGTTTTACGACTATCCATTACCATAAGTTACGTTTTACGACTGCTCATGACAACTCAAGGATGAGATGCGAGGAATTTCTGAAACTGCTCTGAAGATTCTCAATTACCCGTAGCATTTTCTGGGATCGCATCGCGGTTCCTGTTTTGACACCCCACGCGCGCCGCCACAGAGACACACACAAACACACACACACACACGCCCCGAGAGCAAGACGCGTGCGAACCAGAGTGTCAGAAGAAACGTCCTCAGGCCCTGACCGCGTTTCCCACTAATGCAACCAGTTTCCAACCAATTATGAGTCGTCGAGCAGAGACAACCGGCTCGCATAACGACATACGACCTGCGACAGAATCACAGCCACAAGGTCGACGAGTAGCAAGCTGCGATATGGTGAAAGAAAGTGTTACATACGGAATGAAAAAAGAGTCCGTAGTACTTGTGGTTTTCAGTCGAATTAATACAAAATAACGCGTGTTAAACACATTATTCCACACACTCAAACTCATTGCGTACGACGTTCGTACTCTAACTACTGATTCAGTCTTCCAATACAGTAATTAACACTACACTGTAAGACTTTTCTCAGAAAGATACTCTAAATCATGGCCAGCTACTCAAATGCGCTGTGTTGTCATCATATTTTTGTCGATCAAATTAAAGCTTCTAAATTTAAACTGATGTTTTTTTAAAAACTGATATGAAGTAATATTTTGCGTTTAACACTTATGGGAATTCCAGTCTTTAATTCTAAAAATGGAACGTATTTATTAACTAAAAATTAACCAAATTTAAAGTGAATACTGTGTTTGTGTTTGGGTTAAAAAAACAAACAAAAACAAAAACAACACACGCCTCGAATGCATATTTTATTCGTGGCCAACGCTAGGACGACTAGTCAGTAAAATGCAGTCATTAGAGTCACGCAGAGATTAAACCGATCAGCACAAAATGAGAGTAAATGAAAAAAATATATATGAAGAGAATTAGCTGGCGAGCCGTCACCGGTTCACTTCACTAAAGATATTTATTCGATACATGTCAACTTCACCCTACGGGTTGAGCGCAGTTCGAAATCACTCGCCTCTTAAATTTCCATAATTCCGGCTGTCCGACGCGCATTAAAAACTTCATGTGATTCAATTCGCTTTCACTGCAGATTATTCGCCAGTGTTATCATAAATGTTGCAAATAAATCGAGCCCGCTGTTTTCAGCCCGTGGCTCGCATCGCCCACACGCTGCTCCTTTCTGCACCCATCCACTTCACAGCTTTGCGGAAACAAATCTGAAGCTGTTCTCAAGAATAAGAAAGACGGAGGTTTCATTTCTTGCTCATAAAAAAAAAAAGAATGATATGATGAATGTCTCTTTATTGAATCTTTAAAAGAGTGGAAAATACTGTATCACTACGCGAAGAAAGCCCCTTCTTGCCAGAGCGCTCATTCTCCATACTCTTTCCTTTCGATACAGCGATCTGACTGACAAAATCTTGTTTCCTCGCAATAATCAACTCCCTCAATCAGGTCCTCAAAATCACTCACATTTCCAATGGTATGCCCACTGTTAAATATAATTGTATTTAAAAAATTATATTTAGTTCCGTCGCAAACTACTAGAGTAATCTAAAAAAACTTAAGACACATTTTCAGACCAAAAGACAGAATGTAACATCATGAAAAGACACACGTTCAATACTTAACTTAAACATTAAGCAATAAGGAAACACTGTTAAATTCACCAGCTTTTCAAATACCTCTCTCCAACTGCATGGCCCATTATCTCGCGCCATCTCCCTCCCGCTTTCAATCCGTCCGTTGGTCGCGCCCCTCGTTCGATACCTCGGCAATGGGGTGCGAAATCTCCTTTTCAACCCTTACTCTTCATTCTACATTCCTTCTATTCAAGGATAGCGGGGGGAAAAAGAAGACAAAAAAACCTGTTAGCTACTTGATCAGGAGTTAAATGTAATGCACTGTATTACTTCCAATTAAGACATTCGGAAACCCGAAACTCTGCGGCTTCCTTTCACGTGAATCCCGCGCTTATTAAAATTTTTCTGCCCTGTACTACTAAAGTTTAAAATATTTTACAGTTCCGTGTACTTTTAAAGAGTACATCTTTACATTTAAAAACACTTATTTACCTATCGCCAAAAAGTAGCCAAAAAATGTATGTGACGCATGTGGGAGTGCGGGACGCATTTAACACGACAGGTAATTTACTCTTATCTTACTAACCTACTTGCTGTGAAACCTATCGCAGAATTCCACAGTTCTTTCATGTTCCGTTTAAAGCCAGCGAGGCTAAGGAAGATAATTTTAATTCTTTCCCTTTTCATATTTTCTCTCTCTATCTTTCCAATACCACTTGATTATTTTTCTATGCCTCTTTTTTTTTTCTCCGCGACCCACTTCGTTTCTGTTTTTTTTTTTTTTGGTCTCCTGTATAGGAAATCTTCCATTTTAACACCTTTCTAAATACTATAAACAGTTCCTTCAAAATTATTCCGTTTTAAAGGATTTCTTTGTGTCAAAATTTATAATCTATATTTACATAGTTTTTGATTAAGTTCTACAAATTTGGAGTTTGGTGCCACGAGAAATACGAGTACTTTGTAAAGTGGTTATTTAAGGAGTAGAGTTTAATTTAGAAGTCCGGGAATTACTCCCGCAACTTATAAGAATACGAAGTACATAGATCGACTGTTGTTTCCACGGGAATTGTATTTTTACCATTAGAATTATACAGACTAACATAACTATTATTATTATCTTTATATTTAAAAAACAAGATTTTTCGTTTAGAAAGGATTTTGAGCTTTTCACTCAACCAAATTTCGTGTTTTTTTTCGTGAGTTCCAGATCGCTTGCTATTATTAGCGGAGTTTATTTATTTATTACTTATTTATTTATTTATTTATTTTATTTTTTTCTGGGCACAAAGGCTCTTAGCAGCCGTGTACCATATATTTACGAGTAGAGCACACTGAATGACATTGACATTGTTTAGGAAACACGATTGATAAATAAATAAATCGAGTACATGGACACGTTAAGTAGATTCAATAAATAATCGTTTGTGAAATAATGTGCGAGCCATATCAAGTATCATTGTCAATAAATCATCATAGTCATCACAGTCAGGGAGGGTAGGAGAATTGTCGGGGAAGTTTCCGCTCTAGTCTTTTGTGGTGAGGATTTTGTTATGTACGGCTGAGGGAAACCGTGTTTTTAGTACAAATAATAAATTTTAATAAAACTGTAAAATTAATAGAATTGACTTTTTTCTCCCCATCATTTGTTCTTTGCGTCGTTTGGCGGCGTCAAATTTTTAGGAAGGTCTTAATCTAATGCAAAAGCAAGCGTTAGCGCGAGTGAGGTCATTATAAGCGAAGCAAAGATAGCGAAATTTTTAAACTCGATGATCGACTGCTTTTAAATGCAAAGATTAGAGTATTTATAAATGCAAAGGTCAGCAGGGTCTGAAACGTGTATCCCTTTAGAAAAGAGCAGAGCTTATAATGATATCCGATGCATTACGTTTTTAAATTTAAGACCGCAGAGAACGGATGTTGGAAAATGTTCTTTCAGAAATCGAACGATAAGGAAATGGAATACATTACCTGCAAAAACCTTTGAACCCTTTCCTCGAAGCGTTCAACAGTTTAGGAAATTAATTTAGGGTATTACTAAGTAAATGAAGAACTTAACTAAGAATAGTAGGTTATAGAACGTTGCACAAGTGATATTTTGTGAAATGAGGTGTTGTGCAGAGGTGTAGAGCAAAGAAATAATGAAGGAAGTGATTTAAGGGTCATAGTGAAGTGCAGTGCAGTGCAGTGCAGTGCAGTGTGGTCTTAATTGAACAAACATTCAGTGAGGAGTAATATTATAGAATTTATTTTTCTTAAGGTAATTTAATGTTTTATAAACCAGTCAGTTTTATATTATTATTATTATTATTATTATTATTATTATTATTATTATTATTATTATTATTATTCAGTTCTTCGTTTTGTGCGAGGGATCAACAAGCTATTTAATACGTTTGAAGAGGAATACCGAAGTCGCTGAGTCTTACAGGACTTCTATTTGGAAGCCAGAAAATTCAACAGTCGCAGGATACAGTTACTCGAATTACTCCAATTTGCAAACAGTGAAGAATAACGATGATACATCATTGTAAAGAATAAGTATCATTCATCTACTTCAGCTGTCTAAATCGACTTTTATCTCGTTGTCACTGGTTGACAACAGAAACAATACCTGCATTCTCTGGTGATTAAAAACAATATTAATTTCACTATTAAAAGTTTTAATTCAGTACTTCTGTATGTATCCTTGACAACAAATAGCAAGCAATAAAATGGAGACTACAGCTACAGGTATAATAATAGATGATTACGTGAAGAAATTTTGAAAAATGCAATAATGGATAAAATAATGTATGGCCCTACAGAGTAAAACATATTTTATTCGCTCGTGAAAATTAGTCCCCTCGTCGTCTCGAGGTCCAAACTTCGTACTCGCGAATAAAATCTTACTTTACTGTCTTCTACCATAAAGTCCGTTTATTCCCCTTGCAGACACGCGCGCGCGGGCTCAAACGCCAAGCTTTCGCCCCCCGCGCGTCGCGGGGCCCTCGCCAAGACAGCGGGCGTCGGCGGCGGCTGAGACACAGCGTCCGAAGAGGCAGAGCGCAACGTACTTGAACTCCGACCGCAGCGGCACGCGGCCACGCCAGCGCGCGAGCCAGCCGGGCAGCACAGGGCAAAGGACTGGTAGGCAAACGCCAATGCACCCACACGATCAGCGTCACAACTTGACGGAGGAGTTCGCTTCTACGAGCGTTTGCAACCGTCCTCCTTGAAAACACCAAGTTCGACTTGTATCTAGAGCACCAGCGACAGACAATTTTCGCCTTCCGGAATGGCGTGGAATACAACGCTTCTAAAGAAAAAGTAGAAAGCATTTTTTTTTCAGTTTCTTTCCGAATATGAATGATGCTTCCATCATTACATTAATTTATTCGAATACTCTAGAATGGTAAAAGAAGAAAAAAAAAAAAGAAAAAAAAAACAACTTCCATTGAAAAAATCTATTTTGAGTCAACACCATAAAATGTAAAAACAGCCCGAACCAAAAAACGAAATACATTCTATCCCCCTCATCCACACCAGCTTGTGAGTTGCGCCTCTGCCTAGGCGGTGAGGGGGTGGGAGGGACCTGGCAGCGGCCAGGGAGAATCAGACTCTTGCGCCAGCGCATAGCCCCGCGGGCGCCCGCTTGGCTCCCGCCGCCGCCTCGTTAGCAGCGCCTTGCGCACCGGCAGCCACGCCACCCCACCGCCACAATTCATTTATAGGTCTACAGCGTAATGGACTGGCTCATTGATGATTCTGGGCGCGCCCACTGCCATGGTCATTTGTCCAGTAAGTGTAGTGCATAGGTCTACAGAGTAATGCATTGACTGATTGATGATTCTGGTGCGCCAACTGTTAAGATCATTTGTCCAGTAAGTATAGTGCATAGGTCTACAACGTAATAGATTGATTGATAATTCTGAGCACGCCAACTGCTAAGGTCATATGTCCAATAAAAGTCGAGCATGTTTTTTTCGCGGAATGGCGGTGATCTTCTCCTGTCAGACCTATCGTCGGCTAACGGGGTTTTCCCCAACCAGGTATCTCTCATCAGTGGGGCACCCTCCCCAGCTGGAATACTCTTTAAGCTCCATACTGGTATGATGATGACAGACCAATGACTATTGTCCAAAAATATTTGTCTACTTCACAGATTGCCATTGATAGGGGAAACATTCATATTTCACTTGCAATTGAAAAAACAGATGTCCTTAGTTCTAGACAACTGAATCATTTGAAAATGAAAATAATGTACGTCAGAAAACGAAAATTATCAGGCTCCTATTGATCTACTTCAGGAGTCTATTTTCACTATTTAAATTAATTCCCCAATAACAGTTTACTTACGCCGTCTGCAGATATGTGTATACACTCCATTCTGGACTCACCTGAAACAAAATACGCTTGTCAGAGATCTCTAATAAATTAAGAAGTGTATTACATTATGAATTACATCCAGAAAATGAAACACCAGAACTTTAGATGCGACAATTTTCAACTAACTTGATCAATTGAATCTAGTAATTGTAGAATCAAGTCTTAAGCAGCTTTATTGTATAGTGCTTCATAATTTTTAAAACAGCGTAATGTGAGACTTTTACAGCAATATATTCATGTCTTCCAGATGTATCATCCGTGTGCTCCATTCTCAAATAACAACTGGGATACAGAACTCCAAATTACGACTATCGTTAGAACCTCACACATCGGAAATATATACTGCTGTTGACGGTTTCATCCAATCGGGAGATTGAACGTCAGTACAATGACGTCACTATGACAACGTTCAAGCCCCCGATTGGAAGAAACAGTCAACAGTTGATACCTACAATGTGCAGTGTTGCGAACATCGCAGTATAATGTCAAATTCTTTAAGTACTTCACTGCACATCTTTAAATCGTGGACTGAATATTTGCAGTAAAGTGATTACTATGTATGAAAGTAAATTGTAATTCCGAAAAGGGCAACGCGGTTGAGCAATACTCAAATATATTCCGCGTAACACATTTCTCTCTTCTTCTATAAACAACTGATCACATAAAGCGTTCTCAATTTCCATGTCAGCACAGTTTCGGGCTTTGCAGAAGGGTCGAGGTGCAAAGAAGGTCTAGCCTATTTACTTTCATGACACATGCCAGTAAGAAGGTCAACTTCCGAAGAGTGCTGGTTTACACACCGGATGGCGCAACCAGCAACAGCACCTCTTGTCCAAACACTCGAACGTGACTCTTTCGCTCCTTCACTTTCATTTGGCGTCAGGACGCCGCGCCGACGCGACGCGACGCGCCGCGACGCCAAATGAAAATGGCTAAGCACATACAAGCCTCGCGTGCGCGCCACGTCGCCCCGCGGGCTAAACCGAAATTATATTTAAAATTAGCTTTGCATAGGTTACGGCCCAGCCCACCTATTTCCATAATTAAACAGCGTGGAGAGGCGCGAGACGGGGAGCGCAAGGAGTTGCCGGGCGTCGCTGGAAGAGGCAGGGGACGTTGGACAAAGCGCGGCGACGTTGGGGTAAGAGGGGGACCTTAGGCGAAATAAGACAACGTTGGGATAGGAGGAGAGATGTTAGGTGGTGGTGATGTGAAAAGTTTGGCGACGTTGGGGTAAGAGGGAGGGGTTAGCGAAGTTTGGTGAAGTGGGGCGACTTAGGGTTAAGTGGGTGGACGTTCGGTGACGTAGGGTTAAGAGTGGGAATCTGTCGTTTGGCGAAGCGGGGAGTCGTTGGGTGAAGAAAGGAAAAGTTAGGCGAATGTTGGTGAAGTGAGGCGACGTTGGGTTATGAGAGAAGGTGAGGCGACGTTGGGCGACGATGTTGAGGGCCGCGGGGCACATTTGGGAGAAGTACAGTGACGCGTCCCAGAAGTGACGCGGGCAGTGAGCGGGAAATTACGAGCGAAAATTCTAGAAACCCGATGACTTTGGAAGAATATTCGATCGGCAGCATTAGAAGATGGATTGTACGAATCCTGAAAATTAAGATAGTGTTTCCATCGCCCCAATGCTCCATATCCTATGCAAATGTAATTATTTTCTCTTCTAAGCCATTGACTTCCGGACGTGTTTTATAGTCTTATGTACACGAAACCAATGAATGAATTAATTAGTACCTCATTTGTTTAATAGTATTTCTCCATAATACAAAAATGTCTAACATTTAAGAAAATCCAACCAGAGCTGGAGTACTCGATTGGGCTCTCTATAGCACTCACCATTTTTGTCATTTTTTTTAAATTAATTCTTAAAACTATGATACGTAAATGAGTAAAACAACTGACAAATTTTTGGAGTTGCATGTCATGATAGTTTGAAATTGCATTAACACGAAAACCGTTTGGAATTAAAAACAGCAACATTTTCAGATAACTCAATTTACGTCAATCTCTTCCCATTTATAACACAGTCTTGAATCATTTGTAACGAAGGGGATCAATATTAAATCAGTAAATTCGTAGAAGGCCAGTTTTGTTGTAGGCGGGATGAATATCTCTCAGTTACAGAATGCGAAGTAACTTCCGCAATTCCGAGGGGGCAAAGGCTTCAACTAAAACTTCAGAGTTTACCATACATAAAGTGCGTCTCCTAAGTTGCAGGATTGAAGGACCCGCACAGAATCAAAACTTTAGAGAAACTACTAATAAATCCTGACCTTCGAAGTTACGTAAGTCAAGCAGCGAGTTACAAGATACAACCTACACAAGAATTCGTTTTGAAGAAGCGGCAAACAAATGAGAAACGCGAAGTGAAATCCGCAGACGAAAACATCCGACTGTGTGTTTACAAAACATGAAAAAACCTGCTATAAATGCAATTGCAAAGCTTTATTTACACTGCGTTATTGCATTTTATAAAGCATATTCCAAACTGTGTTTTTTACCCAATTTAGTAAATTATAGTAGATACGGAGCTGCTAAATATAGAGGACGAGCAGATGCATTGGATTTGTTCTCGATGCCGTTAAATGCGCTCATTTGTACAAAATGAAAATCGTTCGACAATCTCTACGTGATGTTCATTTATTTCATGTTGCGGGAATTCTGTCGGAGGTTCTTTTTATCAAACGTACGAATAAAGCGGCAAATAAACCAATGAATCCTCGAAATGCAGGGCGTAACTTTTGAAAACCAATATCGCAATTCAATGGCTAGTAACTATAATAATAATAATAATAATAATAATAATAATAATAATAATAATAAAGAAATAAACATGAGAGGAAGAGTTGGAGGTTCAGATGGAGTAATGGAACAACGAAACAAGTACTGATTTTATGTTTACCAGTTCCATTCTAAGTTTATTATGCATAATGTCACCAACAGAAATTTCGAGTTCCGAATTCAGAAATGTCTCTTGAAGAAATTACGTAATTTTTTAAAAATATATATTTACATTTCTTTCATGCCACAATCTATTTTTTTCAAATATTTTTGGAGGGGAGGGGTTTACTAACTTCGGAAATTACTTTTGAAACTATCATATCGTTCACAAACAGAATCGTACACACAGACACTCACACTCAAGCATGTGCTCACACACTTTCAAACGTGCTCTGTGTCTCTCTCTCTGTCTCTCTCTCTCTCTCTCTCTCTCTCTATATATATATATATATATATATATATATATATATATATATATATATATATATAGTGGCGATATGGGATTATACAACCTCATAACACCACCGTTTCATCTGCATGAACGTTCACAGGCAGCGAGAAGAGCAGCCGAAAACCAGAGTAGCAAAACGCGCAGCCTGGTATCCGTTGCTCGTACTAGTCACCACGAACTATCAAGCCACGTTTTTACTGGTGAAGGGTTGAAGGAGGAGAAGTTACCCCCGCCACGGAGAATTTCTCCAGGCAACGCCAATAAATAGGCGGACGCGCAAGCGGAAGACCTCTTTTCCTGGCCATCACGCATCGGGTCAACATCTCTCTTTTCTGCCAGCGGTCGTCGAGAAAGCAGCTCTTCTAGTAAGTCACCGCTCGACAAGTAAGCAGATTTTCATCAGCGCTCGTCAGATTAGGTAGTAATTGCCGCCGCAACGACTGTTTAGATAGGAGTTTACGGCGTTGCAAAGACGTCTAGCTAGTCGTCCGCGAAGTAGTGAGGAATTAGTGAAGTATTCTTCTATTAACTGATACGGGAAGTAAAAAGTTGCCCGTTGTGAGGAAAGCTCTGAAAGTTCTTGATTAACGGAGTAAAAGTTAGGAACGAGCGAGGTACTTGCACTGGCAGTCAGGGAAGTGCAAGGGACATTTTTCTACAAATTGGGCGTAATCGAAGGCGGTAGGAGCCGAGGGAGGAGAAGAGACCGATTAGTGGAGTCGGAAGAATACGCGAGTCGACCGGGGAGAAGACGCCGTTCAGGAAGATAGAAGAAGACGCAAGAGGACAGCGTAGGCAACGCAGAGGTCGGAATCGAGCAACGCGGTGCGGAACGCAGCACGCGACTTCAAGGTTGGAAAGTGGACAGTTTCGAGGTAACCTGTAGAACTGTGAAATTAGGTCAAGTTCACGTCGGCAGGGAAAATACTAGATCCAGAAGTGTTAGAAAATTGAGGACACGGGTGGTAATAATTTGCAGCTTGGTAGTGGGAGATTTAATGCGTTATTGCTTGCCTTAAACCATTCTATTGGAGCAGTCATTATTCTGTTATTAGCAGTTATAATTAAAAGATAAATTGAGAGTAGTGCACTTGCCCACATATTATTTATTGTATGTAATATTTTAAAGAAAGGCAAGAGATTGTAAATTAAGTTTAATTTCACGTGCAATTGTAACTAGAATAACTTAAATTTAGACGTATTGAATTTTCAAAGGGAATTCCCAGTACTGGTTAGAGAAATTGCTTCAGAAAGTTAGTTCTGAACAAAATTAAGTGTTCATTCATTAAATAGGCTGTAAAGGTTGCTTATTTGTATTTATTTGATCATTTTTGAAAGTGTAATTCTATTTTTGATTTGTTTTTCGTTGTCATCAACTCATGCCAGAATTTTGGGTGAATTATATGCTCGTTTATGTGTGATTTGTGTGACTTTTATTGTGTCAAGGGTTCAGACCTTTCTCGTACCCCAAAGATCCTGCTTCCTGAGATTCTAAGCTCGCTTCACGAGCATAATATCTTAACAACCCGCTTACAGTACACGCGGCTGTGTGTGCAGAAGGTACAAGTTTGTGATCGATAAAAGGGGTGTTAGAATATATATATCACACACACAGCAATGTACGCATGCACGCATACACATAATTTCAATTTCCGAGCCACTGGCCTTTTTATTCACGGGCGACTCCAGCGGCATCGGCTGCAGCTACACCACGCGTCGCGTCGCGTCGCGTCGCGTCGCGTCGCGTCGCGTCTTTCAAATCGAGATGGCCCCGCCTCCCAAACGAGGGCTTTCCGGGCGCCTCGGATGACAGGCGATCGACCGCTGCGCCGCCCCGGTGACATAAGAATGCGCCCCCACCCCCCACCCCGCAGAAGAAGAAACGACGCCAGCGGACAGCTGGGCCCGTGACGGATTACGCTTCCTACAAGTTTACATCTGCCCTCGCCGGAGCAGCCGATCCGCGAGCAGACACATCGACAGGGCCAAGGGAGCAATTCAGGAGATATGCTTCGACTTGATACTTCAAGTGCCTGAAAAGGACCATTCACTAACGTTATCGTAGAGTGAGGAAGTACACTTCGTTTCACATAAACATGGACATTCACAATGATCATCGACGTAAACGTGAACGAAATCCGTTCATCGATATAGATACAATATAAATATTCGGCACGGAAGTTGTATGGACTTGTGGACGTGATCATGACTATATGAGAATTATTTCCTGTACCTTGATTCTATTTAGCATTTAATAGGGAATTATAATGAATAATTACAATGTACGCTCTGACAAACTGCATCTTCTTCTAAAGAAAACCCTAGAGGATCTTTGGATCTTCCTGCGGGCCACGGTAGCACGATGTTTACAGATCACGTCAATGAGAACGTGAAAGCTCGCAGCTCGGAAACATTCCCGGTAACATCGCAGGCTAAGGTTCGGATAGTTTATACTCATGGATGTGTATGGTGCAATTCAATAACACGGCACCACACTTTCGAATTATCATTTCATTGTGAATGAATCTTCAAGAGTTGAGAAATCGTCTTTTAACACACATTAGGGAAAACTCACTATAGGGAAGAAAAGCACATTGCATTATATTCATTCTCATTGTTAATTTTGTCTAGCCATATTTTGCATTCATGCCAATTTGTACACCAACAATATACCAAGAATATGCTGCAAAAAATAAAATGAGTCAGAAAGTTTCACAATCGAAACACGACGTTTAACACAACCCAAAGATTTTGATTCATTGAACGGAAAACGATTATAAAAATAATGTAATGTTTAGGAGCAGGAAAAAATTACAAGAGAATACATAACAAATCAAGTTTCAACTAATTTTAATCTCGAAGTATTTTAGAACAAAAGAAAAATTGTCATCAGGTCAACCCGAAAAAAAGATTCAATACAATTAATTATTGTTCACCACGAAATCTGACGAGCAGAATGGGTGAGATCAATGTAAAAAAAACTCTTCTTGAGAGCAAAACTAGAAGAGCACTTCACGTGAAGGTTACATTACGTCTAACATTCAAACAAAAAGAAAACAATAAAGCAATCGAAAAGCAGATGGAATCCGATGGATTGTTCGGGTCTCAAGTATCAACACAGATACGACGCAACACGATGTAAAACGTATCAGATAACGCGACCAGTCACGAAAGAGGTTCGCACGAAGCCAAAACACGCACGCCTGCCTTTACCTCTTCCTCTCCGACTGACTGCAAAGCATCGCCCGTGAAGGACAGGGGATTCGCCGTTCGAGGTGCCTCGATAGACAGAAGCGTCGATTCAGCTCAACGCTCCGACGGCAAAAGGCAGGGAGACTGTGGTCCAGGTTAAGAACCAGTGGACACTTATACAATAATATGAAATTCGAATAGTTTCGAAGACAGGTTGTAGGTCGAGTGTTGGAAATGTATTTACGATTTCAAATAAAAAGCCGAAACAAATAAGAATACGAATAAAATCAATAATAAATTTAACAAAATCTTACAATAGTAATAACTGTCATTTTAGAATTAAGTTACAAAGTAATTAATGACAAAAACAAAATTCAGCAGGTAGTGCATTCAAGATACTTCACAAACGAAAAACAGTAGTTTATAACATTATTTTTCAATCTCGCCCCTCAATTCTTTTGTGCTAATTGACAATCAAAAAATAGACACAACAAACTAATTTCTTTCAAACGTTGCTTAATAGTTTTAGAAGCATTGCAACAATAACATTTGTTAAGATGGTTGAGTTTTCTTATTATCAAGTGTTCAAGTGGGGTTCCCCTTTTTGGGGAGGTATGTAAACGGTTCAGGAAAACCTTACCGCGGGATGCAGTCGGTATCTGCCCAACAGAACGGGATGAAGTCGGGCGATCCCTTTTTGGGGAGGTGGGCAAACGGTCGAGGAAACTTTGACCGCGGGATGTAGTCGGTGTTCGACCAACAGAACGGGATGAAGTCGGGCTATCCCTTTTTGGGGAGTTGGATAAACGGTTCAGGAAACGTTGACCGCGGGATGCAGTCGGTATCTGCCCAACAGAACGGCATTGAGTCGGGCTATCCCTTTTTGGGGAGGTGGGTAAACGGTTCAGGAAAAGCTGACCGCGAGATGCAGTTTGTATTCACTCAACAGAACGGGATGGAGTCTGACTATCCTTTTTTGGAGAGGTGAGTAAACGGTTCAGGAAAATCTTACCGCGGGATGCAGTCGGTATAATGCCAACAGAACGGCATTGAATCGGGCTATCCCTTTTCGGGGAGGTGGGTAAACGGTTCAGGAAAAGCTGACCGCGAGATGCAGTTTGTATTCACTCAACAGAACGGGATGGAGTCTGACTATCCTTTTTTGGAGAGGTGGGTAAACGGTTCAGGAAAATCTTACCGCGTGATGCAGTCGGTATAATGCCAACAGAACGGCATTGAATCGGGCTATCCCTTTTCGGGGAGGTGGGTAAAGGGTTCAGGAAAAGCTGACGGCGGGATGCAGTCGGTATAATGCCAACAGAACGGCATTGAGTCGGGCTATCCCTTTTTGGAGAGGTGGGCAAAGGGTTCAGGGAAAGCTGACGGCCGCGGCGGGTTGCAGTCGGCGCACGCACACTGAGAGGTTAAGCGGAGGCTTCTGGCGCCGCGCGATGCAGCGTCAGCGACGTCGAACCTCCTCCACGCGGCTCGCGCGCGGGAGAGGTATGGGTCCGCACGTCCTCATAGCTGTTAAACCTGCCACGGGGCCGCGCCTTTGAAACCGCTGGAGAAACATGCACGGGGGCACCCCAAGCAGCTGTCAGGGACGATTTGCGCAGCAGCTCGCGGGCGCTCGCCGCCACGCTCCGCTGCGGGGGGGGGGGGCACGCCAACAGTTTTCCTCGCCTTTGACCCGAATTCTTGGAGGGGGGTTACAATACGTGTCCCTCAACTGTTATGCACCTAGTCCTTATTCTCAAATCAGGGGGCACCGAGTAAACACTCATTCTTATGAACCGTGTTCTTTAGAATCTTGAACAAGAAATATCATATGAGAAATAATTTGAAGAACTACTAAAACATACTTAGATACAAGTTATTTCTGAGTCACATAAATTAAGTGAGTTCTGAAAAATAGCTGTTTTGTTAAGGCCAATATATATTTACAATATTCTTTGTACAACTATCCGTAAAAAACAACAAATAACTCTTCTTTAATCGTAACCAATGATGAACACACCACGCAGTCCAGGACAAATGCTTTAAATAAAGACGATAACATCCTTCAAAACGAAAACTAAGACATTTTAATTCATACTAGAGAAATTCATGAAAGTGATTTAAGTTGTTTTAACTTGACGTCACGATGCTCCTAATAGAAGCATTTCCTGCAGAAAATTATTTCGTATTTCGTACTTCACCTCTCGCACTTTCACAGCGACTAATTGCCGTGAAATTCAAATAGACAATAACGGGCCCACGCCATTGAAAATTGACTGTGATTTGTCGCTAGAATCAAACGGCGAGTCGCCCGGTATTCCGTTGTCAATTACAGAGCACAGAAACGTACCTTCGAAATCAATTCTGCTGTTTGCTCTGACGTTACGTAACATGACGCCAGCATTTATGTTTGTTTATAGAGTTTCCAATAGCGCAATATTAACTCGTAATATCCAAAATACAATACGAGATCAGGATGAAATGTGATAATGGCGTATTTTGAACACAATTAGGCATTAATATGGATTAGTATTCAAACGTGGGATTTACGATTTAATACACATTTTATGGCAGAGCCGAGATGTAAATTCTTCATTTTCATGTAACGTAAAGCGCATTATTAATTTAATTTATTTTTTTCTGTGATTCCAGGAGTGAAAGAAGTAATCATTTAACTCGTACGATTCAAAGGCGATGTACATCATTCGAATAGTTTGCTAATCTGTCACTGATTCACCATACCCTTTTAAGGGAATTTGATTAATTGCGAGTAGTTTCAGAGTTCAAGCAATACGATATGAAATATATTTTATATTTATTTACACGTAATAAAAATGCGTACAAAGATTTACTACTTGTTCATAATATTATGTGCTGAGCATTGAAGAAGCTCTCCAATGCAAAATACTTTTTTCTGACTTTGCAATTTACAGAGTAACAAGGACAAAATATGATTTCAAAAACCCCACATAAATTACAATAAAATACAAGTTCACACATCTTTCTTTGTGTTTTCATAAACATAACGCCTTCCTCGAAATGTTCGTCGTCGTCGTCTGATTTGTTCGCAATGCGAACTGTTTGTTAACAGATCCTGTATTAATCCTTCGCCACACGCGCTAATAGAAAAGTTATTCGAGTAGGCCTACTGGCGGTGATTTGTCAGACCCACCATTTACGTCACCCTGCTTCACTACATGACTATTTGGTGCTTGAGACACTAATACGCCTTAAATACATTATACACACAAAAAATATTGACGTACAGTGTTTAACAATAATAAGAACAATATATGTTAGAAAAATCTATCATTTGTAAATTGTACTACACAAACGGCCTGAGGGATGCTGCGTCGCAATCTTTATGGAGGCTATTCTGTGGACAGCACTAAGCCCATTCGCACGAACAGGAAGCTTCGACATCTGAGACCATTAACAGAGATATTCTGAAAAGGACGGCGCGCGGAAAATTCCTTCGACGCTCCATCAACGGAAGAACAACTCCGTCAGCTGAGAGATCGAATGCGTGTTTCGTACGGTTAAGGACATCCAGACGAAGGGCGCCAGTGCGTTTATGCGGAGGCAACGAGATCGGACACGCGCGCTCGTAAGTAGGGGCAGGGCGCGCGCACACTTCACTTGTTGTGAAGTCGGGGACCATAACAGGCGGCGGCGGGCGAGAGCGGATATCGCGCGGGGCGGTGAGCAGAGTTCCCCGCCACGCCCCCCTCCACGGGGCGAAGAAAGCGCGGAACCTTTCAAGAGAGCGGGGCGGGGACATCCCCTCCGCGGCCACACCGCATCGCTACGGCTCGCCCCTCGCGTCCTTCCCTTTAAAGCGGGAAGAGGCGGGGAGCTGAAAGAGAGAGCGAGAGAGAAGGGGAGGGGAGCGGAGCGGAGCGGAAAGGAGGATAAACGCCGCCCTTGAGGTTTTCGCGAGGACACTCGTGTGCTCCGTAAGGTGATCCACGAGGTAGACAGGGCAATCTCCGCGGCGCGGCGAAGCGGGCGAGGCGGGGCGGGGCGGGGCGGGGCGGGGCGGGGCGGGGCGGGGGAGTACTCTCCCCGCTCTTCGCCCCGCACCGCCCCAGGTCGCTACCCATTCACGAAGCGGCGACGTGGACGGGGTTTCTTCCGGCCGCGCTCACGGGGGCTCAAATCCCAGAAACGTGCTTCGCTAAGGACGCGCTCCACGAGCCGGCCACGCGCCTGTCACAGCCGCGCCGACGGGTCAGAAGCCGGCGTGGCAACCGTCACACAAACGGAACGTATTTACTATTCACTGCGTACGTATTTATTATTCACTGCAATCGTTCAAAACGGTGAATGTAAACATAAACATAAGGCATCAGCGTGAAAGTGCCCTACCTCCACGCTTGCAACTCTACGTCACCGTGATTCGAGATGAATACATCATTGTGTATGGCAGAAAGATGAAAAGAATTTTCGTTAGACTTCCTTTTTGATTTGAGAAAGAATATATTGCACATTTTTATCTTTAACGCTCGGAAACGGGCCATTTAATCGCCTTTTTGGTGTGAAAGGTCATTGACATTCTACCATGGACATGTTTACATTTACGATCATTGAGAATTATACATTTCTGTATGTGTCACACTCAAAGTCACAATTAAAAAACACTATACTTTGCAGCCATTGTAAAAATTGTAACAGCACTTCAAGTTGTCTACTTTATGAAATGGATTTATGATGGCCATTAGTTTATTTAAATAAATGATACGATTGAAATTTCAGAAATTGTATACCAAACACAATCCAGTCATGTCACAGATGTACAAACTGAATGAGAACATTCAGTCTGAGAAACGTTTTTGCTCTTTAAAAATATGTTTCATCTTAGATTCGAGAATAAGTGACGATAATTGGGTCATGACAGGCGCGGCCTATTTGTTTCTGTATTTGGTTTCGCTGAATCATAATATGAAAATCTCGTGTGACGTACTAGCGTTGTTTCTTGAAAATATGGGGAGAAGTGTGTTAAAGAAAGGGGCATTTCCCTGGCTCGTTCCCAGGTAACTTACTGATGTTTACGCTTGAACACCTGTAACTACATTTTCAAAGCCCGAAGTAAACAAATAATTAGCAATACGTGTATTTAAACGCTTATTGTACTTCCACCTCATTTTAATTATTTGCGTGTTTTGATATTTGCAATAGCCGGATGTGTAAAATCACACGTGCTCGTTATGAATGAAAACAGGCTGCAGCAGCTGTAGGGTCAGAGAGCAATTGCAACTCGTCTGTTGCTTAGGCTTGCGTTATTTCTCTCTTACCTCTCCTTCTGAATATATTCATGTATTTATGAATGTTGTCATAACTACTTAAGGATGTTATTAGGAATTTCGTTTCTTCAAATATTTTTAGTGGTACATTCATCCTGAAGTCACAGTGAAATTGTATTGTCCAGAGCTTCATGAAATTACATATAAAAGTCCGCACTGCTACTTTCACGTGGTATATTAGCAGACGCACAACAGAATTAAGCGTCATATTTCAGTCACACATGCATTTTAAGAGAAGGGCTATACAATCGTATTCAAAGCACACCACATTCGTTAAAAAGTAATAAAAATCATTACTCGTAAATGCGAAAAACACTGGAAGAATCAAAATTTCAAAGTGTATACAAAGAACAGATAAAATATTGCACGTCATTGATACTGAGTGCTCTTAATTCATCGTATACAAAATCTATTTCAAACAAAATGCTGCGAAGGTGCAAAAAAGAGGAATTTAAAATAAAATGCTAGATCGACCAAGCGTACATTCGTTACACCGGAAACCTGGCAGTTTTTTCTTCTTAACCAGGAATTAAAATATTCGTACATTGTGAATTAACCAAGTGATCTATAAAAGAGGCACAAACATGTCTACATTTTGAATGATTCTCTTTCTCGTTCACATATTCATCGTAAACAAGTCTCTAAAATAGCGTTGTTTCGTAAGGAAACTATTTTGGATGGGAGAATAATGTAATCAAACATGCATTATATTACCGTTCTTACACTTGACGATATTCGCAGTATCAGATTCCCACCGCACCACAATGCCGTCGCAACCACGATTTCTGCCCACGTCATTGGCCATTACATCGTGAGATTTATTTCCCATCTCCCGTCAATAGCCTGTTCCACACGTATGACACACGCAACCTGCCCTCTCGCAACATTTTCATGTAGATGTCTACTCCATAACTCAACACTTGTCTTCTTTTTTTTACAAAATTACCCTCTGTATCAGCTGTCATCGTACACAAACCCTTAATGTAACGTTAAAAATAACACAAAATTACATTAGTACGAACGCGCGGCAGAGGATTCTATTTACTTCCATTCGCGATTACACGTTTATAAAGAGAGCTTTGGAAACATTTAAGGAACATTTTAAACTTTAGAGACTTTTAAACACACTTTAAGAACTTATTTTCTCTCTCCTATTTGAGCCGTCAAAAGAATGAAAATAATAATAATAATAATAATAATAATAATAATAATAATAATAATAATAATAATGAAAGGAGTGTGTTTCACGAGCTCGAATGCGTACGAGTTTTTTCTTCAATTATTTATTACCGAGAAAATCTTTCTAATTTCGAAGTTTCTGCCTGTTTTTAGACTGAAATACCACGTGACACTTAGAAATCCGATTTATAAAATCGTGAATGTCCGGAATTTCCGTGTTGACACATGAAAACAAATAAACTAAAAAGGAAGTTTTTTTCATAACACAATTTTCCGCACTGCAGCTTTCGTGAAAGTAAAAGTTTCAATTACTACCTCCACCACCACCACCAAAACTAGTGAACTACTGACCCAAATTTTAAACAAGAACTTTTCTACGCTCACTTTCTTGTGAAAGAAATGCATGGAAAAGGAACAGTCCTTTTCGCGAGAATTACGAGCTGAATAAAACAAACAAAACTCTCTATCGCATAATAAGGGAGCGGAAAAGTTACAATAGAGACAAGGAATTCAAAATGAAAGCGACGGAAAGCAAATAGTGAAAAATAAAAATACGCTACGTCCTGTACACAGTCCTCTGCCAACGGCATTTACCAGACGCGTGGAGTTCCATTCAAGTGAAACAGAAAAGCGTGTAACAAATGGACGTGAGAACATAATTCAGGTTGTAGGACACTCCGGAGAGAAATATTGGCGCCACATAAATTTTTTCTTATATCCATTTCATATACTTTTAAACCGAACCTGAACATTAAGTGATGTTAAACAAATTAGTGAAAGTAAAAATAAAAAACAACTACAACAGTTTTCTGAAACTACCATTTCGAACTAATTCCGTTTCCGTGTACTCAGGCGAAATTCGTGACACTTCCACGATCACAAAATGTTTTGATATGAACTATACGCTTTTCTTGGCTTATTCCGCATCATATCTTCACAGAAAAGAATTTTTTTCTAAACCTCCAGTGATTTTAAATAAATTTTGCTACACACATCTTTTATCACATGAAAACTATTTTTATGTGGTATTAGGACGTAAAGGAGTTAGTATGCATTTCATTATCTTTAAAAATCGTAAGAATTGGCTGAACAATTAAATCCTGTTGCGTGCAAAATTAATAGCTTCTATTTCCGTTAAATAATATGAAAATCCCGTTTCATGTAGATTTGTAGTTTCATACATATGTTGCTTCTTTAAGATATCTAAATGTAAATAATTTCGCTTGCCGGGCCACCAACCACAGAACACTACGAAACACACAGATTGGTAAATTGGATATACTTCATTACATTTTTACTAGTGAACAGAAGAATTGAAAAGGTAGTACCCACCAGCTGAAAGGTGTCTACATTTATACAAACGTCTGGCTCACACAAATTACGAACAAAACAGAAAAACGAGGGCGATGACTGTTATCCCAGCGCCTTCAACGCTCGCCACTGCGGAAAACGCGACCCTTGGATCCGAGTGGAGATCGGAGGCGCAGCGACTCCAGCACCGCCCCACCCGCCCCGAGCAGGCCAGGGGCCTTTGGCGTCGGCCGGGAGGCCGCGACGCCCCAACGCCGGCACGTGATGCGCACGCGGCCTCCCGCCACGGCCCGACTCGTCGGCGGACGGCGGCCGCGAACACAGAATAAATAAATCAAATAAAAAAAAAAAAGAGAGAGAGAAAAGTTTCAGGTCAGAGATCAAACCGGACTTTCCTCTCTTCGCCTCTTTTGTTTTTATTGCGTCACTCGACCGACACAGCAATCGGGGGAGGGGAGCAGAGGGGGCCCCTGGCCAGACGCCGCCGCCGCCGCCGCTGCCACCGCCCTTGCTACTCTATTCCGATATTATCGCAACAGCTACTTATTCCGTGGAGGATACACAGGAGCTGTGGGCGAGACGCGAAGGGAAGAGATCGCTTCAGAGACTTTGCCAGCTTAGCAATGGAAGAATGATTTATAAACGTCAAAGCAGTTTATGAAGGAGGGCCGGGGAATTTGATACGGGAGAAATGGGGAGAGAGAAGTCTCGGCAGGGTTTATAAAAGGAACGGAGATGTATTTATCACAGGAGTAAGTTAGGTATTGAGTTCTTTTGAATGTTCACATTTTGTAAATTTAAAGTGTTAAATACTTCTGAGGTTTTCCTATAACTGTCGAATAATAAAGTGGGCAATATAAAAACAAATACGTTATTGGGAAAAATGGAAAAGAATCCTGTTTCCATTTTACAGAATTTTCTACAATTAGTTCACGGAAGTGTTCAAATCTGGTGTATCCTCGTACCGAGAGAGCGAGCTGCAAATGGCAACTTCCTGGGACTAGCACCATGTCCCGTGGCTGACCAAAGTTCGGATCAAGCGATAGTCTCTTCCACAGGTATTCAGAGCTAAGATATATTTCTTTCTATGTAGGGGGGTGACGAAAAGCCAGCTACTGACACGGGCGACCCATGATGACAATGTGTGTGTTCCACCGCTGCGAGCGAGGTTCGAATCCCGGTGGGTGCAGGAGTGAACCGGTTGGCGCGGAAAGCCGTTTCACGGAGAAAGCGCGTGCGGCGCAGGGTTTCTCGCGCTTTTCCCGTTCGCCCTGCCCCTCGTTCCCCCATCGCTGCATCCTCATTCGCACTGCAAACCTTCATAATCGCCTACCTTCAAAATTCTTCTTCCACCGCCTACGTATGGCTACACGATTTAGGCACCGAAATCATAAAAAGGAATAAAGAAAGGTAATGATGAGAAGCTGTTGGCTCTCGCATATTTATTCATTTGCGGGGAAGCAACTGGCCTTCTTTTAGATGATATATTATTATTATTATTATTATTATTATTATTATTATTATTATTATTAACAACAACAACATAGGTCTGAGAAAAGCAACAACTCTTTCTTACATTTTTCAGACTGAATTAATTTCAGATCTACTCTGTGCAAACTTGTGAACGAAATTACGCCCACGGTATTTATCGAAGTTAGCGGTAAATCTTCAATAAGCACCTTATCCACAACCGCTCATCTCCCCAATACAACTCGTAAACCCCATCAATTTGTTCTGTGGAACTCGTGATTTCACGCTCGCGGGCTCTCCGAACAGGAGTCAATCATAATCGGAAACCGAATCCGCGCCTGTAACCCGGCCTTCCGAGAACAATTGCAGCGTGCAAGCGGAACACCGCGGCGGGCGAGGAGCAGGGCGGCTGCGCGCAGCACAAGACGAGAGCGACGAGGATGCATGGGCCGAGTGACAGGCCGGCGCCGCGCGTTACGGCTTGTAAACACGGCGCGGCGCGGCGCGGCGTGCGCGGGGAGGGGAGGAGAGCGCGCAGTGTCTGCTCGTAAAAGAAGAGGTGCGATGGGGCGCACGCGAAACGCAAGCGGCAAGTGGACCGCCGCGAGTGTGGAAGCTGCGGAACTAGTGTCGGCGCACTAGACAGCCAGCGTTTTAAATGTTAAATTCAACTGGCCGGTTTACGGGAATGTATCAATTTTGCAACGTTTTCGCTAGGACAACGAGACATGCCGAAATATTTGCTGCACCTTAGTCTCGCACTTACTTAGTTCAAAACATTGCCATTATTACAAATTACAAAGATTGAGAAACTTATCCAATTATACGGACAGTTTCAGTAATTGCAATGACGCGTTTCGGAAACAAATTAAGTGTATTCTACCACTTGAAATTTAAATAACTGCTTCAAATTACAATTTATATTTGTAATAATTTAATTTTCTGATCTATGTTATTGCTTTGCAATTGATTCCATAATAGTTTCACAAAGTTAATACAATAATTGACCAATAATTAATGTGCTATCTTTCCAATGATATTATCCAATTTATGGATGGCATGTTGATATTATCGTATTTCAGTATTGAAACTTACAATATCGACTGTAGCTTACAAACACGAAAATAAATGCACTTTTTGTCGTATTCAAACAAGTGTAGGGGCTGCGGATACATTGTAAACGCAATTTATGTTACTTCATCAACATGTAAACATATTTTAATATTACTTTTCCAAATTACAGGTTTATATTTTACTCCAATATTCATTCCAATTACACAAGTTCAATATTTCGAAATTATTACGGGTGCGTGCTTGGGTGACGGGGCTTCGGGCGGCGGGGAGCGCGCGTCGGGCCGGGCCGCGCCGGGGCCCGAACCCGCGGCCGCTTCCGAGCCTGCCGGCGGCGGGGCGCGCGGAAGCGCTCGCAATGAATTACGCGCGGCTGGCTGTCACGAGCTGCTCCGCGAAGGGAGCGGAGCTCTCGCATGACCCGGCTCCGGCTATTGCGCGAGAGAGACGCGTTTTCGTTTTGCTCGTCGCGGTGTCGTAAGTCTTCGACTGTTACATCGGGCCCCGCAACCCAGTTCCGAGTTTGTTTACGCCGCCGTGATAAGATATGTATCTCGCAGTCAATTAGTGTAATAGAAACAACTCCGCTGTATAAATTACGTAGTGCTCTGCCTTTCGGCAACGGAACAAAGAGGTGCGGATGATCTCATACTTTAGGTGCACGGGCATAAAAGGAGGATAAAAAAAAAGACGAAGCGGTTTTACTCCTCGTGTCATCGCCGAGCACTTCTAAAACACGTGGCGTCTCCCCTTTCCACGATACTTTCCGTGCGATGCGACAGCCAGCTGCGAAGCTGTCAGATTTTCCGCTCTTCATTTTAAGCCTCGCGCAAAGTGAGGAAAAATTGGCGTAGGAGGCGACATCTCGTAAAGCGATCTTCTCGCCCATCCGACAGAGGTCGGCGAGAGCGGAGCGAAGGCTCCGGGTTCGACTCCTCGACCGCGGCACGGTAGTCGCGCGACGAACCAGGCCTAATTTTACGACGGCGCGGCCGAACACGGCGGGACGAGGCATGACGAGAGCAAACGAGACGAGAGGAGACGGCCCTTCGAGTGGCCGGCCGGCCGGCGGCGGTAGAAAACCGGACTCCCGTAATTTATGGAGGGTTGTAAGGGCCCGATGGCCCTCGGGGCCAAGTTCCTGCCCCGTTATTGGGTCATGAGGCTCAAGGGCGCGGACCTCGGCGGGTCCTTCGCGCGGAGAGCGGAACACACGCGGGGCGGGGCGGGGCGGAGAGGAAGAGGAGAGCAGGGGCGGGGCGGGGCGGGGCGGGGCGGGGCGGCGCGAGCGCGCTTCGCTTGATCTGAATGGAAGCGAACTTTCGCAGTTAGAGCCTCGCGTCAGAAGGCGCCGCTCCTCGCAACTCCGCGAAACAAGCGCACACGTGCTCCGCTCACCCACGTGACGCCCCGCCGGCCGCCCGCTAACGCGCCCCGCACGAAACGGCTCAGCGGACTCCTGCGCCCCTCGAGGCGAATTTTCGTCTCCCACGCGCCCTCATAAACCACGATGAATGTCAGGTCCCGCTTCGCTTTACTTTAGGCGCACCGATTCGCTTTCAATAAGCACGTGCTCGTTTTTCGTAACAGATCTCGAACCGATATCGGCGGTGCTCGGTCTCGATGCACGCATACAAAAAAACCGGCAGCGGTCGGTCGGTCGTCCACCCCGGCGACGCAGAGCGACGCGGCGCGGCGCGGCGCGGCAGGGAGCAGAGTGGGCGGGGCCGGGCAGGAGAATCGGCAACCGGGGCGCTGGCTGGCTGGCGCTGGAAAGAGGCGGCGCGGGCGGGCGGGCGGCACCCGCGGCTGCATCCGCGCGCCGGGCGCAGCCAGCCGAGCCGAGGCCCGCGGCGGCGGCGGCGGCGGCGGGCGGGGGCGGGGGCGGGGACAGCGCGGGGGCGGCGGCGGCGCAGAGCTCGATGAAAACCGGGCAGCGCCCGCGCCGCCCGCGCCACCCGCGCCGCTCGCCCGCCCGCCCGCCCGCCCGCGCGCCCGCCCGCCCCCGCGCGCCCGCGCCCAGTAATTATAAAATGCGCGGGCTCCAAACCAAGGAAACGAGAATCAATAAAAGCGTGTTCAATACCGCCGCTGGTGAACGCGCGCCTGCACAGCGGCAGATGCCGCGCCCGCGCCCGCGCCCGCGCCCTCGCCGCCCGACCCACCCGCCCCGCACGGACACTCGTACTTTTTAATCGGTACACGCGCCCGCGTTCGGAAGAGACAACAACCGCGACAACAAAAAACAACAGGCGCGACAAGCGGGGCACGCGGAGCCAGCGGGGCGAACGGTGCGCGTGTTCGACATGACGTACGGCCCGCGCGGCCTTCGCGTCCGACGCGGCCGGTGTATGAGTCGTGGATTACAAAATCGGTCCTTTTAGGCAGGATTAGCCAGGCGGGCGGGAGGCGGCGGCGGCGGCGGGCAATCAATATGAGAAAAGTGGAGGCGACGTTAGGCGGCGCGGGGGCGGCGCGTGGGTGCGGGTCGCAACGGCTGGCGCGCGGGCGGGCGGGCGGGCGGGCGGGGGCGACCGGGCCGGAACCCGCGCCCTCGGCCTCCGCCTCTGCTGGCGTCGTGGGCCGTGCGCCGCGCCGCGTCGCCGTGCCGGGCCCGGGGCCGCCGTCGCAGAGCCGCCGCGGGCGCAGGTAGGCGGCGTCGGCGCCGCTACGCAAATAACTTGCCGCCGCTGCCGCCGTAATGAAGAGGAAACGCGGAGGAACAAAGGAACGGAGCGAGGCGGCGCGAATTAATAAGCGACGGCGAAAAACAACGTGAGCCACGCGCAAGGACATTCGAAATAAGGCCATAAACGCACGGAAATCGACGCGAAACCCGGCGGGAATATGATTTCGGACTATCGAGCCGGTGCGGCTGTGGAAGAGAGCGGGCTGGCAGGCGGGCTCCCAGGCTGGCGAGCAGGCAGCCGGGCGGGCTGGCGGGCGGGCGGGCGAGCCAGCCAGCGAGCGAACGAGCAGGCAGCCGGGCGGGCGGCGGCGGGCGGGCGGGCGGACGGCGGCGGTGGCGGTGGCGGCGGCGGCGCGCGGGCGCGCGGGCGCGCGGGCGCGCGGCGGGCGGGCGGAGGGCGGGCGCGCGGCGCGGCAGCGGCTCGGCGGCGGGCGCGGGCGGGGGGAGGGAGGCGGAGGCGGCGGTGGCGGCGGCGGCGGCGGAGGCGGCGGCGGCGGCGCGGCGGCGGCGGCAGGCAGGGACGGTCGGTGGGCCTGCCGCCCGCGGCGCCAGCCCCCTACACAGCCCCAACCCAGCCCCCAGCCCGCGCCCGCGCCGCCGCCGCCGCCGCCGCCGCCGCCGCCACCGCCGCGCCGCCGCCGCCGCGCCGCCGCCGCCGCGCCGCCGGTCCCTGCCCCCGTCCCGCCGGGCTGCAAGCCCGGCTGCCTGGCCGGCTGGCTGGCAGGCGCGCGAGCGGGCGGGCGGGCTGGCGGGCTGGCAGGCAGGCGGGCGGGCGCGCGAGCAGGCAGGCTGGCTGCTCCCCGCCGACCGACCGCTCGCTGCTAGCGGCCGCCGCCGCCGTCGCCGCTATTCCAGCGTGGGGCGCAGCCATGAGCGGCAGCAACTGCGCCAACCGGGACCTGCTAGACAGCCCCATCTTCATAGACGCGGTGCGTGCGCACCCGTGTCTCTACGACTGCACGTCGCAGGAGTACAAAGACGCCGATCTCAAGACGCGAGCGTGGGAGGACATCGCCCGACTTCTCGGCGTCGAAGGTACTCGTCGCATCGCTTGCTGCGCGTTTCACACTCACCCGTCGCGAGTACCGGATACTCGCGACGGGTAGTACCCGCTCTCGACTCTTTCCGCCGCGCCTTCCTCCTCTGGCGTGGGGGCGCGCCTCTCCCACGCGGCGTCGCAGCACGTGCTCGTGCCGGCGGCGTCGCGTGGTGGTACCCATTGTAGCGCGGCACCCGCGCCGCCGCCGTCGCGACGGCCTCTGCCCGCCACGCGGCCGGCGCCGGGCGCCCAGCGCTGCGCTGCGCTCCGCTCTGCTCCTCGCGCGACGACGATCCGCGGAAGTGGACTAAAGCTAAACAGCTAGTTACGGGGAAGTGCCCTTCAGGGCTGGCGCGCAGTTCATCCGTCACATGTCTGTGTGCGAGTGGAAACGGCGCGCAAGGCAACAGAGTGAGAGAGAGGGAGGGAGGGACAGGGAGGCAGACGCACAGACGAAGAGAGGCGGAATGGAGTGGAGATGAGCGGAGCGGAGCGGAGAAGAGCGGGCGCCAGGGGCTTCTTTCAGTCCGTCTTAGCCCTCCGCCCCGTGATTGCGCCACCGGTCGCGCTCGTTCGCGCCTGCTTATGCGCGTATTGCGATTCCAGGCCGCTTGTTATTGTTGTCTTTTCTCGTCGAATCTATTTTTTTTTTTTTCCTTTCTTTCTCCGCGTTCGCGCGTGCTCTCGTTGTAAACGTGTTCATCCTTTATTTACTACTCGCGCGCGCTAACGGAACAACGGCAACATAAACTGTTTGTTGAAACTCTCGACACGAGTAGCGCATAATGGCACGGCTTAGGCAGTTAATATTGTAAAGGGAGAGGAAGCTGCTCGCGCTCGCGCGCTCTCTCCCCTTTATGACTCTTCGCTGCTCTGCTCCGCTCCGCCCCGCGCGCCGCCCGTGCACTCGAGCGACGTCACTCTACGCCGGCCACACACTCGACTGACTACACACAGGCGCCGCGCCGCCCGCCCGCCCGCCCGCGCCCCGCGCTCGCCGCCCGCGCCGCCGCCGCGCCGTCGTACGGAGTTGCACGAGTTGGTGTTTACTTTCCCTTGTATGTGTTTCCGTAAATCAAGTAGTTGCACTGTCAAGGTCTCTCTCTTCGCCCTCTCTCTCTATCTATCTCGCGCCGCGCAAAACATTTAGGCGCACGGGGTAGTATACCTCGTGGCGTTGGCGCGGCGCGCGGCTGTTCCGTCTTTCCTCGCGCGTACTCGTGCGACGGGTACCGTCCGCCTGGCGGCCTCCTCACCACCGGCTTTTTTTCTGTTTTGTTTCGGAGCGCTCTTCGCCGTGCGAAGAAGCACGCGCACGCCCGTGCGGCCGCGTGCGCGTGCTGTAGTCGGCCTCGTGGCCCCCGCGCGCGCGCGCGCTTTGGCGAGTGTGGCTTGCGTGTGTGGCGCGGGTATTTCCATTGTGTGGCCGCGTGTGCCGTGCACGGCGGGGACGACTTCGTGTGGAAGAAATATTGTTATTATTTTTGTGTGCGCGCGTGCGTGCGTGCGTGCGTGGCAGGCGGCGGCTTCAGCGGCTGCGACCAAGACGTCCGCGTCGATGGCGGTAGAATGTTGCATAACGAAAATAGCTAGATTCGGAGGCGGTGTTGTCACATGCTCGGGTGTTTTTCCTCCGGTGCTGGCGGCGGCGGCGGCGGTGTGTGTGTGTGTTGCGGCGACGGTCGCCGCGGTCGGCCGCCGTTATCGCGCGCTTATCGCCCTGCCGGATGCTGGTTTGCGCCCCGAGAGCGCCTTAGCGCCCGCGGGCGCGTGCAGGCGATTCGCCGCGTGCGACGCCGCGCGGGTACTCGGCGGGCGGTACTCGGCGCCGCGTCGCGCCAGCGCCGGCGCCGTCCGCGCCGCCGAAGCCGCCCGCCCGCCCGCCCGCTCGCTCTCTTAAAACTCGATCGATAAAACGGCCCGCACTCTTAAGACTGCCGCGATGACATTTAACTTTTCGTAATTAAAAAATCCTCGCTAATCTATATTTCAATTACGCCGCTTCACTGCCCCGTCGCTGTAGTTGTGTTGTGCGCCGAGGTCGGACTCCCAATGGCTCCCCCCATTGTTAGTGTTGCGTGCTGTGTAATTAATATATCGTTTTTGCGGGTAATTAAACGATGCAAACGTATCAAAATATCCTGCAGTAGTCCAATTATTCAAAGTAATTAATTCTCGACTTTCATGCTTTCTGCCAGAATGTGCTTTTAATTCTCATTATTTGCATTCAAATAAAATTTCGCGTTGAATTCAGAGACACTTGAAGCACAATAATATTTTCATTTCATGTATTACATATTCTAACAAAATGCAACTGTAACCTCATTAAATCGCTAATGCGCGCCGGGTCGGGGTCGCTTCCCGATTCACGCCCGCAACAAAAACACGACGCAAAAATTAGGCGTTTGTTTTATTGCAATACAATTCGCGTTAAACAAAGTGCAGAACAAGCTTTCAGCAGGGAGCTGTCAGATCTCAATGGCTAGTGCACAATACGGTTTTTGAAAAACAACAAAAAGCCCACTTCATTCGAGGGGGCTGCACAACCGGCGCGGCGCGATCCCGCCATTAGCAAGATGACAAATACATTCAGGCGGCCGTATACGCAGATTTTACGGGCCACGTTTTTTGTGTTTTTTTTATCGCTGCACCGGCGATGCGCGCGCGCGAACGCACTCGTCGCGGGTCGCGACTGTAACGCGTGTGCGAGCGAGCAGGAGTGCAGGTGTAACGCCCGCGACATTACCGCCGTCCCTCCGCTCTTCCGTCCAATTACTTCCCGCGCGTCGCCGCCAACGCCGCCGCCGCGCCGCCGTCGTCCGCGCGGCAACAATGGGCAGAGCGGGCGCGAGCACGGCCGTGCGGGGAAGCACGTGCGGCGGCGACCACGCGGCCTTTCCCCGACGCGCACGCGGGTAAACACGCCCGGAAAACGCCTGCGCCGCGCGCGGCGAGGCGGCCGGGCCGGGTCGCCGCCTGCCGGCCCGCTTGCTGGCCTCCGCGCGCGGCGTCGGGCCGCGCCACTTTGACGGCGGCCGCGACCACGCCGCGAGCTTCACTCGACGCCAACAAAGCCTCCTCCACAACAAATGGTTCGTGCGGGGAACGTTAGGCTCCCCTCTCCGCCGACCGCGAGAACGCGCCTTTTCCCCTCCGCTCGCCCCGCCCCGCCCGGCCCCGCACCACCCCGCCGCGGCCCCGCTCCGCCCCCGCCACACGGCTCTCGTGCGCCGGCGAAACTCAATGCGCATATGCCAAAGGGCAGTCTAGTAGTACGATGTTCATTGAAGATTTGACTGCTACCTTGGATATTCAATGAAACAGGCCACGGGGAAAGTGGAAGCGCTGACAGAGACGGAGAGCGGGGGAGAGAGCCGTGCGGAGATAGGAAAGTGGGGGAAAGGAAGAGAGTACAAAGCGAACGGCGCGGCAGCGGCGAGACACGAGCGCATAGCGCAGGGGGCGCTGCGGAGCGGAGCCGCGCCAGGCGGACACAGCGGCGCGGGGCGGCGCGGAAGTTTACTCGCGTCGCAATTAGAAGCTACAGCCACTACGAGGATTTGGAATTGTACAACAGCCGTTCTGTCTAGTGTAACATTACACTTTAACGGGCGCGCTGCGGGCCACTCGCGCCACCTCCGCCGTCCAAGCGCAGGGGACATTGTTTTCCTCGGGGGATAGACTGCGTTGTGGTCGAGTGTCACTCCGCGCAGAGGAGATCGGAGGCCCAGGGGCGCGTACCCGCTCGACACTGCCGCACGGGTACCCCGCCACGGCGCCCGCCGCTTTTTATACGGCGCGTTTTTAACGATTTTTTAAATTGGACATGGCCACCTCGCGCATGAACCGCCATTTTGTGCCACGCGGCGGCGCGCCAGCAGCCAGCCAGCCAGCCAGCGCGCGGCGCGGCTCGGCGCGGCGCCGGGCGGGCCTCCCCCGCGCCCGGGTGGACCGGGCCGGCCCGACCGCGGCATGGAACCCCTGTCCCCCGGCACCGGGGGCGGCGCGGAACCCCCGGCGTGGGCCAGCTGCCGCCCGCCCCCGCCCGCTCCGCCCCGCGCCGCCCCCGCGCGGCCCCCTAATCTCCACAGCTCTGTAATTATCCCGTGCCATGTACACAAACAGCACGCATTATTGATTTGGTCCGACCCGCGCCGCCGGCAGGGGGAGCGCGGCGCGGGCGGAGGGGCGGGGGGGCGCGCGGTGGCGGCAGCGCGGCGCGGAGCGGCGTGGCGCGGCGCGGCGCGGCGAGGGAGGGGAGGGCCGCGTCGCGGGGGAGGGGCGCGCGGAGGGGAGGGCGCTCGGCGCGGGTCCGCCGCCTCCACCGCCACCGCCGCTGCCGGCAGCCGCGCCAGCGCCACCCCCACCCCCCGCTGCCGCCCGTCCTCCGCCGCGCCGCCCGCCTCCGTCGCCAGCTTCCCGCGCCGATGAAAAAACGAAAAGCAGCGCGCAGTCTCGAACTCTGGCGCGCGGCCCTGCGGCGCGGGAAAACCGTTTCGATTTAGTGGGCGCGCGCGGCGCGCAACCCGAACGAACGAGCGAGCCAGCGAGCGAGCGTGCTAGCTGTGGGCGAGCAAAGGGGGGGTTCCCCGTGCCACCGTTTCGCTTCGCACCGCGAACGAGCGAGCAGCGAGGGCGGTGTCGGCGCTGGCGCGCGCGCGCGCGGGCGGCCGGCGCCGCGGGCTGCGGGTTCGTGCCCCGCGCGCGCGGTGCGGTGCGGTGCGGCGCGGCGCGGCGCGAGGCGAGGCGGCGGAGGCGGCGGCGCCGCGAGAGCGCGAGCGCGCGCGCGCGGCCGCGGCAGTGGCAGTCGCCGGGCGTCCTGCGAGCGACGCGCTCGCCAGCGCCAGCGCCAGCGCCGCTTGCGCATCGCGGCCGAGCACGTGCCGCCGCCACCGCCGCCGCCGCCGGCGCCGCGCCAAAGCACGTGTCGCGCTTGCGTAGGGCGCGCCTGCAAGCACAAATGGAAGCGGCTGCGGGACTACTACAAGACGTGGCTGGAGAAGCGCAACGCGCAGGAGACGCAGGGCGGCAGCCGCCGCGTCAAGACCTGGGTGCACTCGGCGCGCATGGAGTTCCTGCGGCCCTTCCTCACCACGCGGGAGTGAGTATTTGCCGGCCGACCTGCCCCGCCGGCCCCGCGGGGCAAAAATAATTACCCTCCGCATTATGAGACAGGAGCTCAGGAGCTTAACCCCCCTGGTAACTTGCGTTAGAAGAGCGGGGCGTGGAAAACGCGACTAACCGTTACGAGACTCAAATGCCGGGTAATTTGTAAAACGATCCCAAACCGGGTCGCTTTCCCCAAATTTCCACGTCCAAAAACACCACCAGAAAATTCCACATTGCGAATAATGTTCCGGCTTACACTTTGCTAATTACACACAAATCATTATGAAATATAAATAACTGCTCTCCCAGTATAATTACAAACTGTAGATACGAAAAATCCTTTTTGCAGATATTTAAAACTAACTTTTGAAATTAAGCATCGCTGATAAATATAAAAAAAGGCATATCACTCATCACATCGACATAAATGAAAACGGATCCTCATGACAGCATCAATCAACAAAGCTTGCATTGCGGAATGGGTTCGACGAGACACTAAACACCTCTAAATTCCCCATTTTCACGTCATCAAAAACAGAAAACAAAAACTAGAAGTGCTCCTCTAATCCAATACGTTACACGTATTACTATTTCAATTTAAACATCGCGTGCAGGGAGCTAATTCAACGCTACACGCACAACGATTATTCCAATTCCAGTATTTATACTCCTCATCGTCCATTAAGCTCCTCTGATCGCGTCAGTCATTCGAACACGACAAAAAAATCAATTGTCGCGTCTGTCGGCAATTTGCAACCGATGTCCACACCAAACAAACCAAACAACTTCTTTCCGGTAATGTCATTTCCATGAGCACTTTATTGATTTCACCGAACGTATGTGATTTTATGAAATATTTAAGGCACGTTAAGCTGTCAGCATTTCCGAAGTTTCAAATATCAATAAAATCAAAAGAAAGATAATTATATAAACAATTCATGTTCTTTTATTATCAATCGATAGAAACTCGTTCGAATTTGTGATGAACACCTTTCCCCTTATCGGCCACACAGGCAGAGTCATTACAAAACATACATATTACACTCATCTACAATGGGTTTAAAATGTCCAACATAATTAAATTTATTATATTGCCCCCCCCCCCCAAAAAAAAAAAAACTCACAAAATGTTCTACAACAATTTCATGTCTCAAAAGCTCCTGAGTTCCTCGTCAAATTATTGGCAAAATATACCAATACCACTCCCTGACCGTTTGCAACAGTTTTTTTTAAACTGATTAAAACAAAAAGGAATGTCGTAAAATTGTAAAATATTAAATAATAAGTTAACCTTTCAGAATACATTAAATGCAATGGCAGAAAAACTAACAATATATATAAATGAAATGAGGTTATTGTTAAGTTTAACTTTAATTTAATTTTCTTTCTAACCCCTTGAGTGCAGGTTTTATTTCATACGACCCTATTTTTTTAGCGCGGTGGACCTTAGCGAATACCCGAAATCTCAGAATTCAAGCCAAAGCCTTGGGAAAGCGTGGGGCCTAGCTAACACGGTGCCCGCGTTTCGCAGCTGCCGGGACCGACCAAGTAGCAGCGCGCACCTCAGCCAGCCGCTGTTCCACCCGTACCAGATGGACCCGCATCTGCTGCTGCAGCCGCTGCCCACCCTGCAGCCGCCGCCGGCGCACCAGGCCTCCAACACGACGACGACGGCGGCGGCGGTGGCGGCGGCGGCCGCGGCGGCGGCGGCGGCCGCGGCGGCCGCGCCCGCGCCTGTCCACGGCGAGGGCTCCAGGTGAGCGACACGCACCCTTGCCCTGCTGATTGGGGAGGCCGCGGGTGCAAATGGTCGTCGGATTGGGCGGGGACGTTCAGGAAATAGGCCAGAGCACGTCATGCCCAGAGAGTTTTCTTCCGGTAGCGCACCGTCTTCTGCTGGACGTAATCGACAAAGGTTAGCAAGGGAAGGGCCGTCTCAACGCTGGACTGTCGTCAGGGAGGCCCAAGGGTTGCGCACCCACTCCACTCACTAACATTCCTTCACTACTACTGCCTTTCCACTAATACACCCTTCTCCGCTGACAGGTTATCAAGGGGAGAGTCGCTCCCGGAACCATTTTATTGTGGTCAGGCAGCCTCCGAGTTGCGCACCTGCCCCGCACCAATATTCCTATCAACGGCCCCTCTCCGCCGCAACACCGCTCTTACACTACACCCACCCACCCAGCTCTTCGCCGCTGAAAGATGATTTCGGGCACGTCCTCTCTAGGACTGTCAAGTTGTCACTGTTGTCCACCCTTCGTGGCGTCCAACCGTCTAACTTCCGCACTCTCTACCGCTGACCTTCTCACTCTTCACAATCCTCCGCCCTTCTTCTGTCACGCTGCTCTCCTGCCTGCCTCGGTAGAAGGCTAGCCGTCTCCAGGGTTCTTGGGTCTTCAAAATATTCTATTTTATTATCGTTGCCATCTCTTTTATCTCCTCTATTCAATTATTGATTTAAACTCGTTTCATCTTCAGTAATACGCACTACACCAATGTTGAAAATAAACAACTTTGAGATTCAAATTGCTTTTTAAATTAAATCTCGTGTAGCATTTGAATTTAGATTTGTTTAGATACTCGCTTTTTTATAAATCACATCTACGAATCTACTAAGCTTCCAACATCTTGAGAAGTCGCGCGAGACATTATCTTTACAGAATCTAATGATTAAAATATCTCCCATAGCAAATTGGCAGCCAAAAGTTATTTTCGAAAAATTTTGAAAATAATTTGCAAAGTGCTATTGAATCTATTCTAGAGTTCAGGATTGCTGACAATAGACAAATTGTGACTTTTCTGTAGTTTTTTTAACTTTCTCGCATGTAAGTTACGGCTTTCAGAGTCTAAAATTTGTCGTAGTCAAATAATAATAATAATAATAATAATAATAATAATAATAATAATAATAATAATAATAATGGTAATAATAATAGTAATAAGTAATAATAATGATGATAATAATAATGGTAATAATAATAATAATAAAGCATCCCTCCCTGATCTAGCGGTATCCGCTGCCCCCGGAAGATCAATCGAAAGGGAGCGCAAGAGCGAATTACTCACGCAACGCACCTCCTATGGAGTGCATCCATCCGCATCACAAGAGCCCCCCCTCCCCCCCGCTAGGGTGTCCGCGCAATCCGCGGCGCGGCTATTGCTTTGTTTCGTCACAAAGGGTCGCCGCTATCACAGCAACTCTTCATTAATACCGCCATATTCCCTGGGCTTTACTGTGTCAGGGAGCAAAGGGTTAAATCAATAACACATGTTTCTATAACTTGGGCGGGCGGGCGCGCGTGGTGTCGTGTTCATAATCGGCTCAAATGAAGGTTGTCCATTCAGCGCGAAGTGCCGCGGGGCGGGGCGGGGCCGGGCGCGGGCGGTCAGCGCACAAAAGGGCGGGGCGATGAGGCCGTGCGGGGGCGTTCGGGGGCGCATCGCCCCTCAGGGGCCGCTTCATGAACGCGGAAGGTGCGCCTGAAAAGGGAGGTGGGAGGGGGGGCGCTTTCGGCGGAGCCGCGGAATCCCACAGGTGTCATCCGGACGGACGGCCGCTCGCCCGCCCGCACTTGATTTCCAGCAGCACGTGCTCAGCTGAGACAGCCAAAGCATGCGCCGACGGCTCTCGCGCGGCTTCGTGAACTTGCTTCGTCACCTCCTACCTCCGTAGCACCACGACGACAACACACGAGAGTATCGGGGGCTAACCTCCATGGTTTCACTTTCATGATATTCGAGTTTTCTTCGTTTTCTCGTCGACGTCCCACCAAGATCAAAATTGGGCAACGCGGCAACTCCACCCACTATAATTCGAATTCCTTGGTCCGTATTTTCCCAGTTTTCTTTTTAGCATCGTAATAAATTTTGAAACTCGCCAGATCGAACCTCTATTTCTTAATTTTCTCCCAATTCATTTATAATTTGATTCTCTAAACTCTCGATTTGTTGAAATACTCGATTACCGAATGTTTGTTCTTTATACCGCCAGATACAATTATTCGATGTTCCACTGTATGAATGAGTACGTACTCGAAATTATGAAATTCTTTAACTCAATTTACTTAAAAACAACGGAATTTTTTTCCTTTCCTCTACAAATTCAACTGTAACCCCCCTTAAAGTCACAATATTCCACAATACAATTTTTCTCCTTTCATGTTAGCAATTCCCAGGTTTTCCGAAACTAACATTCATTACGTCCTCGATGAAATATGTACCATTATTTTCTCTAAATCAAAATGCCTTGCTAAAAATGACATCACGATAGGTCAATTCAATAATACAATTCATTCGATTTTGATTCACACAGTTGCTGACCGATATCTACTCCATGAGATACTCATCACATGCGTACTATTGATCGCGAACGAGAGGGAATGCGCAGTGGTTCCGAATATAGCGATTCCAGTTACAGAGAATCAATACGCTCCTTCTCCGTTAACCGTGGCGCAGCATCAATTTTGTGAAAAGCACAAGTCTCAAAAATGCCATCGCAGATTCGAACTACCTGCCTCCAATTTTACCGAGAATCATTCGAGGAGCGCTGCGAACTCAAGGATCCATTCATTTCACGGATGGAAGCGATCCATTTCAGAGAGTCCGTTTCGAGCGACCATCACTGGAGTTCATGCACTTGCTTTGATCATCCGCTCCCTTGCTTTCTAAATAATGCGTGCAACTGAATGGATCAACTTCCACCAATCGGAAGTTAATTCTCCGAATCGAACTCGCCCGATATACTATTAGAGACTATGAAGTGGATTTTCAAAGATCATCAACTTAATAGTCAATGTCGTACGAACGTTAATGATTTTTTTCTTTCAAATTAATTTGTGATTGGCAAACTGATTTCGGCCAATCTTCTTGGAATTTTCGCTATTCCTGTCTCTCATTCCACTACTCCTCAATAGAATTTCAACATCATTCAGAGCTAACAAACGAGGTAACACCCCTCAGGTACAGCTACAGGCTCACAATATCATTTCTATCATGTTATATTTTTTGTCTCACTCTTGACGTTATTTTGGTCCTTTGATCATTCCAAACTTTATTTTCCATTTACTTCTCCCCTCACTTTGTCTTTCGAACATAAATTTCTGAATGTATTTTCTCCTTAAAACATATAATAGGCTTATGCTCCCATTATATTCATTGTTAACTTCTCCAGTCGCCCTCAAATCCGCTTATTCCTAAATATTCCAACCAGTCTTTTCCATCACTTTTCGAATACTACTCTTTTTATTTCATTGCAATTTTTTTACCTTAATTCCTTTAATTTGACGGTAACTACTCTGTTTATCTCATGGCCCACGTTATCGACTAACACCTCAACACTCCTTTCGAAACACTGCGCAAAATTTCTTGTAATGTCTACATTCATGCATTGTCTCTTCAGCCGTTTTTTTAACTTCCTAAAGGCAGCCATTCAATGTAGATGTGAGACCGCACATCCGGAGTCAGGGGTTGACAACGTTTCGGTCGTCACACGGCGACCTCCTTCCGAGTTCATAAAGGTCGCTGTAGGTCGGCCGCCACGTTGACAACGCTACGTAGGACGCAACGACTCCCAGACAACTAAGGCTTTCTGAAGCGGCGAAGAATAGTGGCTTTTTGATGCAACAAACCCTTACTGAAACACTTTCGTGAAGTGTCTCTTGCACTGAAGTATGTCTTGCGAATGGCAGTGTGCCTGATCGCTGAGGCGCAGGGACGGACCCACTGGAGGGACGGGCATGGAGAGCATCAGGTTCACGGTTCCTAAATCCAACTTGCAACTTTCCGCGATTTATTCAAAACAATTATTTGGTCGTACAACACTGGCACGAATTATTGATATATATATATATATATATATATATATATATATATATATATATATATATTTGATTTCCAATCCTATCATTGTTATTGTTGAAAGTGATGAGGGAGGGAGTGGGAGGCGTCGCTAAGGCGTGCGTGCGTGTGGCGCAGGTCGGCGGCTAGCAGCTGCGACGAGGACGAAGGCGGCGTGGGCGGCGTCGGCGGCGTGGACGGCATGGACGAGGAGGTGCTGTCGGAGAGCGGCGGCAGCAGCGGCGGGGGCGGCGGCGGCGGCGGCGGCGGCGCGGGCGGCGGCGAGGGCTCGGCCAGCGGCTGCGTGCACACCATGGACGCCACCGACCTCTTCTTCATGAGCATGGCGCGCTCCGTCAAGGCGCTGCACCCGCGCGTGCAGGCGTACGTCAAGCTGCAGCTGTCGGCGCTGGTGCTCACGGCCGAGATGACGCAGCAGCAGTCGCAGCTGCAGCAGCTGCAGCAGCAGGTGTCGGTGGCGGCGGCGGCCGCGGCGGCGGCGGGCGCGCCGGGCGCGCTGGGCGTGGCGGGGGCGGTGGCGCCGGTGGGCGGCGTCGCGCACACGCACACGCCCTCGCCGCCCGCCGCGCACGCCGCGCCGCCCGGCGCGCCGCCCGTGGGCGTGGGCGTGGGCGTGGGGGCGGCGGCCGCCGCGGCCGCCGCCGCGCTCGACGCCGCCGCCCGCTGACGGTCCCTCGCCAGGCACTCCATGACGACGACGGCGGCGGAGGCGGAGGCGGGGGCGGGGGCGGGGCTGGCCGGAGCGCTGGCCGCCGCCGCCGCCTGGACCCCGCAGCCGCTCCTGGACGAGCGGGCCTTCCACGAGTCCTTCTACCCCTTCGTCTAGCACGGATGTCTGGTGCGACGACGCCCCCACCCCAGTGGCCCCTCGCCGCCCACGCTGGACGAGCGCGGAACTCTCGAACTTAGAGCTTTAACGCTACATCGACCTGCATAGATACTATCGTACACGTCACGTTCACACATATTTCTTTCTATAGCGGATTGCAACAGAAATGTACTTATGCGTTACTTCTTTATTTTTAGAAGTGTGTAATGTTTAAGATTTACAATAGATGTCGTGTGGTTTGCTGTTCCGAATTTATCGTCATCGTTGTTCTGTGAGGTATGGCAACCGTCGACAACTTAAGAAGAATGGCCGAAAAGTGGTGCAAACCAAATGCTGCTGACTTTAGTATGTTTATGTAGTCTGAGTGTAAGTGGATACAATGTGAATAACAATTTTTAAAAGGTTAGTGATAACGGTACTGTCTGGAAATAGATTTTACTGTAATGTATTACGTCAGTTTACGTTTTTGTTTTGCAATTATTATTTTCTAGTCTTAGTTTTGATTGGAAAAATTACTAATAGTTTTTTTGTCTCATCAAGCTCATGAAGAAATGATGTAGGCCTATGTTGACACTATTTTATATATACAAAAGCATATATGAAGAAATAAATTGAAGATTTGAAGAACGGAACTTTTTTCTCCCGGCAACCCCTTCCTCCTTCCCTTTAAAGACAACGTTGCTCGCGCCGCGACATTCCACTCCGGCACCGGCATCGGCGGCGCGAGAAGCACGCGCCATGAAATCGCCGGGTAAACGCCTCCATTACGTGCGCGATAAATGTCAACGATAAAGCAGAGGTTTACAATGTTTTCCCCCGGCGGCTCTCGGACGTCGCGCCATCTTTCGAATCAAAACAAGCGACGGCGCCCTGCGGAGGAGCAACAAACACAGCGAGGCACAAAAACACCGCCACACGCGCTGGCAGCGCTCGGAACCTCTGCGCCGGGCCCCGACCAGTGCATCGGGAGAGTATCCGCATTTCACTTGTTTTATTTAAATTCATTAAAGTTATGTAGAAAAATACACTTCTTTGAAATAAGGAGAATAAATATCACATTAAAATGCCTATGTGAAACTTAAATACATTTTAATTTTTTTGTTCTAATTAAAATAAAAAAATTGAAAGATTAAATTGTGATAAAATTAAACACACGTTTGTGATTTTGACATATTTAAATAAGGATTTATAAATTCAATAGGCGCAATTCATTTTATTGGATTTGAAGATAACTGACGATTATTGTACAATAAATTAATTATAAAAAGTGGTCCGTGGAATTCAAAATTATTTTTACTGGTCCGTGAGGTGCGAGAGGGGTTGAAAAATCCCTTACAAATTGTTACGAGCCTGACAGATTCCAAACCGACGTCTAATGGAATTCCGCTTTGAAATCAGTGCGGGAAGGCTTTTGTTATTTCAACGCGATGTGAACATCAAGCGAGATCACCGCAGGTAACGTTAACGGTACTCTGATTTTCCTGTAACATAATTACACGACAGATATGAAGATGTCTCAATTTGCTCAAATCCGAACACCAAGCATCAAAATATTATCTTAATAGGATATAAAATTAAAATACATCGTTTCATAAAATTACAGAAATGTGATCCAACAATGGAAATTAACCGTAAACAAATCATGATTCCAGATGGGACTTACTGTTATTAAATACGATAATACTGCATATTTTCATATGTTCGTACACATTAGGAAAAAATTGTTATGGTTATTAAAGAAAAAAACTTCAAATGAAAATACTTTAAAGCCTATATTATGATCCGAAGGATTAAAAGCGTTCAATAATATTCGAATGATGAAAGAAACTGGAAGATCCACATTTCCGAATCTAGAGACTTTTTCAGGATTCGAGGCTCGAGCTTCTCATTACTAAATTACATTGCCCATTCCCTCAACAAATACGTACATCTGCGAGGCAATTTGTAGCGCTTTGGGAACCTGTGATGAAGGCGGGCGGGTGCGGGTTCCCAAGAAAACGCGGCCGGTAATTGGTTGGCGCAGACGTATCATAAACACAAGGCACGAGGGCGCGCATCGGTGGCCGTGCATTAACTGAGCTCCCGGAATTATCGGCCTCCGAATCGCCATCGAATACATAACACTAATCATTTTAAAACGCAACGGAACATTGATTTTACGGCCAGCAATATTAGCAATGATTACATCAGGGCTATCCAAACGCATGCCGGGGAGGGAAACACAATAGGTTGGTCGGAGCAAATGAGTTATCAATGTTCGGGTAAGAGACGAGGAAACAGCGTGATATAGCCCCCGAGTGATTCAGAGGAACGATGGAAAAGATTGGGGATTTTTTATGCAGAATAGTCGGCAAATCGACGATTGAAATGCCCCACATTTTGCTGATTGGGCTTTCATGATATTACCCAGCAAAATATTCGTAACTTTTTTGCTCTCTCGACAGTCTTCCGATCACTTCGAAGGCTGACGAATAATAAAGCAGCTACACGCAGTGGTTAAACCACTCCCTTCACAGGACAGTGACGTGTATTTATCCTAGACATGTTTCCCGACTGCTAAGATTATGTTTTCCACTATCGATTTTGCGTGTTTGTCTTCATTACCTTTCATCAAAAGTTTTAAATGAAAGAAAAAAATTGGATTACGCAGTACTAAAGAATAAATATGATGGAGATTAGAAAGGTAAAGTATTCCAGGGCCTTTTAGGTTCAAATACGCCGTCTTAGAATTCACATTTTCTTTTTTAGCTGATCAGCATTATGGTTTTGCATTAGAGCACACAGCAAGTACTAAGATTTTTCATGGAATAAATACAAGAACAAAAACCCATATAATTTTGAGCGTTCAGTTCATGGTAATATCCTTCGGTGAAGGACAAGTGACTGAATTTTACACACAAACCGAAAAATCTCTCAGATAAATAGCATCGTCTTGCACATCTCGCTGAGCTCCATCACCTCCCTCGACACAAAATCCCGGTCACGGCGCAGTCCACATCGGCGCGAGTCTTTTTGAACGGGACTCCCTCTTCCGCGCGCTATTTGCCAGCGCTCCCGCCGGGACGTCCGTCCGCCGTGGGCGTGGGAGGCATGCGCGCGGCGTGGCTGTCGGCGACCTCGCGGCCACGTGGGCGCTTCGCGGCGCATCGCCTCGTGACTTCGCCGGCGAGACGGCGCGCGTCGCTCACTTGTTGCTGCGGCGGCGCTGCCCGCCCCGCCCACCCCCTGCCGTCCGCGCGGACGCCGCATACGTCAGCGGCCGCTCCGCTCCGCTCTGCTCTGCTCTGCTCTGCCCTGCCGCCGGTGCCCGAAGTCCTAGGCGCGCCGCCGCTGCCACCGCGCGATGGCTTCAAAGCCAAAAGAAGTGGGCTAATTGAGTGGTCGCGACGGCGAATACTGAAGCATTCTGGACACGTGCTCAGAGCCACAGTTAGAAAGATCCCTGCACTAGTTTTCGCTGTAAAAATCTATATTAGTTCTTAAATACATACAAATAATACTGCTGTTTTGTTAACGATATACACAAACATTAATTTAGATTAAAAAGTAGGGAATAGTACTTTTCGAAAATAATTGGTACAAAGGTTCTGACAAGTTGGTACAAAGGTTTCGTAAATTGTATTTGTATATGCTGTTTTTTTATTATTTGAATATTAAATTTGTTTGTTGAAAGGTCCTAGTTTTATTTTCATGTTCATATTGATCAATATTACTTACGGACGGTTTCACCAAACACTTTTTAAGTATGACTTTTGAAGTCATACTTAATTTTCAGACGCGTTTTAAGTTGTTCGTCGTTTTGCCACTCCCTTTTAAGCAATGCTTAGTGAAGCATAACTTAAATGCATCCGGGGGTTGGTTATTATTTTCTTTTAATAATAATTTTTAATTTAACGACTCCGAATTTCATACTGATGAAGGAAGGTACTATTTTCTTTTCTAAGTTGTACCAATCCGAACTGCACTGCTCTGCGCAGCAGGCGCTGCGAAACAGGCGCTCCTGGCGGCGACGGCAGCTGTGATAATAATATTATTTACACTCGTACTTATCGCAAATGTCCGTGTACAGACGGTGCGCGCAACAAAGGACATGATTCACTCGGAGCTCTCGACGACAAACTACGAGAAGAATCGAAAGCAACGCTTCCTCGAATACCAGCTTTCCTCCTTTCGAAGTAACATACCAGGATTTACATGTTGGAATTGTAAGAAAATCGGGCTTACACGATGGAAATCAATTCTCGGATGCGAAATAATTAATTCGTAATCAATTGGCCCAATATATATAAAAGCATAACAGCGTGCTGTAGCCGGAATTTTCTTTTGGTGAAAACTCGAACAGTAAAATTGATTTAATTATGAAATAGATAATATCCCACGAACATACACAGGCAAAACATTTAATTCAAGGAACTTTTATTCAAGTTCTGGTCTTTAGGTTGTTTATACTAAGTATGGTATATAAGGCATAAATGATAAGGGGTCTTCGAAATTTAAAGTTTTTTTTACGCTAAAAGTCACAAATCCTGAATTTTGACATATTTTCAAATCAATGAGACTAAAATATCTTGATATGTTATATTTCAGGTATTTTTATTCTATGTAAAATTTGTTCACTTAGTATTTGTAACTATTAAAAAATAACATGAATTGAATTATTATATTGTAACGTTTCTCCGTGGTGAATTAAAACCAACGAAATATTATTTAAACAATTACGTTTTATTCGGGAACAATTATACACTAAAATCTACTTACACTAAGAACTACTTGGTCTATTTACAGATATATTACACTTAATTATTTACACTGTTACACACGACTCCGTTCTCTTGATTTATTTACACATTTCACTTCTTACACACTATTTATTTAAACAGTTCTCTTCTTCTACAGTATCAGTCAGTCCATGCACTGTCCTCGGTCCACTGCACTTGACCCCAATTCCCTGCACAGACCACAATTCCCCTGCGCAGACCACACTTCCTTGCGCAGACCACACTTCACTGCGCACACCAGGGTCCACTGCACTGCTGTTTACCGCGATGCCCACTTCACAGCTCAGCTTCCACTGCAGACTTCAAACGGCTGACTGCTGTTTCCCCACTGCACCACTGCTTACCGCGATGCACCCTTCACAGCTCAGCTTCCACTGCAGACTTCAGACTGCTGACTGCTGTTCAACCACTGCACCACTCTTCACCGCAATGCACACTTCCCAGCACAGCTTCCACTTCGGACACACTGACGGACTGACGTCTTACTGCTCACTACTGACTTCCTTCTGTTAACTGACTGACTCCTGTTAAACTTCTCTCCTGTTAACTTCTGACTCGCGGCCGCCGCGGCCGGCGCATTTATACCTGCCCGGCGCTTGTCTCCAGGCACCTGGCTCTTTCACGGCGTTTCCCCGCGGCTCGCGAATAGTCCGGAACCGTCTAGTTCGGGGGAAGGGAAGGGACGGCGGCAAATGACGCAATCCACGCGCAGCGACTTCGGCAGGTGATGCAATATTCGTTACAATATTATACAGGATTTCTTTAAATCCGTGACTTTTAGCTACTTATTATTACTACTACTAAACTTGCTACATCCCTGACATGAAGAAAGCAAAAGCAATGAACTAATTGCTAATCTCGAAGAAACCAATTCAATCTACAGTGCTCACATGTCAAAGCTTCAGTTTTCTTATAAACACTAAAATATCTTGATCTGAAAACTCAATTTCAACAATTGGAACATAAGTGCAACGTACATTAAAATATTTCACTCGTATGTTAAAAACAAGTTTTTCAATACAATTTTCTCCTTTTACTTTGATATTTATTTTCGTAGACATATATTATGAAATAGATAATAGATCTGTGAGGGTACGCATTTAATTTACAATTATCATCTATACTAATTGCAACGTCCACATAAAATTTGTGTACTGTTAAAAGAATGTAATAATACTATCATTCTCAGTATGTGAGTTATCAGAGGTTATCAATACCACTCCATCTCAACCAATTAAGAGTATAAGCCTCAATTAGAGGTGTTTAATTAATGATTTTTCCGTAACAACTTCATTTGTAAAATGTGTTTTAAAAATCCTATTACATCAAACAGAGCGATAATTGCTCATTAACTTCAGGGAACCAAAATTTCAACATTAATGTTTTTACACTAGCTCAGTTCATTGGTTATAGATGTTTTTGTGTCCGCATTAAACATGAAACATTCATAATAAGCACTTCTCATGCGACATTTAAACGCATAGTCTAATTTGAAAAGTACAAACATTTGTCATGATTAATAAAAATAACGAAATTAGCAATTCAAAAAGAAGTAAAATTTGCAGTGTGCAACAAAAGATACGTGTAAGTTATTCTACGTACAGTAAATTATAAGGTACCTTAAAACACAAAGACGTTTATTTAACACCTCTGAAAGTGAGAAAACGTTAATGACCCACATTTCGCTGATCACGATAAAAACAACAGTGAACAATGGTTCTGACAATATGAAACGGAGTCATTTAGAGGAGCGCAAGGAGAGTGAATAATTCATTGACGAGCGAGTGTATATCCGCGTTTGAGGGGTAGTTTTGGAAGCTACTTCATTCTCCTATTGTCTTTCATTTTACAATGCAATACATATAGCTAATATTTTGCCACAACGAGTATTGTCAACTTTTATTCACACTCCCTTTCTTCAAATCATTACATTTTTATGTAAAACAACGATTAAAGCTGACACACATTGTACATTTCTAATTTAATTGTTTCCATGATATGTATGTTACCTCTATTATTAGTGAATTTTCTGAAACGGTTTGCGAGTAAAAACATCCCTTAACAGCGTTAACGTGTTTCCTCCCAGCAGTAGCGGTATTTACGTCAGAAACATTATAATTTTACGTTATTCAATACTGTCAGTGGTACATACTGTAGGCACTCTTTCACACTGATGTAATCATAAACAATGCACGTGAAGTGAAACAAACGAGTCACGAAGGCGCGCTGCGGCACTAGCACGCCCCCTGCATCTCACGCAATCAAACGTCGTTTGCAGTCACTTGTTAGAAGGGAATGAACGGTAACTAATGCATGGAGCCTGAAACAATATTATCGCGCAGTATTCAACATGAAACGTTAATCGAATTCAATGGAAATCCAATTCAGTTGCAATAATAATGCAAGCGAATGAATATAATAAACAGGTTGTTGGCACTATTGGTTCCGATGAATAATATAATTATCGAGGTAAATAATTCTATCTTATCAGGGAGTATCAGTCAAAATATGTACTTTTCAGGAGTGAAGTTTAAAGTTACTAATTCAGGTTGTGTTATTTGTTTTTTTCGTATTTCATAGGGTGCAAGCTGATGTGACTAATATTAGAATTACACTATACATCCAAAACCATACTTATGATGTGTTCTGTAAAATGCAAATGCACATTTTTTTTAAATGTAAAAGACAAAAGTAATAGTATGCGTTGACCCCCTCTCAGGCCAGTTTGTCGAATATGAAACAGATGTCAACAACAATATCCATTTGAACAATCCCTTTGTTTTTGTACACGATCTACTCATACATAATGAATAGTGTATGTCAAATTATATAAAAAATGTATCCCAGGAACACACACGGCAAAACATTTAATTCAAGGAACTTTTCATTCAGATTCTCGTCTTTAGGTTCTTTATACTAAGTATAGTATATAAGGTATAAATAGTAAGTATAAATTGTAAGATGGTATAGATTGTAAGATTTGTAGATATATAGATTATAAAGTTAGTAATCCCCCACCCCTGACTGTAACCCAACATAAATGTATTAAATTGATATTCTTATAACATGAATTAGATTTTCCTGAAAAATAGGCAGTACTCGAAGTGAACAGCTCGAGCAACCTCTCGAACCAATCGAAGAAAACGACTGACCGACCGATCAGAGCATCGAGAATTCTCATCCTGGCAACATGGCAGCGTCCGCCATAGCTTATTGGATGCCGAAAATCCTTCCCTAAGGGACTCGAACGTAAGAATTCCTTTTCTTCCAGAACAAGTCGAACCTAGGAGGATTTTGGACGCTTCAGATGGGGAGCGGCAACTCCACGCCGAAGGCAGCCCTCCGAGCCGACGGCCTGGGCTCAGGGCTCAGGGTGGCGAAGCGAAACGCCCACCAGCGAGGCCACTACGCGCATGAGGGGGCGGAGGCGGCGGGAAGCGGGGGCTGTGGAGGTGGTAGGGGTGGTGGGGATGGCGGCGGCGGAGGCGGCCCGGAGGCGTCGAGGTGCGGGCGACGCGCTGCACGAGAAACGACTGCGCGACCGGAAATGACCGCCTTCCTGTGGGCGGCGGCGGCGGCGGCGACTCACCTGGCGGCCAACGGTCGCCGCTGGCCACCGTCTCTACGCGCCACGCCACTCACCACCAGAGGGACATCGCCATCTCGGCATCGCAGGCCGGCCTGCGGATGTTCTACAAGTGCTACATCCCGAACTATACTTGACTTTCCTGGGAATGACGATTTATATGTTTATTTATATGGAATAATTGTAAACGTTGTCATTGCCAACAAAAGTATTTAATATAAGAGCAGCTTTCGATGGCTTAGCCATCATCAAACGACTACCTAGAAGTCGTTTTGTGGCTTCCATCCAGCAGACAACTGATGATGATGGCTAAGCCATCGAAAGCTGCTCTTATATTAAATACTTTTGTTGGCAATGACAACGTTTACAATTACTTCATGAAAAATGCCAACGATAACGCACCACAACACCTATGTTTATTTATATGGTATACGTAAATGTTACTTATGCCTTTCAGGTCACAATTATGAGCAACAAATATCTGACCTTTTCATTTGAACCCGCAACCTAGCACCTGCGCAAGTTAACGCCTCAACCGTCTGCGCTGTCATCCGTTTCACAAGTGGCCTATTTTTTAACCGTTAACACATGGAAACTCGTATCCAACTAGTTACAGAACCTTTTCGCAGACTATATAACGGTGTCCGCAGAGGAGTCTACAACAGTTACAATGAAGTTGGTAGAACGTTGAATCAATCAACGTATCGCCAGACGCTTTTTCCACAGAACCTGAATTCAACAGTCAACAAGCGAACACTTAACGAACGCTAATACGGTTCATCTTCCCCACACCAATATTACAGATTGGGCTGTTATTTTTTTCCGAGAAGATCATACTAACTCAAATATATTTCGATGACAAAATAACAGTTCAGTGCCCATTTTTGTTATCGAAAAACTCGATTGGCAACAAAGAATTTCTTATATTTTCAATCGCATTATTTAATGATTGATCACGAGCGTATCAGTATTAACCGAATGCGAAATATCTAAGAAATATAAGAATTACATAACTGATCCCCAATTTACTTCTTAAATATGTTTACAAATTCAGTGGCACATTTTCAACAATTAAACTGGTTCTGCCGCACATTAGTTCTTGTAATAATGTTCACTACCGTATTAGTTACAATTACCAATCGTACACGTGGCCCGTTTTTTGGAAAAAGCTCCAGATTGGAGGTATTTAAGAAAATTAATGTTATCCACTCTCTGCAAAGAGAAAAATAGCAATGTCAGAATCGTCACGACAAACACAATTTGCTGTTTTAGAATAGCACAGTATAGTGAATCGCAAAGCAGAAAATGATGGGAATATACATTTGTTTCCATCAAGGACAATGGAACTACGTTTTATTGCTTCAAGTTCGTAATATTCTGTTTCTTATGTAAAATATCCCTAAATGCAATACCTGAGGAGTGTACAACATATATTTTCTTACATAACTTCAATCTGAACCTTTTTGCAAAAAAAGGGGCACGTGAACGATTCGTAATTGTAACTAATACTGTAGTGAACACTATTACAATAGCTAATGTAGGGCTGAACCGGTTAAATTGTTGAAAATGTGTCACTGTATTCCTGACTAGATTTTAATGCAAATAAATTTTAGAATACTTCAACTACAAAATAGAATGTAATTAGAGGTCACAGGAAGATATGTTACAATATTACCATCAGGGGTGGAGGAGTGCATAACTATTCTCGACAACACGAGGAATGAGCAATTGCATGTCGCGGCACCCTTACCCATTAAACTCTTTTATCCATTACGGCTATATAAACAATCAATTATGTCGTTGTGCCTCACAACATTAACAATACTTTTATTCACTAGAGAAGGAAAATAATAATTTCACTATTAGGAGTTTTAAGTCACCACTTCTAAAACAGTCGTATACCAAGACACATAGTTAGTACATTTTATTTATTTATCCCAGACAACAAAACAACGAAAATTAGCCCCCTTGGCTCCCAACGGTGCCTCAGGAGCCAAACTTCCCTCGCGAATAATGTTTATTTTACTCTCTTAAGCCACTAATTCCTATTATTTAAATATGAAATTGTACATATACAGGGTGCGCCAGAGAAACTTACTTATTTGAAAAAATTCCCGCGCGGTGAGTTGGGCGGGTAGAGGGGCGAGAGGGAGCGCATCTGGAGGGGGAAGTTCCCAAGTTTGTTTTACCCTCCAGTCAGTTGCCATCATGCTCTGGTCTAGAGAGCAGCGGGCCTTCGCAGTCGAGAGCTTCTTTTCTAACGGTCGTTCAATTGTGGCTACGCAACGTGCCTTCCGCGCTCGCTTTGAAATTCCTCCTCACAGACTCGTTCCTGGCCGTAATTCGATTCTGTCGTGGGTTAACTCATTTCGGGAGTGCGGAAGTGTCGCTAAACCCAGAAATGGACTTCAACGGACCATCAGAACTCCGGACAATGTCGAAAGAGTGAGGCAGTCAGTTGTGCGTTCTCCCCGGCGTTCGGCTCGCAAACACGCAGCTGCTATGGGAATTTCTGAAACCACTGTTCGACGAATTCTCCATGAAGACCTTCACTATCATCCCTATAAATTGGCTGTTGTGCAAGAATTAACTGAACGCGATTTTGTTGCCCGTCAAAATGCATGTGAAATGCTGGTTGACAACCTGCCTGAAGACGCGGTCGTTTTTTTTCAGTGACGAGGCTCACTTCCACATTTCCGGCTGCGTCAACAAGCAAAACATGCGTTATTGGTGTGGTGTAAATCCACGTGAGCTTCACCAGAAGCCACTTAACTGTGAGCGAGTTACTGTCTGGTGTGCGATATCGGTAATGGGAATAATTGGTCCTTATTTTTTTGAAGAAAACGAACGCGCAGTTACCGTGAATGGAGCTCGTTACAGGAACATGATCGAGGAATTTTTTCTTCCAAGACTCGAAGAAATGAACGTTAGGAACGTGTGGTTTCAGCAAGATGGAGCCACAGCACACACAGCACGAGACTCAATGAATTTGTTGCGACAACATTTCCCCGACCGCCTCATCTCTCTCAGAGGCGATCTCCAATGGCCGGCACGCTCTCCAGATTTGACTCCATGCGATTTCTTTTTATGGGGTTATTTGAAATCTGTGGTTTATGTCGATCGACCACGGACCATAGCACACCTCAAGAACAACATTCGCGACGCCATTGCCAACATACCGATTGATATGCTGCAAAGAGTGGATACGAATTTCAAAAATCGACTTCATCAGTGTATGCGCAATGGGGGTCGCCATTTGTCCGATGTCATTTTCAAGACTGCATGAAAAAAGAATTGGGATATAGTATTCTCAAATAAAAAAAATTAAAACAATAATTGAAGTACTTTTGTTTTTATTGACTTTTCAAATAAGTAAGTTTCTCTGGCGCATCCTGTATAACAATTTTCTTTCCATCTTCGAATTTTTAAATGTAAATTTGAGCTCATAAGTGAGGAATTGCCTGTTAGGGGGAGTAGACTAATAAGAAAATTGTACGGAATAGACTAATGTGTCCACCCGTTTACCATCGTCACTGTAAATTTTAAAATGTATTTATAGGTTCTGTGGGTAATTTTACAGATTTAACATATTTACATTTAATGCAGTAATAATTTAATACAGTGTTTAATTATGTAAGTCTAAGGCTCCCTTTCAAAATTTCCAGGGGTACATGGCCCCCGTATGTGGACGCCTGCGATTAGGGTCACTGGAGTTTTAGGGAAAAAATGTCGTTGAAGAAGAGAGCAGGGAGCTCAAAAACCTAAACATATCATTTTCATTCTTGTGTGGAAAAAGCAAAGAAGTGCTAGTTTTCAAATTTGATTTTTTTGTGTTTTAGGATTTGAGGATTATTGAATCCTTGATCTCAAATACGGTGAACTGTAATGAAACAGCATTAGTGTTATTATTAATGCTTATGTTATACTATTCCGATTGAAGATATGTGTTTTGTCAGCAACCGCCCACGTCAATCGTTCGCGGACGCATCTGCTTTCGTTTCCCATCACCGGGATTGCCAAGGCAACGAGTTCCAAAGCGCGCTGCTTACGTCAAATGAGGAATATTGTGACGCGGGGGGGGGGGGGGACGCCACGAGGGGCGAAACGTACGGCTCAGTTCCAAATAGACGACTGATACAAGCGTAAAATAGTTACAAGAATTTCTGACTCAGTTTAGAATCATAAGTCTCTGACGGTACAAAATATATAAGGCCTTCAAAAGGTCAGCCTAAAATTTTACAATTGCACAGTTTGGTTATATTTTAATAGGTTTATTTCCTTCAAAGATTACAAAGGTTACTCGTGCTTTTTAGTAACGTTTGCAACCTTAAAATAAAATAAAAAAAACAAACCTCAATTCAATTGGGTTTCCTCATCAAAACTGATCAAAATTCGCATTTTAAAAATACGACGATTTATAATAGGATATAATAATAATAATAATAATAATAATAATAATAATAATAATAATAATAATAGGATAACAAAATACTACAGAATAGGAACGTAAATAAGAACTAAGGAAAGAGGTTTTCTTGAACTCGACTCTTCTTGATCTTGGCTTTGGTTACATAAAGTAGTGACCAACGACAAAAGAGAGATTCAAAATTCTGATTTAAAATTTTAAGATTTTGTCAGCCCGTCTGATAATAATGAGCGAGAGTGATGGCGAAACTTACCAGTTCTCGATTTTCCACTAAACCCTTATCTTTAATATCTATGGCCCAAAGTGTTAAAATATTCTGATTTTTCATACAATTTTGAAAAATAATTGGGTTGCATCTGTTAAAAAAAAGGGTTGGCAACGCTGCTTGAAAGCCACTTGATAACAGAAAGGCGAGACGCACGTTTTGCACGCAGACACAGTAAGTTAAATGTATTTCATGAATGTGAATCATACGAGTACATTTCGATGCCATTGACAGACAAAATATTAAGAGAAGAAATTAGGTGGCAGCTCAATAAAGCAAAGCCACGTTCTAGAATTTTTCAACATTCTTGTCCATATCACTTTTTGGCCGAGAAAACTTATTCAAAATAAATCAAAATGTTTCGCAGCACTTCAAAACGTTCAGAACTTCTCGTAAACATATATATTTAGAAGATAGAGCAAAATAAAAAACGCTTACAATATTTTCAATTTACACTATCACTATCACTAAAATAGTATTTTAATTGTTAAGTGGGAGTCCATAGGAACAATTGCCATACGAATCATTTAGCAACGAGTTTTTCAGAGCAGTGAAAGCTTGTGTCTTTGTGGATGCAAGGCACAAAATGTTATGCAGGTGTTCACAAGTGTGTTGATGTGTATCGAAAAGCAGACCCGATACCATCTCTTGCACACGTGAGCACGATTGTCTTTGAATCGTGGTATTATTAAGTACATTCAGAAAATAAAATACGGTTTAATTAAAACGTCATTGTAACGGGCAAGATATTACTTTCGTATAAAACTTTGCAAAGAAATAAATGACTAGCATTTTGCGTGTTTCATAAAGTCACAAACTCCAGAAACAGGTTTTGAAACAGGCCAGCTGATAAAATTAGCATTTACCAATTTTACATATTGTTTATCATTTCGTGATATAAAACCCCGCCCTATCTACTAATTTCCGCCTTCGCGTAATGCATTTTATTTTATGACTTGAGGTGTAGATAATAAGGGGTGCCGAGTTATTTTTTCTGGGGAGAATCATTTCTGAGCCAGTGGTCTGTTCTCATATTACGCACTCCTGATTCAGGCCGTTTGACAGCTTTCCTGACACATGACCTACGCCATCACAAACGCGTCGAGCATCATACAAGGACACGGCAACTTGTGAAGGATGCCGTCTGGCAGCGTTCCAGTCGCTATGGCCGCCAAGCCACGTGCGTATCACGTTTACGACGGCCAACCGCCTGATGGACATTCCATGCGAACTTCTCACGTGTTATGTACACCAACAACAAACGGAGAACGCCAATCCATATTCACATCTCAGATACGGTTATGGTTGTCACAAATTACACTCTTTGGAAACCATTTATGTAAGAATGTCTAAAGAAGGTTATCTAACGGCATACAGTGCTTAATATTTGAAGAAAATTTTCACTTGGCAATTACTGCGATTTGATGGAATGTAACAAAAGTTTTCCAGTAAAGCTAAAAAAAATACAGTGTGTTTTGTTTCCGAAATGGGAGATATTGTCACAGAATATAAAGACGTAAGAAGTTCAAAGAATGCTACCCCCCACCCCCACCCCCACTCGGAAAAAGGGTGGAAATGCAACAATACAGCAAAAGCAAACTGGAAAGCGATCATATAGCAAAAGAAACTCGAAATCTCTCTTCGGCACACACTCTCAGGGCTTCCTTTTCGCAGATGTGCCGCCAACGCGCCCCCAACCCTGCGGCCACAGCATCCGCCGGCACCGCCAGACCTACCTGCGCCTTGCGGCTCCCTGCTCACGTCGAGACGTCCGCACAGCAGCGACATGACGGCGGCGATTGCGCGCGGTTTGCGAAGCGGGCGCCGGCGAACTAGTCGGGAGCGCGAGGCCGAGGCGGAGGCGGAGGCGGCGCTCCCGCCCCGCGGCCACCCCGCGGGCGCCCTCGCCGAGCGGCAGCGTGGCGTGGCGTGGCCGGGCGCGCACGCGGCCGTGACGCAACGCGCGAGCGAATAAAGGCGATTTGGAAGGCAAGAGGGCGGAAAAAAGGCGGCGGACGCGGATTCGGCTCGCGAACGCCCAGCACGCAGCTCGCCGGGGCGATTCCCCTAACTCCTCATAAACATACTTCAAAAAATGTAATTGAATTAGGGGTCCTACAGCAGCACATGATCTCTCGTGTTGTCGGTAACGGTTACGTAATAATACAATATTGCAAATTCTATCCAACTAACACTTCAATCATATCGTAAAAAAACTCCTAACCTAACGAAGAGGAGAGGTCCGAAAGAAAGGAAAAGTAATACACATTTTTAATGTTTTGAAAACTCGAAAGTTGGCCTTCTACCATGAAATTCAGTGATTTGTGCTGTATTCTTACAATACCTTTAAAGACAAAAGGACGTTCACAGATAGGATTCGAATTCGAGCGCTAAAAATTCGTCAGGCAAGAGGCGTTCCCCCACTCTACCGGGTCGTACGTAAGAAACAAACCGTTTAGAATTTTACAACGAATTCTTAATGTTAATGTGATTCCAGTTCATAAAGCGACAAATTCGCTGCGCCCAAGAGCACACCCGGAGAGCAGGCAGCTCTGTCAGGCGGAAATAGATAGTATTTCGAGGGTGGAGGGCAATTTCGTTTCACCCCCTCATCAGGAAAAATAAATAATAAATATTTTAATAAGTTTTTATTTTTAGATAAAAACAACAAATAATGGGAGATCCGTTAACGATGGACCACACCCGTAACTTGTAAATGGTTCACAACATCCAAATACACTTTTCGCTCAACAATACACATTCCGGGGCAAGCATTACGCTGAAGAATAATGGTCATAATATTTTCGATTTTGGACAAATTCAACTATCTTTGATTTTTTTAATATGAACCGTAGTACAATCAACAAGTATTAATCATAAAAAGAGGATTAAAAATGTATATCATTATTTCAGATACAATTCAAAGAATTAGTCATTCAGACCGAGAATCTAACCCGGGTCTTTTGGTTTACAATTGAATGCATTTGAATTACTGACAGCTGAATTCATTTGTTAATGTTTTAAAAGTCTTACTGAGTAATAGTCTATTTATGACCCATGATTCCAATACAAACAATACTGACTTTTCCTTTCAGTAGATCTTGCAGCGATTACCTTCGGTAAGTGATGGTATTACTCAATATTATTTCCATGGTCAACATTATTTTTCTCAAAAACTTCGAAGTCTACAGAGGTATCAATGCATTGGATTCTTTTTTACAGACTTCAAAGATTCCACACCAACGTTTGGATAAATCACATTATTTTATTAAATATTTCATTTTAAAGAATGCAGGAAGAATGGAGGAACTCAGAGTTGACCAGGCGTCTGCGATAGCACGACGTCAGCAGGGGTGCCTCTTTCCCCCTTGCCCTCGCACATTCAAAGTCTCGAAGGGAATTCACAATACATGTTTCGACCTATTAACAAACAAGGGTAACCACATCAACCATTGCATCTACACTTTACACAAGAACTTGGAGCCAACAAGACGTTAATTGTACAAATGTACAATCTGAAAAGGAGTTCATTCAGTTCACATTCGTCAGTGCACACGAAAAGCGTCATCTCAAAACAATACTTTTTGAGTTAGGTAAAGAAATGTTTTGAACATTTTTTCTATTAAAAATATTATTTAATAGTTAAGACAACCATCGTCCGGCGTTTTTCGCAACGTCTCATCGAACTTGGAGCAAGTTTTTTTCCGAAGAGGAGTTTGAATGTTAGGTGTCTCAAAAAGATATGTAAAAATGTAAAAAAAGAATCTCTGTCATTTTGTTCATAAGAGGATTTCTACAAGTTTCATTTGCAAACTGTTTTACTGTTTATCTGACAAGATACAATTCCCGTACGTCCAGACATCGTTTTTCCTAAATGTCAAACTGAACCTTGTCAATCTACAACCGCGGGTTAAACGGTCTAGGGTCGCAAAATAAACGGCTCCTCACTGATTAAAATACTCCAAAATGACAATAGATGTTCACGTTTCTTGTGTTCCGAGGAGATACTTATTTTCATTATATTTTTTATCAACCCAGATATCTATACCTGGTTACAGAAAAACACACCCCCAAAACGACATTTCAAATGTGATTACTCTGCTACATGTAGGAGACAGGCATACACATCGACGTGGTCGTTGTTTATGGCATCAACAAAAGTTCCTGGAACTTGTCTCCTGTACAATCCGGTGTATGCTTTGGGTGATGTACTGTTTCTCCTCACCATTAGAAAATCTTCGGATTTCACGGCTCGTGGAACAATAGCAAGCTCTTCATCTGTCTGAAAGTGTATATCCCACACAATAGAATCAACCAGCTGACTCACTCACTCGAATTCTTTTTACTTCAAGAGCATTCTATAAAATAGGCAAGGTCGCTAATGCAGGGGAGTGTCAATTCCCTTTCTTCGAAGTGTCTTTTGTTCGAGCTTCACATCAGACATAGTTTTTGAGCTTTTCCATTCACATTTCATAACCATAAAGAACATCGTATTTCATAATTCCCCACCCACCACCCATGACTAACAACCCTTTACGGGGCCACCTCTACAAGTTTCGTTCTCTTCAATATTTTTCAGTGCGCCATGTCTGGTCCTCAGCAACAAAGGTGACACCGCGTCACGTGGGTAAAATTGAATAAAATAAAAGAAATCACCGCATAAATACATTCATTCACATTTCATTCACCAACATTGAAAATCATTAGATTCACGATCCTGTTCAATTTAGAAGTCCTCTGCAGTTCGTTTTGAAGTTTGAGACATGTGACAATGTAAGTAATTTCCAACGAAGACGAGGAATCTAGATTCTAGGAATGGCAGCGCCCAGCACACTTCTAGTTTTGTTCGCCGATCTACAAGTATAATGCGGATTTCGCCTCCAATCCCTCATGTGTGCGTATTTGCAAGGAATATGAGGGCATTCCGGAGATGAGATTTATACTCACAGCAATGGGTGGTGATGCTACCTCCAATGTGAAGAATGCCGCAGATAACATTCCAATTATTATCTACTCCATAAGGAATGCAGCTCTCTGAATTCGTTTGGAACATCTGATATCTTGTACATTGATGGTTTATTGATTTTTCTCGTTAGGAGGTCACGTGCGTTGTGCAAGTCATCACAGCAGAATGAAATTGGCCAACACACTGGGGATCGGAAAGTTTGGTGCGTGTTGTATTCGGGTAACGTGCGTAATACACGATGTTATGAGATTTATTCACGACACCAGTTCCAGTGTTTGGTATTTCCTAAGAAAATGAAGTTTGCTTACCAAACCTCTTGAGCGAAAAAATCCCTCTAAAGTAGCACCATTTTTTCATAATAAGGAAAACAATATAATATTTTATTAGGTAGTATGATGAAAGGACGTGAAAGCAGGCACACTTCCGTTCACATTGCCTCTTAAAACAAAGCGGGTTCTATTGAATTGCTTTAAGGCGTCTAATTTCCGCTTTTAGTAAACATAATTGGAACTCCGTGCGCAAAGCATGAATAATGAAGTTTCACATTTTAAAGCTTACTACGAAACGGTGTCAAATGAATAAAAGGAAGCTTGAGTCATATTCCTGAATACTTAACTCCGGTGCTTATGAAAGCAATCTGATCATTACGTAGGTTTATGTTTAAAAAAAGTTGAAACCTGAGGAAATTTCAAAACACGGAAAATCCTCATCCCATCAATATTTCAATTTAGGATTCTGGCATATGTAAATATCTGATCCCAATAATGTTTCATACTCGTACCCATCTTTTCCGGCCTCTGAAAGGAGCAAGTTCTATTGGAAATGTGCGTTCTCAGACTTCTGTGCTTGACAATGGATTATTTTAGAACTATCAGAACATCATGGACCTCTCAACAAAATTCTTAAAGCTTCTTTTGTAGATATAATCTTCAATTTCATTATTCTTTGTATGTTTGGAGACAATTTTGACACCGACTTCTGACTTGAAACCAAACCAACACACTCACATGGACATACTGAAACGCGTTTTTGTTTGATTTTTCAAATAATGAACAGAAAAACTTCATGAAACTTATTTTTAAAAATCACTTACTTTTTTTTAACCACCACAATAACACAATCAATCGACACATAAGTCAACACGCGTCTTGAGAAAATTCTCGGAAATCACCAAATTCACATTGCAAATACCCCGGGTCACTCTTAGAGATCCGGCTGTAACAAATTTCACTCCAGAACCAGGCATCCTTATGGCCCTGTTTCTATCAAATACATACAAATTGTCCTATCTTTTTCTTCTTTTTCCATTTTAATCAACTTCAATTTTAACTTGACCATCTTTATCTTCAATTTGATCATCTTCATCTTCATCTTGATCACCTTCATCTTCATCGACTTCATCTTGATCATCTTCCTTTTCATCCTGATCATCTTTTTCTTCATCTTGATCATCTTCATCTTCATCTTGATCATCCTGACTTTCAACTCGAGCAACTTCACATTCATTTTCGCCACCTTCGCCTCGACCATCTTATTCTCCTGACCGGAACGTGCCTCCGCGCGCTGCTTCCCCCGCTCTTCCCATACCATCTCTTCCACGCAGTGCATCGAAAGAGTGTGAGAGTCACGGGTGAGCGGCACTCGCGACCGGAAACGGAGGCGTCTTGGCGCCGCCGGGAAGCGACTTTACTACGCGGTCCGCCGCAAGCGCTGCAAGCGTGCGCGATTCGCTCCTTACGCGCGGGATATGGCTCGTTTCTCAGAGTTAATTATTTTTTGATGCGGCGGAGGTGGCGGCGGCGGTGGTGGCGGCGGCGGTGACGGCGGCGGTGGTGGCGGCGCAGGTGGCGGTGGCGGCGGTGGCGGCGGCGGGGGCGGCGGCGGCGGGGGCGGCGGCAGCGGCGGCGGCGGGGGCGGCGGCGGCGGCGGCGGTGGTGACGGCGGTGCGGGCGGGGGGCGGGTGACGGCGGTGCGGGCGGGGGGCGGGGGCGGGGCGTGGAGGTGGGGGCGGTGGCGGCGAGGGCGGCGCCTCACGACTCGCCGCACGCCAGATACAACTTGATCCAGCTCAAGCAAAGTGCACTTGAGGGGCGCGATGACTTGATTACCGCTGACGCGATTCTTCTGCAGCGCGTGAGAGCATGTGAACGATCCCGTAAAGTCTCAGTCGCGTGCTGGGAGATTCCGAAGGAGAAATCATTGCACGCAATAAACCGCAATGGCCGAGGAAACATTTCACGAACGTAAGCGGTCTGAAAATATTCCCTATCCAAACATTTGAAACAAATAATTCAATAACAGAGATTAGTATTTCAATATGAAATTTTGAATTCGGCTCGTGATCATAATTGAGTTCTGACTTTCACACATTATCATGGAATGCCATATCAAGGAACGCTCTTTTCTATTCTCCTCTTATTTCATTACTCCTTGTTTAGAGTGGGTGTAGAACATAATTGACTCAGAGGCGCTGTCCGCTACCAGAATTCTTTTACACTAACCGTCGACTTACCGCACATTTTTATAGAAACTAATAAATTCGCAATTAAGACAGAAAAAACATTACGAATTTTCCTATTACGTTTATGTCAATGGACGTTCAGTTCACTGGAGTTTCTATTTGCTTTAATAAATTGCCTGGGTAAATAATACTTCAATACAAATCGCGAATTGAATCCGGTCCAGCCTACAGCCCCACGAACGAATTCGGTTCACCATACCGCGAGATCGGTGTTCCTATGTATTTTGGGAGACATATCGTTGAAATTATTAATTCCACGCACTCAAAATTGTTTTAACATAATTGCAGTGGCTGAAGGTCAAAGTATCCTCATCTTGGTTATTATTATTATTATTATTATTATTATTATTATTATTATTATTATTATTAAGTTTAATTCGGGTGTAGGGCCCCCTATCATCTGCTGGTGTGGAGACGCGAAACGAAGCGTCAACTGAGCCCTAAGCGTATTAGCCTAAAAGACGATATTTCGTTTTCTGGGGGTACACAGTAAATTTCTCGATGTGGGGAAGGATAAGGGATAAGAGCCGTAGATATGAAATTCGCTCTTTCAATTTTTTTTCAAATACTATAAAAATGTCATCTTGTATACTTTCTAAGAATAAGATAAATTCGTTTCCTTGTGTGCAGAGCCAAACAGAATAACATTTACGTTCATGAACAAGTATTACGTAGTATTTTTAACATTGATCGCCAAGGTATTCAATTTCGCAGGAAGAATACGATCAGAATTAATAATTGTGATTAAACGAAACGGACGAGATAAACTATGTATTTTTAAACAGAACGTCCCACTGCGTTCAGCCAGTTGATTTGTCCCATTAAAAAGGGGTAACAAATTACTGAGCCACGAGATACAATATTATAGCTTCGAAAAATACAATTACTAAAATATGACACTTTTTCGATAAACACATGTCATTATTGTGTGTACGTAGGTAATTTTTCAACTCGCTGAAGAGCTGCATCACTTCATAAAGTCATTCTTGTCATGGTTATATCGACCAAACCATACATCTTGCTGGCACATGAATTAAAACACACATGAAAAATATAAAATGAATGAATTATTTACACATAGCTTCTGTACATGATATATTATCATTTTCTCGCATGCACAGTAGGGATTTCTAGATTGACACTGGAGCCAAGTTACGTTCATGAATATTGTTTAGGTAACAAAAGCAGGTGAACGCCAGATATGGTGACCAGTTCAGAGCATTTGTGAAAGGTTCGAAAGCCGAGTTACCAATAATTAACGATAATTAATTGTTAAGCCCACTTAATAAAAATAATGTAGCTTATAAGCTAATCCCGATTAAAAGGTTGTCGGAGCACATAACCGAGAAGAAATATTTAAACGGTCTCTTTCCGAACGCGCTACAGTTCAGGTCGGCCACTCACGTCACAACCACGTACTCGCAGGGATGTCGGAATCCTTTTAGATTTTGTACTGAAAAAAAAAAAAAAAAAAAAAAAAAAAAAAAACACCTTGTTTGCAGGCAACCGATTCCTCTACGCTGCGTACAGGCAGAATGTGAAAAACGGCCCACACACTTATTCAGATTGCTGCAGCAACGTGGACGCTTATTGCATGTCACTATGGTAGCGTTCAAGCTCCCAATTGGATGAAACCGCCAACAGCTGATACCTGCCAGGGACAGAGTTGCATGAAGCGCAATATAGTAGATGGCGAACGTAGAGTAGAGAAATTGACGTGATCAAGTGGAAGAGCAGGTCTGATGGCCTGAGCTTCGCCAAAATAGCATAGAAAGGAACTAATTGAATTCTAATTGAACTCGTGTAACTCGGGTGAGGAGAAAGTTCCTATTTAGACTATTAATGGTTCCGAAGCGCTGTGAAGCAACCTGGACTTCGATCTTTCTTTTGTCCGAGGGGACCGCTCGTTTCCTCGTTGCGACCTGACGACTCGAGTATCACCGAAGATAATGGACTGAGTCTCGTGGAATGGTGGATCAGTCGAGCCCAGCCCTAACGCTAGACACCCAGGGGCAAACATCACTTGGCGAGCCTGCCTCTGACTGCGGCCTGCAGCTGGAAAACCTTAAACATTGCTAACCGCTTCATTGTTGGCTCACGGAGAGGAAATGCAACGCCGACTGATTTACACAGGACAGGCTCGCCTGCGTGGCTGTTCCTGTGCAGGACCTTAAAATTCTCCATACATCTTCAAGCGCCACTCGCAAGCGAGGCTTGCGCCGGTAGTAAATCATCAAGCAAAGCTTGAAGTCGCACAGGGCCCAGCGGTTGAATGTGCATTGAGCACTTGAAAGCTGGCAAAGCAAGAACAGGTCGATGGCTGATGGAAATGTCCCGCCATCGCCCTTCGAATGATCGGAGGTAATCATGAAAAACAGCGATCCGCAGCAGCCGCTCATCCACATTTTCGTCCGAGCGCTGATGTCGTCCGAACCAGCCGCTTAGCGACTCCGCCACCGCCCGGACTCGAACCTAGAACCTTAAAGTCTTCGAAACTGAGTTGCGGACTCGCAAATACAAACAATATCACACATTATAAAATTGTTGGATATCTAGTTTTGAATACATTTTCAACGTTGATGTATCAAAGCGTCGTCTGAGAGAAACAACAAATTGAATTCCGATGAAGTGAAACACGTCAACCAGTTATTCGTCCAACACACGTCTAGCGAAATAATGAGGAAGACAACGCTAACTATAGATTCGCGACAGATTTTCCAAACAGACGTCTCGGGTATTAATAGTGTTAACGCTGAAGTGGCAGCGATGATAATTATGTTGATGTTGATACAGAATGAAGAAGTATGGTGGAATCTTGTAGTTGGGTGAGGGGTCGAGGAGGATGAAAACCGATCTCTTAAAATTATATTGAATAACTATTAACTTCCAAGTGGAAGTGAATGTTAAATTAATCAAAAATGTATATTGGGATGCTCATCGAACAATTATTTAAAATCCATATGAAATGTCATTCAATTTTTAGCAAATTACTTGTTGTTTAACCTAGGAATTGGAGGGGTGGGAAGGTCCGAAATGGTACGTTCATTTCAGGGAGTGTTAAAAAGCCTGACTGTTAAGGGAGGAGGGTTTGAAAAAGCTCAATTTTAGGACTTTCTTTTGTGGTTTCATAGATAGATTGCCATTCGAACCCTAGTAAGCAGGAAGTTAACCTCGCTCCTCGCTAACTAGCGTTTTCGACCAAACTTGGAATGCATGTTTTGAAATGGACAATCGACGATATTGCCCCGATTTGAATGGTGTTTATATAATGGCGGTACAATACGCAACGGAAACGGGCGGGAGGACTGCGAAAAAACTTTGCGCGAACACCCACTGGCCGCACAAATCAACGTGGATCCACAGAGATTTCAACTCTAATACCAGGTGGATGGTGAGCAGTCCGCCCACTACTCCACGGGTCGTCCCCGAAAAGTAAAAAAGTTAGCGCGCATCCGTCACGTACGTCGCCAAACAGTCAATCGGCCACCCAAGGAGGGGCTGCCATCTCCCACGAGTGCATCCGGCAAACCCAAGCCAGCGAAGACGCCTCTCTGCCCGGGGCTCGCGGGACCGGCGCCGCCCGCCCGCCCGCCCGCGCCCGCGCCGCCCGGGCGGCCGCCAGCCCGCCCGCCCGCTCATCGCGCGCCCCGCCCCTCCCCGCGTCGCCCCCGCGCGCGCGCGCTCGCGCTCGCCCGCGTCAATATAATCAGAGCTCGGAAAACGAGAGCCGGCGCGGGCGCGGCGAGCCAGGCGGGGCGGGCGGGGACGAGCGGGGCGGGGCGGGGCGGGGCGGGGCGAACCGCCGACGGGCTGGCGTGCGCGGCGGGGGAGAGCGGGCGCGGGGGCGACGAGAGCCGGGGATTGGTTGGGGCGGGAGAGCGCGCGGGGTGATGGCCGACAGGCGGTCGGACGTGGCAGAGGGAATTGGGGGGGTGTATAGGTGACCGGATAGACTGTTCTAGAAGCGTGAGGGATGCATTGCTAGATGAATGCAAAAGGGTGGCTACAATTAACCTGGATTTCCGTGGAGAACAGATCTAATACTCGATAAAATACACGTGAAATCGTTGGTCAGAGAAGGCGCGAAACATGGCTGAGCGACGTTCTATGTGTAATAATTACTTTAAGTTATGACATGGATTTGAGATAATGAAACACTCAAGAGAGAAAAATATCCAGAGGGCTACAGTGAGTGGCATAATAGATACCCACAGAAAATAGTCAACAGGGAAGTACAGAACTTGCAACACGTGAGTAAAAAGAGCGATGGTTTTGTTTGACAAATGCGTGATATCAATCAGAGGATGAGAAGATGAATTTCAGCAACATCCGAACAATAACATTTTTCACTACTCCATCACAAATTGAACGGAACTTGCTCCCCGTTTTTTATTTTGATGGATGATCAATATTTTATCTCTCAACTTCGAGGAATTAAAAAACAATTTCTATTTACTTCAAAATATTCTTCCATCTCAGAGTACAACAGTTTCTTGAATAAAAAGCCGTATATAATTCTGTTTAATCCAACAGAAGAAACGTTTCCCAATGTTAATGGTTTCTTTCATCGAGTATGCTTAGCCAGAACAAATTGTTCGATAGAAAAACTACCGCTGATAATTAACCAAATATAATAGGTTCACAAGTGAGTTCTAAGGGCCAAATATCGAAACACACAGGATCTACAATTAAAAGATCTCGCACGAAACAAAGTATCACAACATGTAATATACCTTCCGAATATAAAACATTCAACCTAAAAAACAGATTGAAACGACGAAAGAATACTTCTAGCAAAGAGAGAAATGTTTCTCTTTGCTTTTTGATCGAATATATCACCTCCGAAGTTGACAAAAACAATTATCTCACCAAAAATACAAAATCTAAACATTTTGAATCCATCCATCACACTACAACGCAGTACTTAAGTCTGTAGTGCTTTCACGAAGAACACAAATGTTTACAATCATTACAGAAAGCTTATTAATATTATTTGCCAACGCATTCTTAACTCGACCTCATCATTAGTCAATCCAGCGCTGATGCAATCCATTGCATCTGTTCTCCCCGTGCATCCAAAAGGCACCCAGGCGGAGAATTACAATCGGCTCACAAATAAAGTGACGTCACTCATTCAAGTCCGTTCACGACAGCAGCGAAACCTAGCGATCCGTATCGACGCCTGGAAGAAATGACGTTTTCTGCCACGAGCCGTGATCGATTCCTATCCGGATCAATGGTATTCCTCTGAGTGAGTCAGTTGGTAAACAGCCGCGGAGGCAAAAAAAGACGACTTGAAGCTTATTACGTGAATCATCGGGGCGAAGCGCAACGCATTATCCATAACGCAGCTATTGATGAATGGACTGAATTGAAACGGAAAGTACCAATCTTCTTTCTAGCACTCTGAATGAAAAGGAGAAAATACCTTTCTTTAAGAAAAGAACTGAATGAAGTCGCCATGAATCCTGAGTTCTCGCTGAGCGCCCCTTAATGGAAAACATGCCTTAATTGTTCAAGAACCGTCATTACACGGATAAATAATCCATTAGAATGCCCTATAGTCGGGAAAATAGGCCCGGCTTACCTACCACAAGTATCTCTGAAGTGGCCCTCTAGAACGTTTTCCCCACAGAAATCCAGTCAAACGTCTTTGTTGAAGACAGTACTCAATATACAGAACTTTGAAAGAATAAGAAAGTGCACAGATAATATAATTTGTTATCAGAAACAGGAGTCCGTATAAGCAAGCGTTGGAACCCGTTTTCAGAGCCCGACTAACATATTTACATACTTACCTAAATTCACTATCACTACCTGAATAGTCGGTGTCACCCGGGTATTTATTTATCATAGGTAATACCACGAGTGGTTTGGAAATTGTCGATAAATCCTCGACTCGAAGCGGTGAGGGAATTTATCTGAGAGTTCCCAAAGCACGAGTGGTATTTGATGTGACTATTCCACGAGTGAAATTATATCCAACAGAGTACCAAAATGCGCCAAATACTGAAAATAACTGAAAGCGTATATTAAAATGAGAGGTTATGTTATAGTACATACGCGGTTTATTGGGCATTGACATGGCAATCGAGTATAAAGCTTCCTAAGATAGATGAGTCACAGTTCATGATTGGCCAGTAGGTAGAAGCGGAAAGAAAAAGCGATAACCTTTTTGAGATACAAAATACCCTAATCAGGGCGGTGTATGTATGGTTAAACACTATTCGTTTTAATTAGTAGTTTTAATTGTAGTCCGTATTATCTTCTACGCAGCCTCGGCCGCGCTCTCCACTCCCTCCGTCTCGCCCCACGACGCCAGACACCAATGCCGCCTACGCGCAAGTTGCATTGTACCCAAACTTGCAGTACCATCACGGAATAGCAAAATCCTTTTCTCGCCTTTTTTCGCTCAAAAGTGTACCTACAAAATTTCAGAGCAATCGCTCCAGTTGTTCAGAAGTATCATGAAACACCCTCCACCACCACTGACACATCCATTTCCATCAATCTACGTTATTTCGACTAATGTACTTCCACGATCCTGCTAATATATCCCTAGAAGCCCTCGTGATCCTCCATTTACACGAGTTGAAGGACTGCCGGTGTCAGCAGCGCTATTTCAAATTGTTACTTCAAGCCCATTTTTTCTAATTACGAGATATTAAATGAAAAGCTTGAGAGGAAGTGCGAAGCACACAGACAGAATAAATATTATTTTCCCGCAGTAATGAGAAAAATTCTCTGAACGGGAGCTTTTTTGTGTGCGTACAGTCAGTTTCAACCTCTAACGAAAACACGTTAGTACTACAGCAAACATCAGAAACACAATAAATCTCGCAGCTATAAAACCAACACCCGCGTGTGAAGTTGTTTACACAGTACGTCGGGATCATAACGCGGCGACACACTATGGTCCGGGGCGGCAAAACAGTGGACAAAAATCTCTCAGAGTCTTGACCTTAACGGAATCAACGGGAGAATCCACTGCCTACACCGTGACAGCGGAGAACCCCAATGAGGCGGAGGTTAACGGCGAACTCCACAACAAATTGCAATGTAATTGAAATAACATTGTATATATTTAAGAGAGAATGATGAATGCACATAGGAATATTAGACAATCGTTTTCTTCATGTTTCAATTCAAATAATTTCAGTTTTCGAAACGTTAGAAGGACATATATGTTTCGAAGATTTTCTTCATTTGCGATCCATTCCGCAGGGACGTACAAGGCAACGTCCTTATTTTGAAGAACTACAGAGTAGCGCACGAAATAAGATACCATTTGTTTGTTACAGAATTTACAATTCGCACTAGATATCCCGTTGAGCATCTCGGGTTTGTACTGTCTTACTCCGTGTTCCAGGACTAAGGAGTTGATTCCTCTTCGTGGTTAAAAGAACATCTTCCTTTAAAAAAAATCTTTCGTGAATTGAGAGGATTCGGGCGGGGGCGGATTTTCTGTTGTATAGCTGCGTCGATGTCGTCCTGGATGAACATTATTACGGCCAGCTACTGTGATTAATCGCCCCCGTGAATTTTCTGCTTTCAATGCCTTGAGAATGCCGGCGCAATCAAACAAGCAGTGTAACTGAAATGATGCTTAAAACTTGGGGGCTTGACTTCAAAATATTATTTGCAATGAATATGAAAGGATTAAATAGTTTTTTGAGTTTCACACAGTGAGTATGTTTTGAGAAAAATATAATTTCGTAAAATTAACAATTACTAAGAAACGTAGATCGGAGGAATTTATGACCATCTGGCTTCTTAAATAGAGCCTGTATCTCAAGACCTTGGACATACCAATGAATGAAAAAAGTAAAACTTAACTGACAGTGAGAAAACATTAAACACTGGACTTGTTTGTTACACAGGTGCTAGGATCATGTAGTAAATTAGCTACGAAAGAAAACAAACACCAATTTTGTCCCTTACGCGCATCTCCCAAACCACCGTGAGACGACGTCCGAGGCGGCAGAGCGCGCGGAAAGGCAGGATGTGATGCGGCTCGATCTGACAAGTGACGCGCGCCCTCCGCCCCGCCGCGCGCCGTGTTTTGTTTCGGGCCGGGCGGCCGGGCGGGCGGCGGGCTGTCCGTCATTGGCGGCGGCGCCGAGGGCAGATGCCGTGGCGCCGACAGACAGGCAGCGCCCCGTCCCCGCCTCGTAATAAATCCGCGCTCGCTGCCGTCGATAGCGCCCTCGAAAACCTGTTCGCGATGTGTTATGGGGGCGGGGTATCTGTTGCAGTGCGCGCCGCGCCGCCCACGCGTCAAAGGAGGGGGGGGGAAGCGCATCTACGCACGCGGAACCGGTGATGGCTGCATCGCGGTGGCGACTAATTGAGATACGTTTTCAAAAGATAGACTCGGAGGGAGATACGGCGACGCGATGAGAGGCAAAAAGATACTGTAACGTCATGATGATGATGATGACCACTATTATTATTATTATTATTATTATTATTATTATTATTATTATTATTATTATTATTATTATTATTATTATTATTATTATTACCACTATTATTATTATTACCACCACTATTATTATTATTATTATTATTATTACCCCCTTAATATAAAATATTAATTAATTATTAAAAAAATATTAATAATATATTAATAAAGGGTTAAATACTGTTCGGAATTCCTAATGGTATAAAATAAAGGAATGAGATGGTAATTTTCAATCGTTCGGTTCGCCTGAAGACGCATGAACAGCTACGAGTGGATGGATGAATGGCATTATGGGATACGTAGATATTAGTCTTTGTCATTCCATATCACACTAGCAAGGCGAAAACATTCATGTCTCACCACACATTCTAAAAACAATTCATTGCTCTCGAGTTTGCCACTGCTTGCATTTGTGCAAACAGCGCCGCTAGCATTGACGCCATTTCAATGAAAAATGTGTACCTATTTCAGATCAGGTTTCTTTGAAACTAACAGTTTATCAGATCCTTTAGCACATTCTTTTTGTATCGAATAAATTACTTACTCTTAATCTGAGTGTATAAATTGATCTAAAATATACTGCAGAACTCTAATTTATTGATACACATTATTACACAACATGTAATAAGCAACCTTATCAAATTAAAAGTTCTCAATATCACAATACTATCGAGAGAGAAGCTTTCGATTCCATGCCACATCGCTTCAAAATGTTTTCTGCAGACCGATGGCAAAACACACACACGCGCGCGCACACACACACACAGCTCCTCCGAAACCCCTGTCATTAACAAGGGAGTCCTGAGGGAGTCGTTTCATTCAGTTTGCGCTTCCTGGCTTTCAAGTGCAGCAGATCGTGCGCATAGCGGTTGCTTTCTTCTCTTTTTTTTCGCGGCAGCCGTTACGAGACTCTGGAAAAGATTTGTGGGTTTCGATTACGGCAGCGGGCGATCGACGGCCGAATATACGCACCGCAAAAAAATAAAAATGTTTGAAACGGAAGGATCAACCACCACACGCCCTATTGTTTTTATGCACGTCCTATTTATCGCCAGCGCCGACCGGCCGCCTTGTGCTTCGCCTTCGCTTTGATGTGGTGCGATTAATAAAAAGCGAAGTTGTTCATAAAACTACGGAGAGAAATGAAACCGCGATTATAATTGCTACTGCTAAAAGGATTAAAGTTTCAATGGAGCTTCATACGCGTAGTCTATTTACGGGGCAGCGTGAAATGTTATGAAGTTATGAGCTCGTGGTGCAGTGCTTTGAACGCTTTGCATTAGTATTTTATTTTATTTTTATTAAGGAAAGTTTAAAGAAGATAGCAGACTTAATTACATAGACACAGTGTTTGACTACAGTCAGTAATTAAACATATTTTCATAATATGTTTTCATTGTCGCTGTGATTGTTTCTATATACATGCTAAATAGCTTGTTTTTATAAGTTGTGTCTGCGTATTTTCTACTACCATTGTAGGACTTTTCATCTCTTTACAAATGCTCCACCACTCTATATTTTATGGCTCTACAAACAAACGTTCGTAGCTTTTCTACATAACTGTGAATGCATTGAAATAAAATTCGTGGAAGTTAAATATGACGCTCTGAGTTATTTACGTCGTACGTGCAGAACGTAACACATACCCACATGACCCAACAATTTTAATATTTTGTGGCAAACTGTTCCTTGCATATTGTTCGCTCATCAGATCGACATCCCCCCCACACACACACACGTTTTACTGACATTCTCCATACATACGAAGTACAAATCACAGTATAGAACAAACTGAGCAATACTGCAAAACATCGTCGAGATTTTGACGGAAATGCGCGTTTTCGGGGTAACTGAAACAGAAGAGATTTCTTCCTTTCTCTTTCTTCAAAGGTCTGTCCGAACATCTGTATAAGAACAACACTAAACCGGTCAAAGGATTTTCACCAAAATTAATACCCCTCGATCAATTTGGCTGAAGTAGATTTCAAACGGTTACTTCAATTTGGGGGGATTCTTTACATGAAGCTCCGACATCATTTTCAAAAATTTCTCAAAAATGGCTCAATTTTTTCCCTTTTTTTCCGTTAATCGGCCGACTAGGACCACGCAAGCAAGCATCCTGCATATACCGTGGCTCAGTTTTTTATTTATTATCGCGGTAGCAGGTGCTTGCAACAATTCTTACGGGGGACCAGCATTTTAGCTGGATCCGATTTTTATCCCCCATGGTTGTTAGCCCGGGGGTATGGAAGATGAAAGATGATAGGAATGGATTAGGAGGCGATAGGTGATCGTGGGCTTTTGGAACCATCCCAGCATTCGCCTTTATGACCGAGGGAAACCACGAAAACCTCGGTCAGGATGGCCGGCCCGGGAATCGAACCCGGACCTCCCGATTACGAAGTCAGTGCGCTACGCAGTGAGCCACTTCGCTCGGTATTATTATTATTATTATTATTATTATTATTATTATTATTATTATTATTTCTTTTTTTTTTCTCAAACAGCGGAACCACGCTAACGAAACGGCGCAGGCCCTTACCGCGGGTGCCTCAGGGACGGTGTGAAGACTGCGAGCGGGGGCAGAGGCGGCGTGACTAGTTCCGCGTTTCCCGCATCGGCCGGGGCGGGGCGCGCCGCGTCTCGCCGAGCAATTAAGAGCGCAACGAGCACTACTTGTAGCTCGTGTGCAACAACCGAGACATCTGTTCGCGCAGAGCAGCTGCAAATGCGAGCGGGGCGGGGAGCGGGGCGGGGGCCGGGACGGGGCAGAGCGGTTGGGGGTGGGTGAGGGGCGCGTACACCGCCAGTGCAGCGCTGGCGGGCAGCGGCACCCGGCTACAGTGCGCCGCCATTTCCCACCCACGCTCACCTGTCGTTCTGAAAAATCCCCTGCGTAAAACTAGTGAATTGGGAAGTGCACGCATATTTTGGAGGATTGAAATTGGTGTTATTTTTAATGAAATTATAGGATCACTAGTAATTGGGGATGTCTGCTTACTTCTTAACATTTTCAGTTCTAGATAGGTTCACAGCTTAGTGTTTCGTATGTTCTCCACTGCCTGGATACTGCACGCCTCCGGGAGCCGCCACCGTAGTACCTACCTGGTTCTCGCATTCCATCACCTGAGGTGGCCCGCGTGTCTGTATCGCCTTGGTTCGGTATTAGGTAACAAGCAAGCACATTACGCACCCAGGTAGCGTCATCTGTGGCTCGGAGGCTAATAGAACACGTGTCAGTCCCGGCCCCACACTGTTTCCGGCAGGGAAGCTAGCACGCATGGAACGGTGCTGTCTAGGAAGATCGTGCCCTGTCACAAAAACCTTTTCCCTAAGCCACCCATATAGGCCAGAAAAGATATGATAAGGTGATGCTTGTTTGGTGAGAATGCTCACTACACCACATCAAAAGCCTTAACACCCACGCCCAAGCAGAATTCGCACCGGCAGCCCTTCTGTCCGAAATCGCCTCCAAGGAGGCACTTAACGGATATCGGAAGTCAGGATCGCCACGACACTAGTAATTTATGTTTCACCGAATGTTCTCACTAAAGAACTTGTAAAGATTCGTATATTATCGAAAGAAAAACAAGTCAGTTGGAATTTGGTCAAACTCAATTGCGGACGCGCAGAGGGCGATTGAAACATTTAGACTGAGAAATAATTTCTAAAATAGTTCGAAAACTGTCCACAAAATAAACACATTTAAACGTAACTGTAATAGACAAATATTTCCTCCAACGAAGTATTCATAAACTTCCACAAACCCTTTAGAGTAAAATAATCAATACTTTATCACCTACGCTACATACTATTCTTTACAAATATAAATTTTAAAATTTTATTCTTAATCATTTCACAATAGAAGTCCAAGAGATTAAAAATTCTCATAACTTGCGTTTTTTCTGCACTTTTATTCGCATAAGAAAAGATCGTTCAAGAATAATGGTATAAAAAGTGAATCACATAAAAATAAGATATCATTTTAACATCGTAAAGTAAGAGAAATCGTTAATAAATTCTAAAACGAGGAAGTAATTACATCGCAACAATGGATGTGACTTATTGGCTAGTTATTCCCCAAAGAAATAATCCAAACAAGCGTGTCCTAATTAATCGGAAGTAATGAAAGAACAATTTCCTTGAACAACGACATCATGCACGGTGAATATCATCGCGTTAAAATTACTCGTCTATTTAAACGCAGAAAATAAAAAAAAAAGCAGAAATAATACAGAGAGCATGACGGTGTTTTTACTTTTCACATTTATATGAATTTATTAACTACTAGTCATGCACTCTGTGTAATTTGCAGATACCAGAGAGATACTGTATTATTTAATTTGGTGCGAGTTTAAAGGGAATTGTTATTTCAACGTTCAAAGCAGACAGTATAATCACATCCACGAGCGTTTCGCGCTACAACATCTTTCCATCGATTTTGTATCACGTCAAGAGGAATGCAATAACTGTGACAGGATGAACGTCTGGGTTTTAGTACTCCAGTAGAGAACAGCGCACGAGTCTTAAATCGTAGGATATATGTCGGTGAAGCACCAAGCGTGTTATTTATGTATTTAAATACACAGGATTATTATTACAATAGTTATAATATAAAACACAGAATCTGTGGGTTAGTTATATAAAACAATAAATCACACACCTTGAATTGACGACGTACTTCCAGTAAGGTTGAGATCGTACATAAATTGATGTAATGCTACGTAAAAGACTTTTTAAAATTATTTTCAAAGACGTAAACTGGCATCAAATAAATTCACTCTGAATGATATTGCATTCCCAAGACTAAGTAGCCTTAGTATTGGTTTTTAATACAGAGAATAGTGTCAATGAAAATTTAATTTAGAAATAACAATACGTTATTTTGTCAAAGAAAATGACAGTTATCGTATTTTTGTGGTAAACAATAATCACTAACACCAAAACTATCGCGCATGATTTGGCCTCTCATTTTTACAAGTGTGTTTGGAGCATCTCCGCCATTTCTGAATTCCCTGAAGTACAAGCATTTGGAACGAGACAAGAAGAAGCTAATACGAGTTACGTTTTTTTTATTCCAAAATTGCAAAAAAGTAAGAGAACAACACAAATCAAGTTTGTGGAAGTTCATGTAAGATTTCTGTTATGAATTTCGGTGATGTCTTCATTAAGTGAAGATTGTTTACGCTTTTCTAATAAAACGCAGGGGCATTTTATTTATGAAAATTCGAAATTTACGACGAAAACGACAGCATTTATTGTTACAATTTTGCTTATTCAGTGGAATATAAGGTTTTTATTTTTATTCCAAAATTGCAAAAAAGTAAGAGAACAACACAAATCAAGTTTGTGGAAGTTCATGGAAGATTTCTGTTATGAATTTCGGTGATGTCTTCATTAAGTGAAGATTGTTTACGCTTTTCTAATAAAACGCAGGGGCATTTTATTTATGAAAATTAGAAATTTACGACGAAAACGCACTTTACCTAGATAAAATTGGTTCTTAATAAAGTTTATTCTAGTTTTGCAGAATCATCTAGTAAGCAAACAACAGTCAAGAAAAGTGATTGCAGGGAAAATTGAGAGACTTGGAATTCATTGATGATTCATTGTATTTTCTTGTAAGATAAATCTTGAATTGACTGTAAAAGATCAATTAAAATGTTTTTTACTAGCCCAGGCCTGAGCAAGTTTTCTCAAAGAAGCAGGGAAGAGTTTATCCGTCAGTATTTATTGTTACAATTTTGCTTATTCAGTGGAATATAAGGTTTTTATTTTTATTCCAAAATTGCAAAAAAGTAAGAGAACAACACAAATCAAGTTTGTGGAAGTTCATGTAAGATTTCTGTTATGAATTTCGGTGATGTCTTCATTAAGTGAAGATTGTTTACGCTTTTCTAATAAAACGCAGGGGCATTTTATTTATGAAAATTAGAAATTTACGACGAAAACGCACTTTACCTAGATAAAATTGGTTCTTAATAAAGTTTATTCTAGTTTTGCAGAATCATCTAGTAAGCAAACAACAGTCAAGAAAAGTGATTGCAGGGAAAATTGAGAGACTTGGAATTCATTGATGATTCATTGTATTTTCTTGTAAGATAAATCTTGAATTGACTGTAAAAGATCAATTAAAATGTTTTTTACTAGCCCAGGCCTGAGCAAGTTTTCTCAAAGAAGCAGGGAAGAGTTTATCCGTCAGTATTTATTGTTACAATTTTGCTTATTCAGTGGAATATAAGGTTTTTATTTTTATTCCAAAATTGCAAAAAAGTAAGAGAACAACACAAATCAAGTTTGTGGAAGTTCATGTAAGATTTCTGTTATGAATTTCGGTGATGTCTTCATTAAGTGAAGATTGTTTACGCTTTTCTAATAAAACGCAGGGGCATTTTATTTATGAAAATTAGAAATTTACGACGAAAACGCACTTTACCTAGATAAAATTGGTTCTTAATAAAGTTTATTCTAGTTTTGCAGAATCATCTAGTAAGCAAACAACAGTCAAGAAAAGTGATTGCAGGGAAAATTGAGAGACTTGGAATTCATTGATGATTCATTGTATTTTCTTGTAAGATAAATCTTGAATTGACTGTAAAAGATCAATTAAAATGTTTTTTACTAGCCCAGGCCTGAGCAAGTTTTCTCAAAGAAGCAGGGAAGAGTTTATCCGTCAGTATTTATTGTTACAATTTTGCTTATTCAGTGGAATATAAGGTTTTTATTTTTATTCCAAAATTGCAAAAAAGTAAGAGAACAACACAAATCAAGTTTGTGGAAGTTCATGTAAGATTTCTGTTATGAATTTCGGTGATGTCTTCATTAAGTGAAGATTGTTTACGCTTTTCTAATAAAACGCAGGGGCATTTTATTTATGAAAATTCGAAATTTACGACGAAAACGACAGCATTTATTGTTACAATTTTGCTTATTCAGTGGAATATAAGGTTTTTATTTTTATTCCAAAATTGCAAAAAAGTAAGAGAACAACACAAATCAAGTTTGTGGAAGTTCATGGAAGATTTCTGTTATGAATTTCGGTGATGTCTTCATTAAGTGAAGATTGTTTACGCTTTTCTAATAAAACGCAGGGGCATTTTATTTATGAAAATTAGAAATTTACGACGAAAACGACAGCATTTATTGTTACAATTTTGCTTATTCAGTGGAATATAAGGTTTTTATTTTTATTCCAAAATTGCAAAAAAGTAAGAGAACAACACAAATCAAGTTTGTGGAAGTTCATGGAAGATTTCTGTTATGAATTTCGGTGATGTCTTCATTAAGTGAAGATTGTTTACGCTTTTCTAATAAAACGCAGGGGCATTTTATTTATGAAAATTAGAAATTTACGACGAAAACGCACTTTACCTAGATAAAATTGGTTCTTAATAAAGTTTATTCTAGTTTTGCAGAATCATCTAGTAAGCAAACAACAGTCAAGAAAAGTGATTGCAGGGAAAATTGAGAGACTTGGAATTCATTGATGATTCATTGTATTTTCTTGTAAGATAAATCTTGAATTGACTGTAAAAGATCAATTAAAATGTTTTTTACTAGCCCAGGCCTGAGCAAGTTTTCTCAAAGAAGCAGGGAAGAGTTTATCCGTCAGTATTTATTGTTACAATTTTGCTTATTCAGTGGAATATAAGGTTTTTATTTTTATTCCAAAATTGCAAAAAAGTAAGAGAACAACACAAATCAAGTTTGTGGAAGTTCATGTAAGATTTCTGTTATGAATTTCGGTGATGTCTTCATTAAGTGAAGATTGTTTACGCTTTTCTAATAAAACGCAGGGGCATTTTATTTATGAAAATTAGAAATTTACGACGAAAACGCACTTTACCTAGATAAAATTGGTTCTTAATAAAGTTTATTCTAGTTTTGCAGAATCATCTAGTAAGCAAACAACAGTCAAGAAAAGTGATTGCAGGGAAAATTGAGAGACTTGGAATTCATTGATGATTCATTGTATTTTCTTGTAAGATAAATCTTGAATTGACTGTAAAAGATCAATTAAAATGTTTTTTACTAGCCCAGGCCTGAGCAAGTTTTCTCAAAGAAGCAGGGAAGAGTTTATCCGTCAGTATTTATTGTTACAATTTTGCTTATTCAGTGGAATATAAGGTTTTTATTTTTATTCCAAAATTGCAAAAAAGTAAGAGAACAACACAAATCAAGTTTGTGGAAGTTCATGTAAGATTTCTGTTATGAATTTCGGTGATGTCTTCATTAAGTGAAGATTGTTTACGCTTTTCTAATAAAACGCAGGGGCATTTTATTTATGAAAATTAGAAATTTACGACGAAAACGACAGCATTTATTGTTACAATTTTGCTTATTCAGTGGAATATAAGGTTTTTATTTTTATTCCAAAATTGCAAAAAAGTAAGAGAACAACACAAATCAAGTTTGTGGAAGTTCATGGAAGATTTCTGTTATGAATTTCGGTGATGTCTTCATTAAGTGAAGATTGTTTACGCTTTTCTAATAAAACGCAGGGGCATTTTATTTATGAAAATTAGAAATTTACGACGAAAACGCACTTTACCTAGATAAAATTGGTTCTTAATAAAGTTTATTCTAGTTTTGCAGAATCATCTAGTAAGCAAACAACAGTCAAGAAAAGTGATTGCAGGGAAAATTGAGAGACTTGGAATTCATTGATGATTCATTGTATTTTCTTGTAAGATAAATCTTGAATTGACTGTAAAAGATCAATTAAAATGTTTTTTACTAGCCCAGGCCTGAGCAAGTTTTCTCAAAGAAGCAGGGAAGAGTTTATCCGTCAGTATTTATTGTTACAATTTTGCTTATTCAGTGGAATATAAGGTTTTTATTTTTATTCCAAAATTGCAAAAAAGTAAGAGAACAACACAAATCAAGTTTGTGGAAGTTCATGTAAGATTTCTGTTATGAATTTCGGTGATGTCTTCATTAAGTGAAGATTGTTTACGCTTTTCTAATAAAACGCAGGGGCATTTTATTTATGAAAATTCGAAATTTACGACGAAAACGACAGCATTTATTGTTACAATTTTGCTTATTCAGTGGAATATAAGGTTTTTATTTTTATTCCAAAATTGCAAAAAAGTAAGAGAACAACACAAATCAAGTTTGTGGAAGTTCATGGAAGATTTCTGTTATGAATTTCGGTGATGTCTTCATTAAGTGAAGATTGTTTACGCTTTTCTAATAAAACGCAGGGGCATTTTATTTATGAAAATTCGAAATTTACGACGAAAACGACAGCATTTATTGTTACAATTTTGCTTATTCAGTGGAATATAAGGTTTTTATTTTTATTCCAAAATTGCAAAAAAGTAAGAGAACAACACAAATCAAGTTTGTGGAAGTTCATGGAAGATTTCTGTTATGAATTTCGGTGATGTCTTCATTAAGTGAAGATTGTTTACGCTTTTCTAATAAAACGCAGGGGCATTTTATTTATGAAAATTCGAAATTTACGACGAAAACGACAGCATTTATTGTTACAATTTTGCTTATTCAGTGGAATATAAGGTTTTTATTTTTATTCCAAAATTGCAAAAAAGTAAGAGAACAACACAAATCAAGTTTGTGGAAGTTCATGGAAGATTTCTGTTATGAATTTCGGTGATGTCTTCATTAAGTGAAGATTGTTTACGCTTTTCTAATAAAACGCAGGGGCATTTTATTTATGAAAATTAGAAATTTACGACGAAAACGACAGCATTTATTGTTACAATTTTGCTTATTCAGTGGAATATATATATATATATATATATATATATATATATATATATATATATATATATATATATATATATATATTCCATGAATGACCAATAAGAGTTAAGAAAATTCTCCTTTTGGAGCGGGAAAAGAGTCACTTGATTCTAGTGCCCTTAGAAGTTCGGTAGAAACAGAAAATATTATGGTTGAAACCAGGCAAAACGGATTTCAACTAGTTCTGATAAATTACGGAAATACGTATATGTGACGAGTTCCGTGCCGTTCATTTTCATTAGCTGTTCTGGTACGGATCAAAACACAACTGAAATAATTTGGCACAGAAAAAATGTAACCAGAGAAGTGGCAAGAAAGACTTCTTGAGACAATTTTTATTCAATTATTTTCATGGCTCGTTTTTCTTTTCTTATCCGACATCGCAGCGATAAAAGGAGAATAATGTTCAGATGGCGTGCGTGTGTGTGTTTGTCTACTGAATGGTTTGATAGATTTGTATCAATTACATAACACTGCATTAATATTGACCTCACGAGGGAGGTTTTAAATATAATTTATCACTTGATATCCAATATTTCGTTTCGATTTCGTTTATTAATACCACAATCTGTAAATATTGCCCTTGACAACGGTTCGGAAATTTATTTGTGCATATCTGGGCTTTATGTCAATATCAGTAGAATTTAAGACGACAGAACTACTTAGGATGGTGAGAAATCAGTGATACTTGCTTTATCCAGATTAATATTATTAAGTCTTGCTGACGAAAAAATATTTTTGGTATGTGAAAAACCGTTGAGTTTGTACCCCTGTATATTATGATATGTTATTGGAAAATTCGGAAAGACTGTTTATGTTAAAATTTTAAATTTATACGAGTCTCGTATATCGCAAGTGTGCTGCCCGCTCGAAATGAAGAACTATGATTTTTGAGAAAAATGACGAATGTACTCCATTTGCCTGTAAAAAGCATTGTATTTGAGCTTCTGAGTCTATGACCGCCCCTTCTCGTCAAGGTATTTCGGTCAGTTTGCCTTTTCCCAGTTAACAAATGCTGCCACGCCCCTTGTTTAGTTCTGGGCATATTAAGTAGTATGTAAATGCAGCTTCCCTCTGCGGCCGTTTTCTCGAGTTGTCTTTTTGTTAGTTGTGAGAGGAGTGGGGAGAATGTTATTTCGTCCGCAATACTATAAAATCAAATCGGTTGTTCATTTGCAGAAGCAAATGTGTATTACTCTGGAGCGAACATTTCTATTTATGAAATATTGCATAATGTGCTCGTTGGTACGTACATTCATAATTCAACTATAAATTGAAACAGAATTAAGAAGGTATTTTGGCACTGAATAAAAACATAGTGCTCGCCTATTACACTTACGTCACACAGCGTTTCTATGTTTTTTTGAGAATAAAAAAATTATATCCATTGCGATTTTGAGAGATTTGGCCGTTTTGTGGATTTACAGAGCCCAGCGGCAGAATTGTCACAATGCGTCGCAATGTACGCCACACATTTGGCTTCCTTGGGCCCCGGAGCACTGCTGAGAGCGGCAGTGAGGAGGAGCGGCGCAGGCGGCGGCCGAAGCAGCCGAGTCCCCAGTTGCGCCACAGGCCGCGACCGGCGGCGGCGGCGGCGGCGGCGGTTGCCCGGGGGGGGGAGGGGAGGAGGAGGAGGCGGACGCTGCGGGTGCCGGTGGGTGCCGCCCGGCGGCGCGGGACAGGCGACGGGCACGGGGGGGGGGGGGGGGGGGGCGGAGCGGCAGGCGGAGGCGGACGCGGGTGACCGGGAGGGCGAAGAAAAAGGTTGGAGCGGACGAGCCGGTGGGTGGGCGAATGCGCTACAAGGCGGAAGGGGCGGTCTGAAGGGAGGGGAGTGGGCGGGTGAGAGAACGAACCATCAGGCGAATGTGGGTGGGTAGGAGAGTGGCTGGAAGGGAGTGACCAGGCAAATGGTTGTGTTGGGTGGGTGTGCGAGTAGGCTGACGAGCGTGTATGCGTGCGGGCGGGCGGGCGTGCGGGCGGACGGACGGGCGGGCAGACAGGCGTGCGCGGGGGACGGGCACATGCGTGCGTGCGGGCGAGCAAGCGAGCGTCCGTGCGGGCGGGCGGCAAGCAGGCGCGACGCCCGCAGAGACATATAGGGCCGGGGGGGTGGTGGGGCGGCGGCGGCGGCGGCGACGCGGGGTCCTGGCGCGTGGCCACAGGCCAGGGGCGTTATTGCCGCGCACCCGAGTCACGTGACTCGCGGGTGGAGCCGTGACGCACATGGAGGCGGTCCAACAATAGCGCCCTCTCGCCTATTCCGTTCGGCCGCCCGTCGATTTTACAGGAATTCGGCGTCGCCCGCCCCCGAAATGTTAGCTTCTCAATGTCGGCGACAAGAAACGGCGCATACGCTGTGTTGAGGGCCGACGATGAAAATTGCTAGTTGTTGTTCAAAACAAGGCAATACACAGACGCCGTCGAACTCGTAACTTCGTAAACAACAAAACATCTGAGCCAATAATCCTACGCCGGGAAACGAGTTAATCGTTACGAGAGACTCGCGCATCCTATACGCGCTGAACGATTAATGATTCTACATGCAAAATGCAGTCGTCGCCCGTTCGTTCCGCACAGCGCGCACGCGCTATCTGTCGGGCATTTTCATAAACGTCCCCACCCGAGCTGGACTTTAGTTACAAAAGTCCCCACAGAAGAGCGCTATAATCAAATACAACTGGCGCTGCGCAACGAGTGTTTTTTCAACTATCGCGCAATGTTCGGATTTGGAGGGAGCACTGGATGTGCGTTGGCCGCGGTCGTTTGCAAATGCATCTGGAGACACGTCATCTCGTCACGCCGCGGCGATTCGATTTCCTAGTGGGGAAGGAAACGCTCCAGAGCACGCGAAAGGAGTTTGTGCTTGACGGCGGGTTCAAGGCACGAGAGGCACGTAAATGGGAACCGCGGTGTTCTTCAGCGTTGTACAATTGTGCCTGTCGACCAGAATCCCGTAGGCGAGCAAAGCTGACAGTTTCCTTGTTTTATGAATGAAACTACAACAGAAACGGGAATTCAAAAGTGGCAAATTGTGAATCCACAGCGACTAAACCAGATTGTTTTCAGTCACGGTTTCGCCGGTGGGAATGTATGAATGAATGAAATGTCCAAAGAACTTGGCGTATGCTTGAGTAATGGCAGTATTCATTTTACTGACATAGAGAAGGGGTTTTCAGTCTTCTTAGATTGTGCCCCCCTCACATGGATAAAAGCTTAATGAAACACCGCTATGATATTATTTATTCATTTAAGACAAAAATCTTTATATTCAATATTGTACTCTTGCATTTTTAACTTTTTGTGATGTTCGTAAATACAAAGAGTTCGCCGAAAAAGAGACCAGCACTAGTTTTTATGAGTCCTTTGATACACACGAGAAAAAAAATTAAAAGCACTTTGGGCCAGTTTTGAGAAAAAAATGTTTAAAACTTCCTTTATTTCACGTGCAAATTCGCGGAAACTAGTCATATATTCGAAAAATTGTACGTGACATTATTTCAAGACGTTTTTGAACAGTTTCATTAACACTTAAATCACTCTTATATATATATATATATATATATATATATATATATATATATATATATATATATATATATATATATGGCTGCAACAGGTCACGAATAAATAGAATTCCCGTCTAATAGATGATTGTGAAAAATGATGACCAGGGAAACATGAAGAATGTCAGTTTGATATAAACAGGCTAAAATATATCTTCAACAAATATCGTTAATTTGGTTACACTTGTGCATTTATTGTAGGTGTGAAGTATCCTTACGCCAAACCCGGGTTGCGCCAGGTAATACGATAGCTAAACTATAACAGACAATTGTAATAAACAAATGTCCTAGCAACGCTTAGTTTATTAAGCTAGAATTCTTGTAAATAAGTACTCGGGTAGCGGCTGTTATGCTACGGGCAAGCAGGAACAGGCATCCGGAACCAAATCACAAGTCGGCGGCTGAGCTCAGTTCAGAGTAAGCATTGCCTCTGATTCTGCAGCGACTCTGAGCGAGAGGTCTTCGGGTTCGAGTCCCGACATTGCTGGATTTTCGAAATTAGCTGCATAGCTATTTCGATTTCAGCCGCTGTCTGGCTGAGAATTCTAGCGGCCGGCTGCTCTGATCGGTAGTTTTCCATGGTTCCTCCATTCAACTTCACGCGAATGCCGGAGCAGTATCCTAACACGTGGGCCATGGATCTCCAGCGATCTTTCCTTCCTCTTCCTTGTCGTAACATCTCCCCTTACCCATACTCTCTTGCACTTACATGCGCTACACTATCACACACGTCGGGAGTTTAGAGCTCGTTCCGACTGATGCTGTGCTCTGCTGGGGAATTGCTGAATTTGTTCATTCATTTTATTATACAAATAGTCACAAGTTCATTTACTCACATAGTCATTTTTTAATATCGATTCCATGTTTTTAATTAGTTTAAATTATTTTTTAAAGACAAACAAGTCAAAATAGATTTTAGAATTGCTACGAAAGCGAGCGCAGTCGCGATTTGAACAACACACATTCCACGCTGGGGGATGGACTCGTTTGCGATTGCGCCACGAACCACCTCAGCAAGGGCGGCCTAGTCAGTTTGCTTTCGCGCCCGGCGTTCGCGCGAACCTTTAACCCGCGCCCTCCGAGACGAGTGGCCGTTATGCCCTCGGAATACGCACACGTGAACTCGGCATAACGAATTACCTTTGAACCCTCGCTCTCATCCAATTGCGCATTCGGCAACCCTAGATGGCCTGCGTGTCCCTTTGTGAGAATCGGAGGGCAGAAGGCGCGTGCGGGCTGAGGGCAGCCGGACAGCGGCGCTCAGCGCGGCCAGCTGAGCAGTAGGTCAGGGTTGCCTATCGATTTCCCTTCACGTCGAAGCTGCCGAATATAAAGCTGCTCTCTTCGCCCCGCGCCGCGCTCCGCTGCGCGCGCGGATGTGTGTGTGTGTGTGTGTGTGTGTGTGTGTGTGTGAGGAGCGCCGCCGCCGCCGCCGCCGCCGCCGCCGCCGCCGCCCACCGCGCTCCGCTTGCTCCCTCGGGAACTCTGGCCGCCGCGCAGCGGTCCTGCAGGGCATATCCCAGGAATGGCAACACATAGGTGCTTTTAAAACATCGATATTATAACTTTTGCTTTCGAGGTTTTCTTCAGAGCGATAGATTTGTTCAGAAACATCCACGTTTAAAAAAAATAATCTCATGATATATACAAACTTTCCAGTGGCCGATCAGATCGCTAAGGCAGTAGTGACGTAGCAGTCTCCGACCACAAGATCGCGGGTTCCAGTGCCGCCTCGGGCATGGTTGTATTTGTGTACGTCAGCATGTATGTCGGTCTTTTATCCCTCATCATCATCATTTCGTTTTCCATATCTCCAGGGCTAATAATCTGGTCGTTATAAACATAATTTCTAACAAAATGACCATCCCATGATAAATTACATGCCCCTGCCACCGAGGTACTGTTACTGAGCTCCCGCAAATGCTGCGTGCATGCACGCGTGGTCCAAGTCGGCCAATTCGCGAGCCAAAAAACAAACAAACAAGAAAAAAGGTGTATGTGTGTGTGTGGATTGCTCGCAATCAACAGCTATTGCCAACTGCCACTGTTGTCGATCCCCAGACGGCACGAAACAGTCAGACATTCGCAACCTTTCTCCACCGTTACACCTTTTTTTATTATGTTTTACGTGATAATATCGTTAAACTGCATTTTGCATCTCGACTACATAAAACATTGATTAGAAAATTAAGATCACAGTCAAATTTAAGGCAGAATAACAACATTCAACTAATGTTGCGTTATCTATCACATTAGAACCAGGGCATTTTACTTCGAGATGTTTCATCATATCGAAGTATTTCATTCATCGAAAACCTTTCGCTGATATATCAAAGTATGGATGTTTTGCTAAAATTTTGTATCATCCTGCGCGGACGTAGAACCACAGTGACGTCATTATAGAGACGTTCAAGCTCCCGATTGGATTACAATGTCACAACTGGTCAAGTGCCAACGGACATGATGTTTTAATCGAAGTATAAAGGCATTCTCGCCCCATCCCGACCAGCTGATGTGCTCCGCGAACGATCGCTTCCTTTGATGTGCGCGAAAGGTCGACGCGCGGTGGGTGGGGCGAGCGCCGAACGGTCGGCGCTCGGCTACTGGCAAGCAATCCATCCACACTTCGCGGGATTCAGCGAGCAGGCTGACATTCCATGGCTGTTTCTTCTTCATTCTTATATTTTCCTTCTTTCCCCTCTTCGACTTCCTACCGCACTCTTTACCCTTTTTTTTTAAAGATGTATTTAAACTGTAATTGAGGATCAAGCAGTTACAGTTCATTAAAATAGTATAATGCATGCAATGCACGACGATAAAATGAAATACTACCGGTAACAATAAGTGTTTGATATACTTCACTTATTACCACCTGTTCACAGTTGTAAGTTTAACAATTCCGAAGGAATATGTTTCCCGTTCCACAACTGCCAACCACTGTTGTTACACCATAGCTACTTAGCAGAATAAATGATGTTTGACTGTTCGAAGAATTAATTCCTAGCTAGGTAAGCCAATTCTTTTAACAGCCAAATATCATTTATAATAATAACAGTCCTAGATATACGTTAATAAAATACACTCATCCAACTAGCGACCTATATAACCTAACAGACCTACTAATAAGGAAACAAGCATGCACTTATTTTTCTCCTTCCTTTTCTTATTTTCCTTTATTCGTACACTCTAGGTAACTAAGAGATACTGTGCATTCCTGTTTAAAAATTACACACTGATAACAATTTTAAATTAAATCCTTATTAAGTACCACAATTATTTAATTTCTGATGCACTGTAATGAGTGAGAATTACATAAAAATCTTTAACGGCAATTTGCCAGACGTTATTTCAAAAAATAATTAGACACATATACTATTTCAAAAGTAATATAACTATTTTTATAATGTTACAGAGTCTTCATGTCGATTATTTCACTTTGATCTTCTCATTAAATACTTCGAACCAAAGACACACACTATTTAATCGAACCTTTAAAATCGTTCCAATCTTTTAACCCTAAAAAAATCCAGTACTTGCACATGAATGGCAATGTGATAAATACTTCTCATTACACCGAAATATCAGTAATTCTACAAAAGAAATTTTCATATATAAAGAGTTGGAAATATGGAGGAAAATAACAACTGACCGAAATGTCGATATTTCTAAACCAGCGGGCAATTCGAAGACAAATTACTGCAATGCATTTTCCTCCACTGCGCAGAACGAAAAGGAACGACATATTTTCTGACGTATGTACGAATATTTTATTCCATTCTATAGCTTGAACGGATTGACAGTCTTTAATTGGCCTAATAGTAACAAATGACTGCTCAGACTGCAATTTTTTTTTTAATCCTGTATGGCGCACGTAGAGATCCGAAATGATTTGACAAGTTAATGGATTAGTACGGTAGGCGAATATTTCGTTACTTCCTTGGATTCTTCGCGAATATTAAGTTGGGCTTCATGGCACTGAGAGGACCCAGCGTTGTAGCTGTGAGTCCGCAACTGATGTGTCTTTCGTCTTGACAGTCGGATGTGTATGCGAAGGAACTTCAGATGAGTAGGGAACTCGCAGCGCGCTCTGAGTTTGCGAAGCGGGGAAGTGGGGGTTAGCAAACTTCGGACCCCCCGTCCCTGATGTATCTGTTTGATAGCTTGACATGGATTCTTGTCACGATGATGACTGCTTTCCCACCTCGGCTTAACGCCCTCTGTCAAAGCGGACCGCTCTCTGGATGAGGCTTGTAGTGGTTGCTCTGATCGACCGTTCAGTAGCATACCGACTGCATCCCGCGGTCAACCTTTCCAACGCCGCTTACCTACACCCCCCTCCCCTGAAGCATAGGTCTAGTCCATCCCATTCTGTTTCTTCCTTGGTTCGAGGATTGATTTCTACATTTCTCATGATCTGCTTACAAACACACTGATCGATTACAATTTACCGGTTTGTGGAAACAAAACATAATTTTTAAGAGAGTTTTCTTAACATCTTCACGACATACCACGAACTTCTTCTTACCTCGCTGACTTAATATACAGAATTCCGCAGAATCTACCATGTCCCCCTCTGTTCGGGCATTTCTCTGAACTTGTGCGAGAATTGTTTTTCTAACTAGCTTACTAAGTTTTACTCTTTCCGAAACGGTGTATGCGTTCTCAGGAGACGAGCTGGGAAGCGAGGGGGAGGGAGACGTGCATGGTTGCCTCGCCTCCCGCCTGCGAGCGCACGGGCGCAGCTCCTTATTCGGCCGCACTCGGCGCGATGACCCTCCAGGAGTGACCAGCCAGCCCCTGCCGCGGAGAAGACCCTCACCTCAGTTCTTTACCTGATTGATGGATTCGTGACCACGCGCGCGTCACCTGCTAAGATCATTGCGCCCATAAGTGTAGTGCATGTTTTACGGCGGGCAGTGGAGATCTCGCCCCGCTGGCTGGCGAGATCCGGCGCCGACCTACGTCCGCTTGCAGGGTTTATCTCACCGGATATCTCCCACCAGCAAGGCAGCGCCCCAGCCGGGACCAGACTGGTCTACCAACATGTGTGGTAGAGTAGCGCATGTGAGTGTGTGAGAGGATTGGTCAAGAAACAGGAAGAAAAGATGGCGCGTGCTCCGTGGCCCGTTTGTTAGAGCACTGCTCGGGCATTCGCCTGCTGTTGGTCGGAGGAACCACAGAAAACAACTGATGAGAGCAGTCGGCCGCAGGAATGCTCCTCAAGGTAGCGGTTGCATTCGACCCAGCTGACAAGCCAGGGTAGAAAATCCTGACACCATCGGGGCTCCAACCCTAGATCCTCCTGGTCAAAGGCACAGCAGTGACATTCAGTTGATGCCCTGAGCCACATTCGTCGTTCATTAAGATGTACGAGAGTCATAAATGAATAGTTGAAAACCAGAACGGTATAAGTGACATTTTAAAAATTCCGAGAAAAAACGTGTTTATTTTAGGCTATATTTTGGTGGCAATGTATAGTCGTTGTTTTCATGAACAACTGAATCTACGTGGTTTTAATGATGAAACTCAGCACCACTACTTTACAGTGATATTGACTTAAATAAAAAGATTTCTCAGATTTTATAAAATGTCACTTATACCGTTCTGGTTTTTACCCATTCAAATGTATGTTTTACAGGAGAGAAAAAGAAATAAGTATAATGAACTATTAACATGAAGCAAAATTGAAAGCGTCAGTATTAATAGGTCTTTTCTGAAAATCGTGGTCACTCACCCGGGTGTAAAAACACAGGTCGTGCCGATAGTCATCAGACATCTGGGATTTGTTCCGTCTTTATGTAAGAACTTGTCCAAACTCATCAAGACGGGAGTGCAAAACATGGAAACTAGGAACCGTTCATATTTTCGACGAATTATTGCAGACACACTGACAGTCATTAGATCTACTCTTTAAGAAGCCGTCTCCTCATACCTTTAGTCGTGATTTGGATTTTTGATTTTACTGATTTTAGAAATGTATTATTGTTATGACTGGATGTCTTTCTTCTCTTGTTCCCAACCTCTTACGCAAGCTTCACTTCCATTAAGTAAAGTTGGTTACATTTTACATACATTCGCAGCCGTGGTTCTTGTCATTGTTTCTAGTATCTTTAAAATGCTCAAATTTGTAACAAGAAACCGGCACATTGAGACTAAAGAATGTATTACATTATTTAACTCCACGATTGTATAACTTCACATCTAGGGAAAATAAACTTGCATATTGTGAAGACGTTACATAAATAGACATTCCCTTCTTCATTTGGTAAACAAGTATGGGGATGAAGAGACTGCTCTACTTCCACGCCAACCAGCTGTTTCTCCGCGCCGTAAGAGGTTTCACGCGTCCTTCCCTTCAGGGTGGCTGCGGAAGCTCTGTTAACCCAGCGAAACATCCCCGACCTCGCCTCCCGTAATCCCTCTCCATCCTTCAACCCACTCGGCCGCTGACAAGCGCCTTCATCCCCTGTGTTCGGGGGCTACTTTATTCTCGGGCGAGACGTCAAGTGGCCTGCGCCTGGGCCTGGGAGGGGCGGCCGTGGGGTGCGGGTGGAGAGGCCACGTTAAGCGTTTCCACGCGGGGAAGGAGCATCTTTCCCGCCCCGGCCCTCGCCAAGTCGTTCATCTCCGATCCTCTTCGCCTGCATCGCGCCACTCCCCCGTTCCGTCCCGCTCCGCTGCGTCTCTCCTCGCTCCTCCCCCGCTTCGCCTCGTCCCTCTCCGTTCAGTCCGTTCCACCCCGCCTCGTTCCTCCCCCGCTTCGCCATGATCCTCTCTATCCGATCAACTCCATTCCGCCCCGCCCTGCTCCTCCAACCGCTTCGTCCCGATCCTCTCCGTCTTCACCCGTCCCGCGCCCCCTGCCCCGCCCACGCCCGCACTGGCCCGTTCGCTACGCTCAGTTGCACCTGTGCACCGCTTCGTCCCACTCTGTCCACCTGCGCTCCATCACTCAGCTTTCCGTTTTCCCTGCTCCGCTCCGCCCCGCCTCGCCCTGTCCGCACGACCTGGAAAATCCGGCGAGGCGCGTCGCGAGCCGCAATAGTCGGATTTTCAGGGGAGGAAGGCGCTCGCCCGCAGGTCACCGGGCCAGGACTTTTCCGATCACGTGCTCCCCCTGAAGCTGCGTCCTGGCTCAAGGGTGCTTTCTGACGAATTCGTGAACTCTTCAGTGTAAACTGTCAAACGAGGAAAAGCAGCTCCTGTACGCGGTCAGACGAACAGGTGTACCAGCTAACTGCCGCATGATATCGATTCAGAGATATCAATTACCTTTCAGTAAACATCGTTGCTTTTAGACAAACAAGACACCTACAACTAATGGCAAGTAACCAGTAGTTTAAGAAATAAACACAGAACACGTTTCATAAAAGGAGACGCAGAGCAAAACAATTAGTCCTACTATCTCCTTGATTCGTGTGGCTTTTTGCAGAAAATCGAGAAACTACGCCTTCAGATGATGTTTGTGTTGTGGTTGTTGTGTTTGAATCACTTTACATCCTTTTTCGTATCCTTCAAGATGAAAATACGAGTTTCTGGAGCACTCGATGCGATTTCACATTTATGGCATTATCTTCTTACCATCTCTTCTTGTTAATTTACCAACATTATCTGTAGAGTTTTTGTTTATTAGTACCACAAATGTTTTTCAGCAAATATCCTTGCCTTCTCAGTAAAAACTGGTCGTTGAAAGAGCGTTCTAGTGAAAGAAAAAAAGTAAAAGGAGGAAAGTAAAAAGAATGGAAGTTGATAGTGGTTTACTGCAGAAAATGGCCATTGACTTGGAACAGTAGATGCTGATGAACGCTGAGTTTCATTTCTTCACAGAAAGTTATGCGGGATTTTTTACCTAGTTGAACGTAAAACTATGTGAACATAATTTATGCGACAAAACGTCGGAAAATGCGATGTAGATACTTTTTACAATGAACGTTTAATATAATTCTTTAATATAATACAATTTACTTCCACAAGAGGGTGTTTAATGCAATAAAGGATTCGTCAGTAGCCGAGTACGAATTACCGACTTTTTTTAGGAAAAAGAAAAAAAAATTCAAAAAGATTAATTGTAAACCAAGATATAAAATAATTCTTGGGTTCTACATTTCTTTCCACATAATTTTCTTGAGATGTGGAGATCAGTAGCGCAACGGAATTATTAGTGCGCGCCCGCCGCAAAAATTTTGCCCTTTGTACAAGTGTAGAGCAAACACAAGTAGTGTTAGTACCTTAAATAAAAAAAAATTTAAAAAATTAAAAAACACCTAAAAATAGGTCCTCTTTAACCACGCCCGCGGGCTCACATTACGCCACTGGTGGAGTTGCTTTTAATGCTTGAGGTACGTACGTAATAAACATAGACGGTCTTGATTTGACAGACTAATGAGTAATAAAAGGCCGTCGTTGTAAGCAGATGGTACGAATTATAATTTATACGATTAATTTCTTTGAGTTTATTGTTCGTGGCCATAATAGAAGATGCCTACAGTGCTCGATTAATGCGAGCGAAGTCAATCTTAAAGCGTACATAACGAACAACTACAATTGAAGCATTTTATCTCCTTTAGAACACAATCAGTGCAAGGATTTGCATGTGAAAGAGTCGACGGTGGACCGACTGTAATCGCATGTAATGGAAACGAGCCCTTAGAACAGGCGGCTTTGGTTCACGATGTAATGTCAATCGATTCAATCACATACCACAAATAATTCGTTTTAAACTTTGTCTTTACGAACTTTTCCGATGCATTTTAAGATACTCAAAAAAAGCTAAAATTAGTTTCGAAATCTACTCCTTTAAAAATAGAAATAGAGAAGATCGGGCTAAGTGGTCTCATTGTTTTAGTATAAATATGTCGAATAAAATACAGAATTTTAATAAAATAATATGACACTAATTTTGAGAATAATATCGAGATTACATAGTTTACAATTCGTCGGGGCAATTCGGCAAACTGCCCATTTTTTGCCCAATCGGGGTTTGCAACATACGCTTTTGTTCAATTGTTCATTAATAATAAAACTAGAAGCAAAGACATAGCAAAACGTCGCTAAACTACTCTGTAAAATTAAGGAAATATAATCTTCGAGGTACAGAATTTAAATTTAAAAAAAGCTCGTTTACTTGCTTAGCTTATATATTACACATAAGACAAAATTATTTGGCAATATTTCCAGCGTAGATATACAAATATGTGGATTTGTATTGTGAAATGGTGTTATTTATTTATTTATTTATTTATTTAAATGTAATTGAACGTTATTTCGAAATGAGATCACCATTTATAGATCTTTGTTTCATGGACCCGACAGAGTGACTTTACACAGAACGAGTTTGTTCTAGTAGTTCTTGTCAATCATTTTATTTTTATTAGTTGAAAATACTTACAAATTCTTACTTAAAATTAACATTTATTATTATTATTATTATTATTATTATTATTATTATTATTATTATTATTATATTTTAAATATGTTTATCATATAAAATTAAAAGAATAGTACTGTATGGCAGAAAATTAGTATAATTTCGCATTAATTTTCTGGCTACCCTGTCCCAACCAAGGAGCTCGACGTCCCTGGCCCAGCCGCTGCGAGGTGACAAGTGACGAAAGGATATCTCGCCGCTGCCGACGCGCACTCTGGGGTCTCACAGTCTTATCGGATGCTCCGACAGAGAGCTCGAATTACGAGCGCTTTACTCGCATCAACACATCGCGTGGCCTTCCGACCATGCAAACCTGATAGAGATCAGAAACGTAAACTTATAAAATCACTACTTCCATCTTGTCTTCACGAATGAGCGCTTCATTCAATTTTTCTTCTCCGTGGAATCCCTCAATGTCACTTGTATGAGATAAATGCGCCGAGAAAGCAAAAACAAACCTTTCCTTACTTACAAAGATGTCCAAAAATACTGTTCTTAGATTTATGAAAATACAACCATAGGAAATCTTCTCTTATTTTCGTGAATGTTAAAAAGTAAACACTAGATACGTAAAAAGAAAATCGGCCAACGAAGTACGAATAAAACTAGCCGAAATGACGCGGAAAGAGCACGAAGAAAAGAAATACATCAGTGAGGGCTAGTGAAAATCCAATCAAATTCCGATTTTGTAGGATTAATTTTAGACCAAGTGTCACTTTTTATGGGTTTTTAAATAATTAATAACTATTCCATTTTATTATTGTATAGTAATCTTTACAGATTTGCGCCTACAGGAAATAATTTTGTTTGTAGATACTGAAAATTTAATTAAAACGAGATCTCATAAAATACGTACGATGTATTACAGAAAGCTCATACTATGACAGAACAAAACGGATGACAGATGTAATTATTCGATCAGCTCCATTGCAGCTGTTTACAGCAACATTTCAATTTGGAAACGTCAGCAGACCGCCCCAAAAACGTCGGCGCAGTTTGCGGCCCAATTTGCCTGCAATCCGCCCGGGCCCAAAATACCGGAAATTGAGCCGAAGTTAGCGCAGCCGCCGTCTCGCGGCAAATCGCGTCAACTCGACTAGCGCGGGGGCCTGGCTGGCGATGACGAGCCGTGTAGGTGGCGGGCGGCGGCTAAAAGCGGACGCCACAGTCGGCCGGCGACGCAAGGTCGCGCCACGGCGGAGCTGCGGTCCGCCCGCCCGTCCGCCCGCCTACGCCGCTGCGGCGGTGCCGCCCCCTCCCCGCCCGTCGCTTGCCGGGGCTGCGACGGGGACCGCGACGGCGGGGCGCGGGGCGGGGCGCGGGGCGACGCCGCGAGGGCCGGGGATCGAAGGGGCCGACGCGGGCGCGTGGGCGGGGTGGGGCGGGGCGGGGCGGCGCGGGGTGCGGGCGGCGCCCTCGCCGGTGGGGGAGCCGCCGCTGCCTCCTACCCCAAACACTGCCGTCTCCGCCCCCGACAAGGAGCGCTTCGCGATCTGCGCCGCGCTCTCTCTCTCTCGGCGGCATCTCGGGCGAATCGATGCGACGGCGGCGGCGAGGGTGGCGCCGGGGGCGGGCGCGGGGGGGCGGGGCCACGGCGACGGCGCGGGGGCGTCGTGGGGACGTCGCAGGGCGGCGCGGGGCGAGGCAGGGGCGGGGGAAGCGAGCGACTCGGCGACGGCGCGCGGGGGCGGGGGCGGTGTGCGCGGGGCGGGGGCAAGGTAAGTGACGGGGAGGCCGCTGGGGGCGGGGCGGAGGCGCGAGACGGTCGCTATCTTCCGGCGCCGCGCGGAGGCGTGGAGCGCGGGCGCGGGGCGGGGCGGGGCAGGGTAGCAGGCGCCACCCGTGCGGCGCGGTGGGCTGCGCGGCAACTACGTCTACTCGGCCGAGGAGGCGGGCGCGACGGGCGCGGCGCCGCGGCCCGGCCGACCCTCGAAATATAATGAGCGGCGCGCGCTTTCATATTGGCCCGCGCGAGGGCGCCCGCGTCGCGCCGCCGCGACGCACTGTCGCCCCGAGATGGAAAAAGCGGACAAATACAGCGACTTTTCTGTGGTGCAGGGTGGAAACTGACGGGGGAGGGGACGCCTGAGATCTTCACCTACAAGAGAATATAATGGCCTCCCTCTCCCCCCCCCCCCTGGAAAAGTATTAATTTACCTTCCCCGCAGAGATACAATTAATCCACTTTAATCTCATTCTTTATGTTTTCTACGCTTTGAAATATACAAATCAAAGATTCAAAATGCAAGAGAATTGAGCAGAAAACATTACATATTAGCATTCTTTCACATTTTGTGGCAAAGCGAAGATTCTTTTCAACTTCTTTCCATTCGTCCCCACGTGGACTTTTAAAGCTCCCCCTCTGGATAAATCTGTCAAGTGCAGCTACAGCATCCTGCGGTGCTGTAGTTGTGAGAGTGCTGACCGTCCACCACTGCGGTTCAATTCCCCGTTGATGCTTGTGGACGTTGTAGTGAATGAAACGGGCTGTTGGCGATGCAGATGGACAGGAAAGGTTTGGCGAACGAAAGCGATTTATTGCGGTACAGCGTCTAATACGATCTCTGTCCTGCATATCGCCCTTCGAACATCCTACATATCTTCTTTACAAAGAAATTCGCAAATGAATGAGTACAGACCGAAAGAGTCCAAGATTCGAGATCCGATAGTGACGGATTTTCGACACTTTGTACCTCAATAGCTCGTCGGAAGAAAACCAATTGTTGTAAAGAATTCTGGTGGCAAGCTACGTCCTTCATTTTAGTTGTTTTCTCCTATAAATTCCAGGCGGATGCCGAAGTATTATTTTAAACAATGGGTCATCAACAGACTGCCAAGTTTCCTTCATTATTCTCCTCTTATTGCAGAATTAAATTTAAGGTACTTAAAGAGAAGTAGTTGGCAAAAATTTGAAATTAGTCTTTGCGAATCGTACTCTTCACTAAAAAAATATTACAAATGAAAGTTGTATGATTTGTACAGGTGCATTTCTGTGAGTCAAGAAAAATACATAACAATTAGTACCTTAAGAATGTTTTTTTTAAATAAATTATTTTGTCAATGACTAAATATGGTTTTTATAAGCAATATCTAAGAAAGGTAATCGGAAATTAAGAGACAAAATTTAAATTTTATAACATTAACAAATACAGAAATGTGCAGGTTCCAAAACCCCATACAATTCTCACTATCCGATACCCAAAAATTCCCCTTTGCGGCACTTGCACTGAATAACTGACAACGAATGGAGAAAGTAGTGTATGAAAGAAGAAACCCTCAGCCGTGCAAAGTAGTCTATTCCGAAAAGGGACTTCCGCCCGCTTGTCGCGCGTCGCGTGGAGAGGCGCGTAATGGCCCTCCATCGGCGCCTACGGGGACCTGCGCCGTGCGCTCCCCGCCCTCCGAGCTGCGCCCTTCCCCTGCGACACCCCGACACGCGGACACAGCGCGCGCCATTCAACTAAAACGACTCAAAAGGGAAAACGACAAACACAAGCACAAAAGAAAACAAACTCGTTGGGCGGAAAATGCCGGCCCAAATGGGTGTTGTAGCGAATAACTAAAGATACGTAACTACAGCTTTGTAGTTATCAGCAAGGGCGACGAGAATGGGGGGGCATCTGGGGCAACTTGCCCTAAACACCTACTTAATTGGAGGTCCGAAATTTTTTCACTCGATAGAAATAAAAAAAAAACATATTTTGACTTCAATATATATTTAACGCTATAAGTGATTTCGTGATTTCTGATACATGGAGAAATAGATTTTGTTTATGAATTGGAGGAGGAGGAGGTGGGGGAATTTTTTTTATAGGAAATGAGGGTCTCCCGTGGATCAACTGCCACTGTTTTCTCTCGGCCTCCCTAGATTTCAGTTTCTCAGAAAAAGACGAACAGATTTAAAAAAAGTAAACTCGTTTTTTTGGCTGCAGTTTATTCTGCAGTTGGCTAGAGGCTGGCAGCTCTGTCCTCGACTTGCGTGGTGCCCTCTGATCAGTCACTGACGCAGGCCCAAGCACAACCAACAACGGGGCTGGGGCTACAGAGGAGTCCGTTTCCTCATCCTATCTCTGGGGCAGAGCGGAGCCATCAGCACCCATTCATTTGCGGACCGTCCCTTACCTTTCCTCTTGTCTTCCTTTTAGGGAACAACACCGTCCACTAAAACGAATTATACGGGAAACGCGACGGCCATTTAGTACCGAAACGAACACATTGGACCGAAAATGCTAGATTAAATGTGAGTTTATGAGATCTGCGAGTCTGTAACTGAAGTTTGGAAGATCGAGAGAACCTATGTTCGAATTTCGAGAGTTGCGGGTCTTCGACACTTCAAGTAGCTAAGATCAATGCATTGTTTCCCAATGCACCTGACCCAAAACACTTTGATCTCTGCCCTTCGGTTTGCCACACTTTTCGAATACAATTTGGGAACCGATTACCATTGCCTAATGGGAAATGTGTAATGAGGTAGACTGCAGTCATCGGTCGTTTCAGAGTTTTTGCACAGGGTGAAGCTTTCTGTTATTTAATATTCTAATTCACTTTGAAACCTCAGTACATAAGAAACTAACACTTCGATACAATTGTATTGGTAAACAATACTCCACCAGAATCATCGGCTGTACGTACACACGTTACATAGCCGGAATAAATGGAATATGTTTTCAGAGTGTTCTGCAAACCCTTCGGTTGATCTTATGATGTAGCATCGCGTTGGTGGGCACCTCTAGTCGAACAAATGTTAATCACGACGATAAGGAATTGCGGAAATTGAGCGACAGCAACACACAGTTATCACTAGGGGCGGATTTATTTTTTCTTTTCATTTTAGAACGATTTACACCTTAGTCGTTTAGTATAGACATTCATTTAATGTAATGACAAAAGGAAATTACCCATTTTTACGTCTTTTTTTTTTTTTGCATTTTTCGTCAATTTCGACTAATAAGTCATTTTTTAAAACCTTTTTTCGACATTTTTGATGCATTTTCACAGATTTAATTGGTTTTAATACAATTTCAATTGTACTTGCTTCAAATAATATTTCGAGATGCAACATATATTCTTCACAGAATACCTGAGTAGCCTAGTCGATTTCTTCGCTCATATATTGTAATGGCAGCTGTTGTGAGTACATGCAATCTAAGGTTCCTGTGACGCCTATCAACGCCATTGTCGGTTCGGCTGATTTCGCGATAAATAATGGCAGATTTTTTCTGCTAAAGAACAGTCCAAACCAAGAGTTAGCCAGCTGAATTCACTGGAACGAACGGAAGAAGTCTCGATTACATCAGTGACATATCCAACAGCATGATTTGTTCATTTAAACTGGTTTTCATCATATTTTTACTTCATTTTTCTTTGCTTTTACGCCATTTAAAAAATTAAGAGCATTTCATTTATCATTTTTGGCTATTCTTTTGGTCACCAAAATCCGCCCGCTAGACATCTCCCTTTGGAACGAATTCCATTATCGTAGTATTACAACGAAAACCTGCAAAACCCTTTTCAGACTTGAAACGATACAGGTCACGTGATCGTTCGCCGTCGATCATTTATCGTTTTACGAAACGCTGAAAAACTCCCTTTTTCTCGGGTTTATTCGCGGTGGAGGCCTGTGCAGGGCCATAAAGAACAAGCCACGGACTGCGAGCGATTCTTCTGTCTTTGCCTCGCTCTCGCTCAATCGATAAAGCCGGACGATGGGTGGATCTCTTCCGCACACGAATTATCACCTTAGGTCGCATTTGCTCCTCCTGACAAGCCTTCAAAGAACTACAATGAGGTACTGATGCAACTGGAAAAATACGATTAGCACTTGGAAGAAACAAAAAAGATTCTGGTAATTTAGAAAATGTCGGCGCTGACGACAATGACGGTTCTTGTTCTGCACGAATTTTGTGGTTTCGAATTCCGTGGATGGATGGAGCACATGCAGGATAAAAGTAAACTCCTACATTAGTGTTCCATTATATTATAAAAGAGGAACATCCATGTTTTATACTTTTATCGATTTAAATACACGAAATTGGAATGCACGAGAACTCGAAGGGTTATTTTCCGCGAGCGATCTGTTCTCGCGAGAAAAGAATACAACCAACTTTGTTACTATGGCGTGTATTTTTAATTAATCCTTCTTCACGGGGCTCGTAGCCTCAGAAACAAGTTTACCACTAAGGTACTTATTAATGGCATTTTATCGTAGTACATAATGGGTACTTCGTAAATAGTAACAGAATTTAATTTCTGGCATCTTCTATTTCTGGCACGGAAACAAGGAACTCCTTCTTATCTATTCTATATTATTATTCCCTTTCGGACGTATTTTTACTTTCTCGTACACCTACCATATACGGAGTAATATACATACTTCGATTTTTCTGTAGTGGCCTATGACATTAGGTCTTTGTTACACCTCCTGCCTTGTAAAATTAATCTTTTTAACAGTCCTAAATATGTTTCTGAGGCTACACGCCCCGTTAAGAAGGATTAAATAAAAATATTCAATTTAGAAGGCAGGAAGTGCAAGAATGATCTAATGTCATCTGCTCCTATTCAAAAGTCGCAGTATACTAAGAGAGTTATGTATTGTTGCCGAAAATCTATTTCGAGATCTCAACGGACATACATCTTGTGCAATCTCCTGATATACAAAAAAGTGTGTTCCTGCGTCAATTGCTAACTTCACCAAGTGTGTTCTTGCGTCAATTGCTAACTTCACGATACATTCTCGGGGTTGCAAGAAATTATGTTGTGGAAGCTATTACCAGTTCGAAAGTAAACAAAAAATGCTTCTTTCGTGAAAGAAAAAAAAGAACATATCTGCAACAAATGGCGAAATTATTGTCCATAAACGCAAGATAATATTTGTTATCATTTGGTATGGACGAGTCTATTACACGATTCTTTAAATTCTCTGTTCTGAAGAGCGACTGCTTTCCAAATCGTCGTTCGTTCTACAGCCATCACAAGGGACGTGGTGGATTTGTAGTATTATCGACCCCCACGTCGGGAGCATTCCCTTTTGTTCCCTCAGCTGGCACGCGTGTTTTCCTCCGCGGAAGGGAAACCTCCAGGATCGTCGCAGGGAGCGGGGGAAGACGCGAAAGGCGAACGCAAAGCGCCTGGCGACGGAGCTGGATAAAACCTCACGAAAAAACCGGCGGAAAAAGCTCTCAACGATCTGCCATGCCCCCCAATAAAACGACAAAGACCCCTGAGGCGTGCAACGAAAGCCTTTTGGGAATAAGGTTTCTAGTGTGCAAATACAAGCCCAATGCACAAAAGACGTCGATTTCGATTTGAATGAGGTACTCGATAACAAGGGATTATTAATCCGATTCTTCCAGAATATTGACACTTACAGGTAGTAAAAGTAAAGACAGGTTTAACAATATTATAGTAATTAGAGAAAAAAATCCGTTTTCTATACGAAGTTGCATAAATAAGAAGTAAGTATTAAAGCAATTCGAGTTGGATCCTTCAATATTTTAACTTGTCAGCAAACGCGAGTTTCAAGAAACTTCACTGCCTGATTGAAAATAGATAATTTTGTTTGTCAAACATCAACATTTGTCGATTGGTTGAAAAGTGGGCGAGAACTTACTAAATAAACTGAGAAAAGTATAATCTTTCTTCCCTGGCTGAGGTGACAGTAAATGAGAACGGAAAATCTGTTTATTAATAAATTATAAAATAAAAAAGCACGTATCGATAAGGTGTTTAGGACAGCTACATGAATATTTATTCATTTTGTAATTTTTTTTTGCTCAGAATATCTGACAATTATTCATACAACTCGGTTTACTTCACGCACATGTTCAATTTAACTATCCTTGGAAATGAGCCAAAGGAAACGTAAGGTGTTATTGGAGGAATTTTTTTATATCTGAGGAGCATCTGATAGAGAAGAAATGATTTATATCTGAGGAGTTAGAAGTAAATGTAAATAATTAAAAACCAACAAATTTATAAGAGAAAATGTATTCGAATATTTTTTCCTGTACAAATACTGTAAACGAATTATAACCTTTACTTTCTTAAAGATGATAACATCGCTTATTTTGCGAATAATAAATTCCAAGAAATGGGATGAGATGCATAGCAATTTTGCAGCTTTTATTGTTCTCTGATATGTTCACTATGTTCGACAACCGGGTTATGAGGATACGATATTCCAAAAAAGGGGTAAATATAAGAAATGTGGAAACAAATAATTTTCTAATAAACTTAAGAAATGAAAATAGTAGGTACTAACAGGTGAAGAGAGAAAACGGTGTTCAATATAGATATGACACCGCAAGATTACATTCAGTTTCGTTTCTGAATCTCTACAATAACAACGCCAAGGAATAGCCTTTTAGTTGTATAATCAAATGTTTACCTTCTGTTTCTGGGAACAGATACAATGAAGGGAAGCCCTGCAGCATTAAGTGATATGTAATCGACGTAAACAATGTGTACAATTCCAAAGCAATTGTGCGAAGCATCTGTGACATATATCCTTAGGTCAGAATTCCAGTCTTAGTAATCCTCTGAACAGCAATAAATGATATCTGATTACGGATTTTCCTACTCACAGTCCATGAACTTCAATGAACTCTGTACCCTTGAACACAAAGATGTTGTGGACATTGTTCTTTGTACAGTTAGGTAACATTAATACGGTCAATGGTTCATGATGACTTGCGATGAAAGTCCAAAATACTGTCACTATTACAAAAATAATGTCGCATGTGATGATGCAAAGAATTTAGTGAATAAAGATAAAGTAAGACGTTGCTACAACATATTGGGTAGTAAACTACTTTTATGGGCAAGAAATCAACAGTATGAGTTAATGAATGCAGCCAAATTCCTTCTAATATCCAAATGTACATCGAGCTGTAAAATTTAAAACAAAAAAACGCCATGAGAACCCTTCCAGAATTCCTTGGGGCACTGAGGTGCATGCTCAATCATAAAACGAAAGTCCATTTTGCTTCCACAAAGTTTTATTTCAGTCCGCTCATCTCAGATGATTAAATTCTATTCACCTCAAAGCTTAAAAAATAAAATAATTTTCCAATTTTAAAATATAGCACGATTTGCATAAAATATAGCACGCCACACTTGCGTTGAGAGAAACCCTGTTTCTAACTTATGATTTTATATTATTCGTTGCTATTTCTCATACTATTATTCACTTTAGGTTCTTCAAAATTTCATTCATTAATTTTACAAACAGAAAAAAAGTGCAACGAATTACACGTTAACTGAAGTTCCTGAGTAATCATTAAACACGTTAGGTGACCAATCTAACATATACCAAATTAAATTGGTATGCGGTGAGTAACATAAATTGGGTCACATTTATTTGACGAACGTGATACACCTGTGCTGGTTCCATGACATTCCTTACTTTTTTGCCATTCTGCTGAGAGAATCTGGTCCATGAGAAATCATTTGAACATTGTTCAAGATTAGTGAATCAAAATCATTGTTCTGCCAAGTTTATTCACTTGAAAGTTGCAAGATTCAATCCAGAATTGAAAGCTTGATGAAATGGGACTTCTATGCGCCGCTTGGATAAAGCATGTGATTTTGAGGTGGTTGGCTTTGTCCAAAATAAGTGAACTATTGCTCTTATCGTCTTTCGGAGGATTTTCTTTTTGATTTTCTCTGCAATACTTGAGAGATGAGTAAGCGGCAAAAGAGTGAACTTAGTATCCAACATCAGAACTAGGGGGATTTAGGTACCATTTTCGATCATCAAGAATTGGAGAATAACGTATTTTTGTTCTATCGATAATATTACATGTGCTTAAAGATCGAAATTCGACCTTGGTAAATGGGATGTTGAGCATGTTTTATCACGGTTACAAAGTTCATGTATAGTGGTGAAATGACGTAGTGAACAGCTCAGTTAATTTTGAATTGATTTACTTATTAAGCTAATAACGTCGAGTTCGATTACATACACAAAATACAAAATCATAGGATATTCTCCCTTTCAGTCTGTTCTCTTTGCTCTCTGCTCATGTGTTTATTTTCATTGGATGCTGCCCAGCCAAGAATACGAAGCAATGTGTCTCGTAATTAAAACCAAAGGTACTGCAACAGCGTGTTCTTTTTCGCAATATTAGTAACCGTTACAATCCGGTTTCTAATATTCTGGTACACGGCTCCTATCCCACTAACTGCCGTGACTGAATATGAACTTTGAAGCGCCCGCCGTGAGCTACGTCATTGTGACGGCGAGGAACCGGCCTGAACAGGTGGCGCCAGGGCGCGGCGGTTGAGTATAAACCAAGGGGCAATTATCCATCTCCCCCCCCCTCTCGCCGCACGAGTGAGGAGAACGCCCAGGTTACGATGCCAACCAAGCCAAGAGCCCAAAGCATGCATGTTGACCGATGTTACCGGCAGTACAAAAGCATAATGCCTACGTGCCCATCTCGCAGATTTACCCTCACGGTAGTAAATAAAATATTTATTTGCTGAAAATTGTAAAAAATATTCTGGTATCTAAAATTTTAAAGGGACCTGTTCTTAGAACAAATAACACAAATGTGAAGTAATACCATAATCGTAATGATCTAAAGGAGGGATACCCCGTTGATGGAGACAGACAGTTGTGCGTGGTTTTCCTGGTGCGCATTGGTGAGAAAAGCGACAAAGAGATGGTGGTATATGAAGTTGGTCTTTGGATACTGGGCGGCTCCTGACTGAAGTAGTGCTGCTACCAACTTCGAACATGTACCTCGTGGTACGACGACTAGGCTTTGTTTACGACAGGGTTGGCAAATCGTTGTCCTTACGGGTACAGGATCAAGGAGGGGGACAGGTAGCGCTTGATCTATTCTCTTCAGTGCTTTCCATCCCTGTCGGACGTATTTTTATTATATCCTTTCCTCATTTATTTCTTGTAACACAATTGTTTTGTTCAATGTCGTATGTTCTTCGTAATAAATCTGTATTTTGATTTGTGCCACTAATGGAGGGTGGATTTATTTAAACACGACAGTGATACTAGAATGCAGCCCCTGTAGCTTTTCCCCAATCACCAACGTTGTCTATCTGTAGCTCGTGTAGCGGAGAAGTATATTTAATCTCTCAGCCTCCGCAGATCTCGGGTTCTAAAGCACACGATTGTCCGGTATAACGTAGGGTTGTTAGTTGTCTCCATGCAGCAACAGGGTACCTCGTTAAAAGACAGCGGTTTATCACTGTCACTTGCCTTCTCCTAGCAACGGGGTAAAGACCCTAAATAATCAAGCAGAATGTTTGTAAGTTCGAAGTCGTCTCAGTGCCACGGCAATGTGAGTTAATGCAAATGAATGCATGTTATTCTATGATCCTTTGCAGTAATAACTTCAAAGTGATTCGTACACGTTTAGGTTGCATTCCAAGAGTCAGATCCGAGTCCGAATTCACGTCGCGGCGCCTCCACGTTCAGGTCCAGATCCAGATCGAAGTCGTGGTCCAAGCCGCAGATCCGAGTTCAAACCCGAGTCCGAGTCCCCGAGGCGGCTGCGCCGTGACGTCACGTGACGCGGCCCGATCGCAGTCCAAGCCTCAGCTCCGAATCGCTGGCCGCGTGACGTCGCGAGGCGCGTGCGCTACGTCCAAGTGCACCCTTTGCCTCCCTCGCCCGTTCGCGGGAGAGCGTAGTTCACAGCGTTTACGCCGCGCCGCGCCGCGATCGCCGTATCTTATCGCCGGTTAGCGGCGGCAGGGGCAGCCTTGGTGCCGAAGGGCGCGGGCGGGCGGTCGCGCCGGAACTTACGTAAGGATCCCCCTCAAGCGAGACGCAACGGAGTTTTTGCACGGCGTCTTAGACAGTGCAAACTGCTAATTTAACGCACGAGGCACGCGTCAGTTTAGCGCAGCAATTCCCAACCAGAGTTCGACGCTACTCACTGCCGCAGAAACGTTCTAAAATAATGTATCGCGATAGATGCAAATAAAAACAACAACAACAAAACAACAATTTCTTCGGTGCTCAAAACGTTCTGCATCCGCTTACCAATAGTAATGCCGGTATCTACATCACGTCTACGCAACGAGCTGTATTCAGGGCATCGCGGCCCTGAAAACGGTCGGCCCCTTCTTCCTCTCGCCCTTCCGCCAGTGTGAGCGGCCCGCCGCGGCGCACCAAAATCGCAATTTCTTTAGTGATTCGAGGAACGTGGATAGGCGTCGGATACTCATCTGAGTAAACAACGAAAACGACATATTAGAGCAGGCGGCCCCCAGCGTTATAATGAAGCACTGGTTATTAAGGTAAGCGACACTAGCGCAGAAACACATAAAGAACGTATTGGGTGGTTAATGAGCTTTAGTATCATTGTTTGTTTGTTTTGAGTTTCGTTCGGAATTACAATTAAACGAAAACCTTTGTATACGCACCCTCATAAACAAAATGTGAAGTTTTTAAATTTAATTTAAATAAAAAAAATAAAAATAAAAAAAACCCTGCGAGGATCAATGAATAGAATCTAAAATCTCTGTTGAAGTCTGTGCATGCCAGTCTAAGGCTGTTTTTGTAACTCGTAAACATGTTAAAGTTTTACTATTACTCTTTCTTAATTTTGTGTAAATTACATTAAAATAAAATCGCATTAAATAATGAATACACAGAATGCAGAACAGAAATAAAATATTGTGTCTCGTGTAACTATGAGAAATAATATGAAAGTAATCACTCTTGTTGTGATGCCTTTCTTAATAGATAGATATGAAGAGCAAGGTCAAGTGTATTGCGATGACATAGGTTGGGAAACGTTAAAGTACAGAATCGTGACCCAAAAGCGTTTAGCGTGTTTTCCTTCCTAGACGTTCGGCTAATAGGCTTTGCTCTGAATTGTACCGACAAAGTGTGTTGCAGTCACCAAGTTCCCCAAATATTAGGAATGGAAAAATCCTGTTTTCTAAAATCAAAAAATCTGATTTTTTTTAAAATCAGATTTTGTGATATAAACCAGATTTTGTGATTTAAATCAATTTTGATTTTAATCAGATTTTTCGAAATTATTTTGAATAATAATTCCCAAAATACATCAAAATAAACACTTCATTAATGAAAGTACTACTTATTTATAAGAAAATAATATTTTAATACAATATCTGATTTTCAATATCTTTATCATCCATCCCAAACAAATACAGTATCTGTTTTTAAATATTTTATCATCTGTCCAAACCTTTCCCAGGAATGTCCGCGGCAATCTCAAGAACTGGTTGGAATTCTCCAGTTGTGACAAACCTAGTTAAATCTTGGAACAGTTCCAATAAACGCAGCAATCCACAGCATTAACGCGTCCTTTCTAGAGTCCTGTTAATCTTCTTAATGAGCAGGAAGATACAGATTATATAATTTCGCACTGACGCAAAACATAACATTTCAGATTTGGTGTCGACGGTGGCTTATAAATCGAAACACTAATATTTCATTTGTGTGTTATAGATAGAAGCAACTTAAAAGCTTTAAAACATTGTCATTTTGAAAAATAAAGATTACAAACAATAAAGTCAACCTGAAATTTGAAAGTAATAAACAACAATTAGGGTTCGTAATGGAAAAATATAGGTATAGGGAAGAAATTACAGAAGTCCGCTATTACACCTGTTTCTCTCTGGAGTTTCATTCGACATTTTCGGACACTTAACTTCGCTGTAAAAATCACCAAGATAAATTTTATGAAAACTGGTTAGAACATTCATTCGTTGGTTTATCAAACTCACGTGGAGTTTAATGTCCTCATGAATGAATATTATCAGACTCGATTCAAACACAAGTACAATGCTACTTTGCACTAATGTACTATGTACTAATGTTTTAGAATAAAGTTATTACGTTTAAGTTTAGACGGATATTGAAATTTTGTTTGCTGTCTTTGAGTAACTGGCGCACCGAGATTATTATTCAAATCTTTCTAATGTTTTATCAACTGCGACCAGTTTCCCTTGAAGGCGTGAGAATTAAAAACTACTGAAATTGTTATCATATGATAATACAATGGATATTCTACTGTTTAAGAAATTTCTCAGAGCTCTAATACGTCACCATCTTCCGATTCTTCTGCCTTTTATCTCTTTACTTTCATAACTATTACGAAGGTCACGTAACTACACACAATTTACTCGTACTTGATTCACGTTGACAACATTGGCGAACGGTGGCTGACGAGAACTAATTAGATGACGCTGTGCCACATTAGTTTTGTGCTTTTGTGCATTAGCACTGCCTGGATTGCCATGCGATTTTCACTGTCTGACGACATTCGTCCAACTGCGTAACTATTGACGATAAATATTGAGATTGCGATGTTATTCTATGCTGGTGACCTTTAAGGAATGGCGAGCACAGCACTTCTGTAAACAAGCCAGCACAATATTACATCAATATTCAACACAAAAAGGAAGAGTTTTCTATCACACAACGCAGATATAAAAGGTGTAGCGAAGACGCAAAAGCAAACTGGACGAAACAGAACAATTTAAGTTAAGAAACATTATTGGAGCCTAGCACTCGAGACGAGGTTCTCACGGCGCGCCGTGAGAACCCGCCGCGGCGGGAGTTTCCAGCAGACGAGTCAATGGCTGTTGCTCCGACGCCAGAAATCTCAAAACTTGCGATATCGGGTATCCCGGGAAGGCGTTTGCCAGTCTAATAAAGACGATGAAGAGTAGAATGACTAAGGAGCCTGAAGATACGTAGTGGTATAAGAGGAAGAGGAAAAGGAGAACCACTTTGTCTAACTGAAATTCCACTTGGATCGAACGGGGATCGAACACCGGTCCCCAGCTGCGAAAGGCGAGAGGCTACACCACGGGTCGCCCTCGCGCAACTAAAATTACACGTTTCAAGCATTCAGACGAGTACTTTCTACCAATTCTCACACAGACACGATCATAGGCATCAACCAAGTAAGTACCAGACTCAGGAGAACTCGTCACTACTGTGATTTTGTTAACGTTCTTGTAACAATTTGTTTTTACTACGGGGATTTCCACGATTTTTTCAATAAACACCTTAATAATTCAGTCAGACCTTATTAAATTAATTATTATTTATTATTAGAGGAATTGCATTATGAGGTTACATTACTCCTTTGGTAATTTGGGATGGAACAATTACTCTCTTTAAAAATATTTCAAAGCTCTGCTCTTACAATACAGAACATGAATTCTAATATTAAGGCGATTAAAATTAATAATAGAATACGTTAGGTGGAAAGTCCGTTGCCTTTCGCAAATGACGTGCACCGGGCAGAGAACCTCGTTAGTATCCTTGCTGCTGCAGTGGCGTCTATCTGAAACGGCTCTAAAGGCGATAGCTCACAACGACCATCTGCAGTAGCACTTGCATCGGACCAGGGTGCTTTAATTCAACGTCGCTTCCTACCACACAGATTTTTTAAACACTCTTTCTTTTCGATTTGTTCGCTTGGCGGGATGGTAGGGAAATTCCTTTACACAATTCCGAGAACGTGGGTGGAAACTATCATCCAATGGTATTCCCCGCAATTAACTTACAAAGTATTTACATCTATTGATGTTACAATAAGTTAAACTAATTGTTACAATGTACTTTAACCAAAATCAATAATTAGATTTAAAGGAACTTCATATCTTGTTTGTTGTCTGTGGCCCATACATTCATTGCAAAGTAATTTTGTTAATTCTGAAATTGTTGTCGATCGGCCGACGAGGGATCTGATTTATCCTTTCATGTTTGGAATTTTGAGGTATGTGTAATAATTGTAGAACGCATCATGGCGCATTCGTAGCCACCGGAGATACTTAGAAATTTTTATAAAGGTTGAAGTTGTTTGCAGTTACCCTAAGTTCTATTCCACAAGTCCATATTGACTTCCTAATTTCTATTTTTTTGTTGGAGAGATAGAGAGGAGAGAAGAGAACAAAGTCAGGTCAGAGAGGCAGGCGAAGAAGAGAGAGAGGCAGGCGAGACAGAGAAGCAAGCGAGAGAGGGTCAGGCGAGACAGAGAAGCAAGCGTGAGCGAGCGAGAGAGAGGAGAGAGGCAAGTGAGAGAGAGAGAGGCAGGCGAGAGAGACAGGGGGTAGGTGAGGGAGAGGCAGGTGAGGGAGAGGCAGGTGAGGGAGAGGCAAGTGTGTGTGTATGTGTGTATGTGTGTCTGTGTGTGTGTGTGTGTGTGTGTGTGAGAGAGAGAGAGAGAGAGAGAGAGAGAGAGAGAGAGAGAGAGAGAGAGAGAGAGAGAGAGAGAGAGAGAGAGAGAGAGAGGAGAATAAGGTGTAAGGGAGGCAGGCAGAGAGACGAAGGGAAAGAGATACGGTGAGAGTGAGATGGAATTTTAAAATGGGACATTATTGGGCTTTACGTCTAGAGAAAAAAGCGAACGCAATCGAGCACCCCACTATCGATTTGCACGGCGCCAGCGCACGCAATCGCCAACGGGGGCTGGAGGCGGTAGCAGGGGAGCTTCTTGGCGTCCCCGCCGGATGGCGCGCGCGGGCAGAACGGCGCGGAGCGGTGCTGCGCGAAGCGGGCGCGACCTGCCGCACCGGCGCGCCCGGCACCTCTTCTCCACGACGACGAGACGAAACTAATCAACGTCGCCGCACTACACATACGATTAATACAGGATGATTGGAAATAGCCATTAGTACTGTGTGTGTATGTGCGAGAAAAATATATTAAATGAAAATACAGTGAACATGTTGACATTGATTGTGCAGTGTATGGTGACATATGGAACAGAAAAATGGCGATTAAAAAATGAAACACGTACCATCAAAACTTTCGGTCATATAAATCGTTTTTAGAGGGTCGGCTATATATTCACAATTTAAAAAAAAAATTATTAGGTAGAAATGAATCTACAGTATACTACACAATTTGGAATTATATTAAATTTAGAAACATGCTGTGGTACCTTATATTCTGAAATGATGACAAAAAATTTCATTTATAGTACCCATTCTTCTCTCCATGTTATTAACATACATCAAAATGGATATACTTTTTACGTATCTTTCAAAACAGTCTTTACAATATTTCTATTATTATCATTATTAATATGTTTATTTTACTTTTCTTGAACAAAAACAGAATGACCATCCTGAAACTGCTCGTTGGTATCATAGGATCAGATTAAACTCCCTTGGAAATTCACCCTTCCCCCAAACTCTTCTGGCAATGTGGTAAGTTTAAAGTACAATTATATTTCGTCCAACACATTATAGCAACTTCATCAGCAGCTTATAAATTAAACACTTTCTAAAACCTGTAATCACTCCCTTCACGAAAATCCCCAAGCATTTGGGAACTAGTCCCACCTTGACCCTTGTGTCTAATACTTTCAGATTTTCTCCCAAGTCTTCCTCTTGTGGGTTTAAGGAACTAGAATATCAATATCTGAGGCTATCGTTTTTATAAATTATTGTATATTGTCTGTGATAATAAAATCGTATAATTATCCTAAATGTCGATACACGTAATGGAGATTTCAACCGACGTTTGCCACTAACCAAGAGGCCTACGTGGACACGTGCGTGGAGGGGCCCACATGGGCTTTGCTCCCACTTTGAAAATGGACACGATTTAAACACGTTTAAAAGATTTTATATGCTACTTAGGGATATATTATTGCTACGTTTATTTAAGATATTATGAAGTAAAGTATATTAAATCCAATTTTTTTCCAGTAAAAAAAGTAGAATTTTTTAGAATTTTTTTATTTATTTTACACAGACCGCTAATTATATAATGAAACTGATTTCAATGAGGCGAATCAAAGAAGAAAATAATATTTCGTATTTATTATCCAAAGTACATCTCTCCTACATCAATACAGCGAGTAGCAACGATCATGCAAGGAGTAGTACCTCAGCAACTCAAGAGTGTGGTATGTTCCGTAAAACTGCTTGAATGTCAGAAAGTCGTCCTTTCAATGGTACTTTCAGTTTTGAGAACAAAAGGTAGTTGCAGAGGCACATATCTGGCTGGAGAACTCCTGCACAAGTACTGCCAGGTGAGCTGGTGCATTGTTTTAAAGAAGGAACCAGCTACCTGGGGCGAAGTATGGGGCCGAACACGACCAATTCTCTTCATGAGACACTCCAAAACACTTAAACAAAGCTCTGCATTTACTGTAGATCTTGTGGTAGAAATTCATGATGAATGGTACCTTTACAGTCGTAGAAACATAGAAGTATTGTCTCCACTTTTAACTTCTGAAGACAAAATTGAACGCACGGTCCGAGTCTCATCTGCAATCGATTCCACACCACTTTTAAAACACGCATACCACCTAAACATTTGCGCATGGGGATGTCTAAGTAACCCAATACATTCTCCGCATCAAATCAACAGTTTCTTTGACACTTTTGCCCAGATTCAAAAAGAGTTCGCTCTCTGCTCCATGATGCTACCTTGGTGAGGGTCTGTCAGCGACGTCGTCGTATTTGCCGTCATGCTCAAGGCAATGTGGTGTTGGCAGATTGTAGAAGAAGAACTGTTTCGAATGCTTACGTTGGTTTACAGACATTTACAGTTTCGTTACAAAAAATCAGTCTCATTATACAATTGTCGGACTGTGTATATACTATCTTAAAAGTAGATTTCGTGACTGTATCATGTAACACCTGGTACGTAGACAAACAAAGGAAAAAAAAGCACCTTACGATGATTTATTTTTAAACCTGGTGTAGAAAGTAGAAAAAAGAATACATGGAAGGTATTAATACTTAATTATTGCGTAAATAAATGTCTAATGAGAGCGTCCCCACAAATTATAACAAGCTTTTAAGAAAATAATAACAAAAATTGTAAGTAAATTAAATTTTAAAAAATATTTCTTTAATTTCTTCATACAGCTTCACTAAATATTTTATGAAGCCTGGTCCCCTTCCCTCCTCGTGCAATTGACGCTTGGTGGAGCGGGGTCGAGCGGGTCGAACGATACCATTGGGTTGAGCGGTGCGAGTGCGGTGCGAGTGCGGTGCGAGTGCGGTGCGAGTGCGGTGCGAGTGCGGTGCGAGTGCGGTGCGAGTGCGGTGCGAGTGCGGTGCGAGTGCGGTGCGAAAGCGGTGCGAAAGCGGTGCGAAAGCGGTGCGAGAGCGGGGCGAGAGCGGGAGCTAGAGTGGGTCGAGAGCGTGGCCAGAGCGGGTCGATCGGGGCGAGAGCGGGTCGATCGGGGCGAGAGCGGGTCGAGCGGGGCGAGAGCGGGTCGAGCGGGGCTAGAGCGGAGCTAGAGCGGGGCTAGAGCGGGGGCTAGAGCGGGGCTAGAGCGGGGGCGAGAGCGGGGGCGAGAGCGGGACGGGGCGGTGATCGATCCTGTGGGCGCGCCGTGTGGGCCGCACGCGCCCTTTATCTCGCGAGCCCGGTCCGCCGCGGTAGCGCCAAAGTGGAAGCCACGCCCCCTTGCAGTGCTGTGACGAACAAGAAATTTACGCGGAACAAGATAATTTTCGAGGAGTCTCCTAATTACACTCTTTCGCGTTATTATTTTCTTTTCTTTTCTACGCACTAATAGTACTTGTTGAATGTCCATAACTACCACATGCACACGCACTCTCTCTCTCTCTCTCTCTCTCTCTCTCTCTCTCTCTCTCTCTCTCTCTCTCTCTCTCTCTCTCTCTCACGCTCTCTGCATACCCAGAGGTAACATTTCAGCAGTACTGCCTAAAGAAACGAGGGCCGACCCGCTTAAATAAATTATCTTCACGACAGTTCCCGAGCTAACACCTACTTCTCTGATCCTTTTCCGCGGAATTCGCGATTACAAACCTTTGCCATTCAGTAGCACCTACGGATAAGGCTATCAGAAACAAGCTCCTATCAGCTATAAAAATTTTACAAATGAGACAAAAGTCCTTTGGCGCCCACACACGGTTTGATATGAACGGGATTATTTACGACACACATAAGGAGGGAATAAGCTGGATTTGAACGTTATCCCTTCGTGAGATTATAAAGGATTTCCCAAATATAGTAAAAAAATAATTTAGTTAGTAAACAGCTTATCTGCTGAGTACTTACGCTGAAGACCATCCTTTTCCCCTTCTTGTTCTTTTATTGTGTTTCGACAAATTCTTCTTCTTTGAAGAGGTTTTTGCAAAAATTCCCATCATCCGACTTCAGTTAGAATTTTAGGTACGTTTATTAGTTGTTAGCCCCCATTGGTTTCTCGCCCCATTCCGTTAATACATTAGGATTTGCTTGGGACATCGCTTGCCAATTGTTTCCAAATGGTGACTCCCATTTACGTTTTCCTTTGATATTCCTTTTGCGTTTTCATCTTTATTTTAATATTATTAAATAAGGCTTGTTATAAGGCTGGAGGGCATTTGAATAGTTGTAGTGACCAGTATACAATTATCATTTTTATTCATTAGTGATTGAATTACGAGGCACATACAGAAAGAATGTTTGCGTAAGTTTGTCAATAAGAAAACAGAAAATTCATGGACAAAATTTATTGTGGCAGATACAACATATGTTGCACTATTTTCCCTCAATAATCACCATCATAACTGCAACATTGCATTACTGCGTGGGATCTACATTTGCATCCCTGTGTCGTAGAATCTGACATCTGTAATAGCTACCAGAGTTTTTTCACAATTATTTTCTTTGTAATTTATTTATCTGTTCTATCAGATGTTTTACACGAAATTTCCAAGACGTGGATGGACCACTGTAATGAAATGCATCCGTCTCAGTTAACAGGTCTGATCCCGTTACCGTCTACGCTAACCACTCATAAAACAGCTGGAATGTACACAGGGATATGTATTCTATCCTTAGCGAACAAGTGTCAATCGCGAGGACATTGAACGAAACGGCAGAAGAATCGTATTTGAAGGGTTTCAGCTAATACAAAGCACTTTTAAGATATCACGAAATTGTTCTCTAAAAAAAGAGAATGATTACTCTACATTTCAAGCTGTAACAAATAATGTAAGAATTTTTCAGCATAACACAGCATGAATGAAATTGTACAGTTAGTTTCTAACCTTGTGCGAGAAAAACAATACTAATAGTTACACTGAAGGAAACTGTAAGCTGAAGAAATAACGTCATTAATTACGAAAGTAACTACCATTATCTGCAGGTATGTCTTGGCATGTCTCTGAACGAGTTTAGCAGATATAGGCACTAGTTTACATCATAAATGCGCTCACGACTACTATATGTCAAAGAAAGGAACAAACAGTTAAGACGAAAACAAAATGACTATAAGCATTCAAGAACTAATTACTAGTAATACCAATTATATGAAAAATTTGCATTTTAAATCATTGTTTTGAAAGTGAAAATAGCTCATAATTGAATCTTCGAACAGGCAGCCCCTGAACTGTGAGGTCCAGTATTCCAGGCTACGCCTTGCAGCGCTGTCATGCCTTGCTGAACGGGAATAACCATTCTATTTATTATTGCTAAGTGTTGAAATTAAACTGCACACAAAATCAAATCCCCCTCCACATTAAAATCAAAAACTCGAAGATTTTAAAACATTGTGGTACAATTATAAGATGCCTAAGAAACAAGACAATGGGGAAACAACTCACATTTTATAAAAACAATGGCTATTTCAATACTTCTTTAAGGGCGCTTTTCGAATGGATACTTCTTTACGTTACTAGAATACAGACGTCTGAGTCAATATTCCTGAGGGAAGAGAACGGCACCACTGTGTTAGAGAAAATTGAAAGAGAAGAATAAGAAGTACTGCCAATAATAAAGTAAAATAATACAGGACCCGATGAATCCAACACTTAAATACACAGAATGGGTAGTACCCCAAAACGAATATATCACTAGAGGCCCTGTGATAAAAGATATATAAGCAGCCCAAGATGAAGATGGCAAGAAGAACCTAACCCCACTAGAAAATATAATGAGATGACAAAATCAAATAATTTCCTTATAATAAAGTTCACCACGAAAGATTATTAACGTCGTTTTTCTTTAATTTAATTTTACAGAGCAGGGATCTCTCGGAAGTGCCTGAGCTTAAAAAATGTAATAGAAGGTACCAAAAAGTGTCATCCTGTAGAGTACTGCTTAAGAAACACAATTCAAGCCCCTTCTGTCCCCGTCTATCTCCCTTCATTTCCTACAAACTACCTTCTTCCCCTCAAACCCAGCGTCATCACAAAACTCACCTACCCCCAATAAAATTCGTGTCTCTTTGCGGGCACGAATAACTTTTTTTTAAGAGCCTAGGACACGAACTGCATCACCTATTTACCAACCTTCTTTAAACCATTTATTTTTCGCATTCGTGTTGTATTATTCTTTACCAAACTTTGCAATAACCTGTAAAAATTTCGTGTCTATTCACACACTACTTTTTGTGGTATCGATGTCTGTTACGTGTTGTTGAATTCACTGTTTCTAGTACAAGAGACGCTACTCGCCCACGTTCCGCCACGGTTCCTGGCCGCGCACCATCGCAACGCAAACGGACGCGGCGCGGTGCAATCCTATTCTGAGGCGCGCAGCCGGCGGAAGCCCCGGGCGAGCACGGGCGGAGCGGGGGCGGAGCGGGGGCGGAGCGGGGGCGGAGCGGGGGCGGAGCGGGGGCGGAGCGGGGCGGAGCGGGGGCGGAGCGGGGGCGGAGCGGGGGCGGAGCGGGGGCGGAGCGGGGGCGGAGCGGGGGCGGCACGCTGGCGCTGCCCGCGATGAAGAGGCCTTGACGCACCAACGCGGCAACGCTCAACCACCCCTTCCAAAACTGTCCAAGTAACGAATGTCAGTGAACTATTTCGAGCAATCCATATCAATTAGTCAGTTTTCAACCAAAATTCTTTCATAGTACGCGTCTAAAGGGTACCAGAAGCATCGATGTATGTAGCATAAGCCTCGCCAAAGGGCCGTGCGGGTCGCAGTGCGGCGGGGCAAGCGGGGTGGCGTGTAGCGGGGCAGCTGGAGCGGGGGATTGTCTGAGTGGAAGGCGGAGAGATCGGATAACAAGGGAAAAGCGGTAGAATTGGGTACGGGGGCGGTTAAGGTGGAGTGAAGTGCGTAGGGGTGAGATGGGTAGGTTTGTATTGGTTGAGTTGGTAGGGTGAGATGATTAGGTCGGTGAGGGAGGAGAGGGGAGGGGAGGGCCGATTGGCGTGGGACTGGGTGACCCGGCATGGCGTATTGCAGGGGCGCATCCAGAGACGAATTTGGGGAGGAGAATTTATTTTAATCAAAATATTTTGGTCCAATGTGTCATATTACAGACTATGTAGAACGACGCAGGGTAAACTCAGCTCATGTTGCGATACAATTTTATTCGGTTTAATGTTTATACGAAAATATGTTTTCTTGACAGTTTCGTGACAAGTTAAAATGAATAGTGACTGAAAAGTTTTGTGAAGTACTGAGTACTGGGGTGGGGTGGGATGGGATGGAAAGGAGCGGATGGTGCAGTGTTGGGTCGGGTCGGCGTGCGCAGCGGGGGCGGCCCATTGAGAGCGCGCAGTCCGTGACCTTGACCGCGCGCGCGCAGCCGACCTTGCAGTTGCTGCTGCTGCTGCTGCTGCTGCTGCTGAGCTCGGGCGTCTCTCGCATCGACCGTGCGCGGCCGCGCGGAAAGTGCACTCGCTGCGCTCGCCCTCGCGCTCACCCTCGCCCTCGCCGTCGCCCTCCCCTTCGCCCTCGCCCTCGCCCTCGCCCTCCCCTTCGCCCTTGCCTTCGCCCTCGCCTTCCCCTTCGCCTTCGCTCTCGCCCTGGCCTTCGCCCTCGCCCTGGCGCCCGCCGCGCGCGGCCGCGTTGCCCCGGGCCGGCCCCGCCCACTCGCTGCAAAGGAAGCGCGCGGGGGGGCGGCAGCGCAACGCTGCGCCGCTTCTCTCTTGTAATTATTTACATTTCTTGTATTTATTTTAATTGTTATTATTATTATTAATTATTTATTTCTTGTAGGTAGTTACTTAAGAAAAAAGTACCGTAAGACATATTTATACAGCACACTGGAGACTTGTCAACAGGCCGTTAGCCCCAGGGGCGGATCCAGACGTTCATTTTGCAGCGGGACCATCACTAACTTTATTTCTTACATATTAAACATTTGTTATTATATTATTTTCACACTGTATATATGATACTATACAATATTATTTTTTTAAGTATGAAAGTGATTGTAATTTAACTTTAGGTTACCAAAGTGGATAAAAGACTAGCCTATGGTGACGCATATGTATTCCATAAAAACATATTTTGCAAGGAAAAAAAAAAACAACAACAACGAAATTTTAAACATAATACATTTGCTTTTCTTCGTTGATATTCATAGAAAGTTCCATAATAATGTATCAATACAAATACTGTTTAATCTTTTTTTTTCATCCCAAAATTAGGTTTTAGTACCGTGTATCTAATACATTAAGAAGCAAAGATTCATTTTATATTAGATAGGTAGTATTGTACTTCACATCACAATACCTCTGAAGGGGTTTTGAAAGCCCCCAAACCACATTTTACTACAACGCTTGGAGATATTTTTTTGAAGAATCCGGTTAAAATTAGTGCCGTTCGATTCATCTCGTAACAAAACGAATGACACATTGATCTATGAGGGTGACTAAAACTCCCCAAAATGCATTTTCGGTGCTGAATCCTCCCCTCAAATGTGTTTCTTTTTGAGAATTCCGCCAATTTTTTTAAAAATAAGCCGAGGTGAAATGGTCAACAACCGAAATACAGAGCAATATTATTATTATTGAATGTAGACCAAAAACCAGTTTGAGAGAAGCCGGAGTATTTATCAATTAATAACCTCTTAGGCATAATTAGAGCTTTCATAAGGAAGCTTTTGCTCTTTCGTAACAGAACATACACTACGTCGCGTCCTTTATAGTACTTCTTTCATTGGTAATTGAATATCGTTCTTTAAACAGTGAAGCTCCTTTACTGTCCTGATCAAGACATTGCATATTTGACAGTCCTATTAAGTACCTGTAAGTATAAATGACTGTATGCAAATGTGTAATGTAAGAATGTAAAGTATGTCAATATGTAGGTGTACATTATCTGTAATTTTACATAGCCTATATCAATCAGATCAATCAATTACGCTCGCTTCTTCGTTCATCAAAATCTCTCGATTGTTTCGTAGATGAGGGCGAAATGAAACCCAGTGTCAACGGTGTGAACCAAAAGCACCCTTCCTCCTCGGAACGGGGTAAATACACGAGTAAACACCACCACCGTTGCGGCGTCGCTGTGCACGTGGGCGCCGCGTGACTTGTCGCCTTCGGCACCGCCGCGGCTCCCGAGGTGCTCTGGCGACAGCGCGCGCCTCGTGGCGCAGGGAAATCTTTTGGCGGCGGCGCCGAAATGCCGTGACCGGGAGTCGATCGCCAGGGCACAAACAAGAAGTTTTCGATGCGATGGTCCACAAGACAAAACATTAGTTCCGAGCCGAACGTCCAATTCATCAAAGCTCACTTATTAATATTTTCATTACAGATTTTAGCGATGTAGCATTTTGCTATTTCGCTCCAACAGCACAAACTTTCTCGCAAAATGTATTTCACTTTGGCAATATTTAAAAATCAAGACAGTTCAATGAAAATTACATCTGCACTATTTTTAAAGTGCCCTTTGCTACATACGTGGAATAAAATTGAAGTCGATTTCTAGAAAAAAATCATTAACTTCAAGCAGAAATTAGGCGAACACACATAGTGTTTTTCTATGAAAACTGCACACAATATTATTTTAAGATATATTTAAAAAAAATTGTGTTGAAGAAAAGAAGTCTACCTTCAATTGAGTACTTTTGGTATGTTAGGCAGTTGCATTACACGAACAATACCATGTTCATGCTCATTTTACACACGGTCAGTCCTTTTTATCACCACCATCACAATGATCACAAGTTCTCATGTGCCCTAAATGGACATTTACCAATCATAACTTCCGATGGTCCAATTTAAATAAAGAAATTAGAGGTAAAGGAGCCTGCGACAGGGAGTCATTTTTTGCAGTATTGATTAGTAGATTCGATGTCAAGATTTTCATGTAATACTTACATACGATGTGCACCATCCTTAACAATCATAGAAAATGAAAAGAGTGATAATGTATTTATTCATGGATCCTGCTTTTATTTTTCAGTAGACATCGTGATTCCATTCGTCACAATGCACACCGCCGTGCTCCTTACCTGAAACAAAGGAAATAACATAAAGAAATTATAAAAAGTTCACACATGTCACACATCGAAATTAGAAAATAGGAAAAATTAAATATTAGGATTCATTTACGCAGATATAGACGTTAAACAACACAATCAATTTAAATTGCAAATAGCCACAAAAATGGAGACATTTCTTGTGTATTCACACAGAAATCGGGTTGCGAATAAATCATTCCGATTATTAACATGATAAACTACGAGATAAGTATTTTAAATGCACATAAAATATTTTTTTAAATTTAATTGAAATAAGACATACTACACACAAATGTTCTTTGCTTCGAATAAGAACTAGTAGAGAAGGAGTAATATTTTTGATTTCTTGCATTTCGATTTGATAGATACAACTCACATTGAAACATAACATGTTAATAAAAACCACGCATTTTATCATCTAAAAATTATTTACAACACGTTTACGCTTTTACGAGGAGAGTTCTAGCAGCCGGCTGCTCTGATCGGTAGTTTTCCGGTGGTTTCTCCGATCAACACCAGGCAAGTGCCGGAGCAGTACCCTAACAAACGGGCCACGGACCGCGCGCGATCTCACCTTCCTCTTCCTTGTCCTATCCACACCCCTTACACACACTTACCCTAACAAGCACTACACTGCCACACAAGCCCAGAGACTGGTCGGGAACTTACAGCTTGTCCCAGCTGTTTTGAGATACCTGTTTACCCCCGCAAGCCGACGTAGGTCTGCGCCGGATCTCACCAGCCAGAGTGGGACTATTCCAGCCATCTCCCGAAGAAAAACTATGCACTACACTTACGGGACTAATGACCTTAGCGGTCGACGCGCCTGGAATCGCTTATCAACCAATTAATCGATATTGTTACTATCATTTAAGTGGGGCCATATCCGTCGCTATCTTCCCAAGTGACTGACACTCGACGCTCCTGACACCTGGCGTACGACGTGCGCAACGGCGGCGGCTGAGCCACGCCCACGGCCGAGGAATAAGGGCTAAATTTACGACAGGCGCCGAGTCGCGGGCGAGCGGACGAGTTGGAAAGTTTCCGAGCGACCTGCCGCGCGCCGCTACGGTCGCTGCCGCGTCAACAACAGCAGCCAATTCACAAAACCGCACGTCAGCAGGGCTGCCAACGTTAGAATACCACCTCCGTGTCGGGGACAGCTTATTCTCAAGATTGAAATATTAATGATACATGTGGTCCGTTTTACCATGATTAGTTAAGTTAGGAGGCTTACGTATTTATGACCTTCCTTGTCCAGGTAGATGAATGCTATGGGGATTTGTCATTGACTTTCACTGCATGGATGACGGTAGAGGTGATTGTAAAAAGCCAAATTTCTTTGACAATTTTATAGGGTAATACTTCTATCATAACACTGAAATAAAATATAACATTAATAAATACGTGCATCTAAATGCGTTTCCGATAAGATTTGAGACAACTCTTCTTTCACTCGTGAAAATTGCTGTAAAGATGGCATTAGGACACCAGCGCTCTAATAAATATATTAGAACACCAGTGTCGTTGTTAAGCCTCTTAGAGCTTCCGTGTGAATGAGCCAATGAAACGTTAGAACATTGTCGGGCACACATAATAAAGTTTTAGAACCTAGTAATACATTTCACTTGGATTGTCTGTGATAATAGGAACTCCTTAGGCATTAACAACATTTCGACAACTTTAATTCCGCAGAACGGCCTCTATTTGTTTCCACAATCGGAAATACATCTTTAACCCTGATCCATATTACAGTATAAGTATCCAGGATATTTAAACAACTTAATTTTATCACGATATGGCGCTACAGTGAAAATTAATCACACAATAAACACTCGTTTGGAACAGTACTTTCGTTAAATCGGAAAGCAAACCTCATAGCTTGGTTCAGTTGATAGTGGAGGAGTAATTCGCTAAGTATATCCTGATCGCAGGCGATTTTTGCTTATTTCTTCCACCATGTAAACGATGATAGGTTGATCTTCAGTGGTATTACGGAAAAGCGATTAACAATTGTGAATAAGATGATGATCCAATCTAGATATGTGGTAATAACCACATATAATATCCATACGACAATCACAACGTTAATAAAACATGTCATAGCTGGGACTCACCCGAAACCTCGGATCCATGTACTACGATGCTCCAAACTCTCTGATATCAGAGATACAAAACGGAACAGAAACTGTGTCATCAGTCTTAATCACACTGTCACAAAAATCAACCAGATCCAGACATTCCTTCTTCCTCGGGCGCTCGTTTTAACAATGTTTTCCCAACCGTTTCAACTGTTTTAAGCTTTTCGTTTAAAGGCCGTACTCAAAAAACATCAACTGAGTCCGTCGACCGTAGGCTCTTGCAAAGTCCGTGAGTGAAATTTCTTAGATCGACAAGTACAAATTTCGAGTCGCGACAGTTTCAGATTTCAATGTCAAATAGGCAGCTTGGCTGAACGACGCCAATTGCCTGTTTGAGAATTCAATGATGTCTAAGAACATTAGCAGCTAGCCTCTTTGCGCAGCCCGGTTATCTTTTCCGTGGTTTCCTACGCTGATTTCGAGATCGCTGTTGTGTAGCTCAGAGCCAGCATTGCCGTAATCTCAGCAGCGGCTCTGCCCGGGGGGTCCCACGATTCTAGTCCGGCGGAGGCGGATTTTCGGCAATAGCTAAACAGCCAAGTCGAAATGCACCGCAGTCTGAAGGATGATTCTAGGGGCTGGATGCTCTGTTCGATAGGTTTCCCATCAATACCAGTCGAATGCCGCAGCAGTACCCTAACAAACGAACCACGGATCCCACGCAATCTTTCCTTCCCTTTCCTTGTCCTATCCTCCCCACTCTCCTCTCTCAGTCGGAAGCATAGAGGTTAGGCGGTGCTCCGCAGGTGGAGAGACCTGCAGGTGAAATCGCCACAAGCCCGCGTGGAGTATTTCCCAGCAGTACTACAAATGCGCTGGAAGTAAAGGCTGAAGCACCTTACAAAGAAGAATTACAAAACTGTATCAGCACACTCTTATCTAACAGTACTGTCCAATAAATCAGAAATATCCAGTTGTCTCTTCTTTTTCTGAGTGTTCGTTACGACAACGATCTCCATCAGTTTAGAGTGTTTCGTTTAAAGGTCTCGGGAAATCGGCCGCGTTTGCTACGTGGCGAATTTTATTTATTCAAACTTTCACTCCCTTCAAAATGCTCTCTTATTATCCTAAGGTGATTTTCTTGCCACTCGTCATATCAGACCTGCCCGTCAGTATTAATAGAGGAGATGATTTATAGTGTTGAGGGGTGGTCGTGAACGTGAACTGTAGTACTTTCGTGTTGAGTTTGATATTTTTACAAATTTAAATGCGGTTTAGATGCGCAACGGAGGCCTTTTACAGGCACAGTGTTAGTCGGCAACGCAAGCCTTTAAATTCTATCAATTTGGGGGAACTGTTGATACCTTTGGAAGCGTGGATGGGCATGTGTTGCAGATAAATACTTCTTGGATGTTTTTTTCTTCCCATATCAGACAGATTCTGATAAACGTGTACTACACTACAGCTGTTGCTTAAAAATTCAGGGGTAGTTCCCCAAAATTCATGAAATACTGGTGAATATAAAGAGACAGTTCCAGAGATTTCTTATTTTTCTAAAATTTACAAAATAATTTAGCGAGGAAAGGTTCTACAGAAAATGATAACGTACTCGTAGAAGAAAAAAAATATATAAATCAAGGTATTACTAAGCTAAGAAGAATGTAGAAAAACTTTTGATCATCTGGATGAAACGCAAGGAAAACACAGCCTTATCAAGATTGTAAAACTGAGTAGTCGAACAAAAAATAAGAGAAGAATTTACTGTTTGTTCTTCATGACAATGGGTTATAACAGCAGTTTCAACTACTGCATTTAAAGGACCTCGAAAATTGGTCAAGTTCGCCGCGTGACGTGATGTGCCGCGACGGAAGCGTGGATATGGGTCGCGGTCGCCGGGCGGAGGAGTGGGGTGTTATCGCGATAGAGCGCCACTAACGCTAAAAGCCCCGCAGCTGTCCGCAGGCAACTCGCTGGCCGCGGCCCCGCCCACGAGATAGCTCTCTCGCCGAAGATACGCTCCACCGTCATTTTCGTAACGCGTTTTCAAAGGTGCGCACAAGGGCCTAATTAATATCGAGGCACGACAGTCCACCAGCACGCAGGTACGCAGGAAGACACTGGTGGTCATAATACTTCACAACTATGAGAGGTCACTACCCGCAGCTTTGGGTTCGTGCCTTGCCCACTACGCGCAGGCCTACTTCAGAGCGCTCCAATCAGCAACTATTCCCATATCAGAATATAGAACACATATCAGAATTTTACATATAATCAATTCCCATTTCATAATTTTACAACGACACATTTCCTTTTATTTCCATACACAATTCCTCACAATATTTGAGATAACTTTCGAATCACTCTAACCTGCTCAATTTATCTCAGAACCGCCGTCCGTGCAGTAACTCTGGCCGGCAGGGCTTAGGATTCGAGGCTCGACGGAGGCCATACTAGCTATTTATCTGTGTTCAACCGCTGTCTGGAGGGAATTCGAGCAGCTGGTTACTTTGATCGGTAGTTTTCCGTGCTTTCTCTGCTCACTAACAAGCAAGTGCCGCAGGAGTACCATAAGAAATGGGCAACTGACCGCGCGTGATCTTCACTTCTTCTTTATTATATCCTCTCCCCTTACGCAGCACACTTCTACACATGCCGAGCGACGAGACGGGGACTTAAGAGTTGTCCCGTCAGGGGCGCCGTCGCAAGAAATACGTGGAGGAGGAACTGCCCCACAAATTCACGTGTAGGTCGGTACCGGATCTCAGCATCCAGCGGGTAAGGAATCCCTGCCACCTCCCGGGACAAAACATTCACTACTCCAACGGGACTAATGAGCATAACCATTGATATGCCCCGGAACATCAATCCATCGAGTCACTTGTAGCGGCAGAGCAGGTGCGTGAAAGAGTAGCAAACGCGCCCACACGAACGGCGCATGGGATGTGCGCGTAGGCGGCGCGTATGCGGCGCGCGGCGGCGCGCGGCGGCGCGCGGCGGCGGGCGGCGGCGGGCGGCGGCGGGCGGCAGCGGCGGGCGGCGGGCGGCGGCGGCGGGCGGCGGCGGCGGCGGGCGGCGGCGGGCGGCGGCGGCGGGCGGCGGCGGGCGGCGGCGGCGGGCGGCGGCGGCGGGCGGCGGCGGCGGGCGGCGGGCGGCGGGCGGCGGGCGGCGGCGGGCGGCGGGCGGCGGCGGGCGGCGGGCGGCGGCGGGCGGCGGCGGGCGGCGGCGCGGCGGGCGGCGGCGGCGGCGGGCGGCAGCGGGCGGCGGCGCGCGGCGGCGGGCGGCGGCGGGCGGCGGCGGGCGGCGGCGGCGGCGGCGGGCGGCGGGCGGCGGGCGGCGGCGGCGGCGGCGGGCGGCGGGCGGCGGCGGCGGCGGGCGGCGGCGGGCGGCGGCGGCGGGCGGCGGCGGCGGGCGGCGGGCGGCGGCGGGCGGCGGCGGGCGGCGGCGGGCGGCGGCGGCGGGCGGCGGCGGCGGCGGGCGGCGGCGGGGCGGCGGCGGGCGGCGGCGGCGGGCGGCGGCGGCGGGCGGCGGGCGGCGGCGGGCGGCGGCGGCGGGCGGCGGCGGCGGGCGGCGGCGGCGGCGGCGGCGGGCGGCGGCGGGCGGCGGCGGGCGGCGGCGCGGCGGGCGGCGGCGGGCGGCGGCGGGCGGCAGCGGGCGGCGGCGGGCGAGGGCCCGAGGGGCAGCTGGTGGCGGCGCGCCGCCGGCCGCCTGCTCGTTGCTTTGCGACGCCACTCGACGCGCTCCACAGGGACGGCACGCGGACAAGAGAGAACGTTGCGCGCGCTTTGAGCATCGGGGCTCAACCCACGTCCGCATTCGCCACAGAAGCCTCCGGACATCTCCAATGGATTGACATAAACTAGTGTGACGTAGTGAAATGAGAATAAATTCAAATAACAAAAATAAAAATAGTATATTGAAAAGTTACAGACTAGTTACAATAAATTGCTAAATTTAAACACTCCGGCAACCTTTTCCTTCCAATACCCTGCTTTACCGCAGAAAAAAGCCACGCGTGATGCGAGCTGTCGGACTTCCGTCCCGTGACAATTACCGTCACATGGCCTGATGCCAAAATTTAAACCGGTCGCCGTCTGGCGGACCGCGTGCACGAAGCACCCGAGATCGTCTGGCCCTTACACTCCGGACATCTCGCCCCCACTCTTACACTCCCTGTACCTACGCGTACTAGGCCCTCTGATGTAAACTGAATGAGAACGCGGGCGCAGATGGCGCCGCGTTAAATAGCTGATGGCTACACCCCCCACCTCACAAGTTCCCTAGATAGGCTCGCCTGCTGTCGCAAGCGAGGGCTCGCTTGCCAGCATCTTAGGAGGGGGATACACCCCCACCACACAAGATTCCCAGGTAGGCTCGCCTGCTGTCGGCAAGCGAGGCTCGCTGGCCAACTTCCTAGGAGTTTACAGCCTAAGGTTATTTTTGGCTTTGCCACGCTGTCTGCGTCAACTGCCAGAGCACAAAATCCCGGAAGTTCAGGCTCAACCCCTTCCTCCCCCGCAGCGCACTTTCACCGACCTAACGGTTCTGGCCCTCGTGTTAACGACGCCACACTAGCGTCATTTTCCAAGTCCACGGGTTGGACGATTCCTCCATTTTCTCGAATCATAATTTAAAAAATGTTCTCAAATGTCTTCAAAAATAGAATCGTTTGCATTCTTCACCTAACAATAATAATAATAATAATAATAATAATAATAATAATAATAATAATAATAAGCAAAGCTGGGAAAAGGGAACGTGTGTAGGCTTCTAGAAGAGGTTTCACAATTCGAGTAATTAAAAACATATTAGTATACTCCAATATTCTCTATGCTGTACTGTTTTGAAATGTTTAAAGGTAGACATTAAAAAGATTTGTTAGGATTCGACTGAACAAAAATAAAATGTTTGTCTAAATACCCCTCATGACCATGGATTTTTTTTCCCCTTTCCGAATGTCAGCAATGATTTATTTTTATTACTCTTTTTGTATTGTGAAAATATAACTTGTGTTTCAAAATGGTATTAATAGATATTTATTTGTGGCAAATGTATGCGCTACATTCTTGTAAACCTTATCCTCTACACTGTTCGAGGTCAATCCTTGTTCCGTCGCGCGGGAGAGTAATGCGGATTGCATACGTCCGAATGGAAGGAAACTGCGAGCGCAGATGACAGTAATTGTGGTTCCTGGCACAGGCCATTTACGCATCCAATCGGATGGAGAGCTGTGATCAGAATTACCTTCGAAACTCGAATGCCAACTAACCAGATAATCAATGCTGCAGGAAAGCTGTCAGGCAGCTCTATTGAAAGACGGTCAAACTAACCGTGCAGTCGACAACAATCCTACCCAAGATCCCAACATTCATGAAGGAAAATGTAATGCTTGCTAATCTTAGAATTGATCTACCATAAGCAATTCTCTTCATCTTCTTCCCCTCCTCAACATTAAATTAATAATGCTCTTTGTTGAAAGTCCAACTTCAGAAGAGCTAGATTAGAAGTACTCTTAGTACCTACGGAATAGGCGGATGTCAAAGAGCTTATTTTCGACATTTATATATTAGTAGGCTGTTCGAAAGTAATAATATTAATATTATTTTCATTTTTACAAAACTATTGTCTTGTTTGACTAATTGCTTTATATTTATGAAATCTCTAATGAGCATCGCAGCAATTATGTTTCAACATTTACTTCCGTAATATCTATTCTAGTATAACCAAGTGAAATGCACATGTTCCATTATCAAAAAGTCATACATTAAAAAGTGGTGTACATACTTTGGCGATTTTTTGGTGCAATTTTCGATTATTCAGAGAGATCAACGAAAAATGAAAATACGCTTTTTTAATTGTACCATAGGAGGAAAAAACTAGTGGCGCTAAAACGACCCGTACTTTCTGGCAATTAGTATTGGTTATGTAATACAATTTATTCCACAATTTCTCTACAAAGTATTTTTTGTAAAACGCATTTGATATCGTAGAGCATTTGGTACGATAAATAAGCAGAATGCAAGAAAGTAAACTATTTAAAAGTTAATAAAGAATACGATACTGGCAGCGTTGGAAAACCTATAGATCGAAAAATATAATAATAATAATAATAATAATAATAATAATAATAATAAAACACTATAGAATTGTAATATACTAAAAATATTCGTTTTCGCATTTAACACAATGTATTAAAGGACGCGATTTACAATGAAATAACGTAAATATATGATAAATAATGAAATGATACATGAAATAATATACTAATTCTAACTTACATAGCATCCAACTGCGTAAATTGGGAGTGGGCGAAGGCTAGCAATCTTTACTTCAAATAGGTTTTAAATAATTTCTTAACGATTGATTTGTAAACGTATAACAAAAACTAAAATGTAATAAACGAACATAGAAATATGAAATACTATACACACGTAATATAAGCAGCATCCAACTGCCTCAAAAAACCTAAAATGACAATCAAAAAGCGCAGTATTTTCAGAGCGGGCGACTTTGCTGCCCAATTACTCCAAAAATACCCATAATTTCGAAAAATTAAACGTGACCTTATTTTAAAATTTGTATCTTCATAATTGTAGTTGTAGAAAGACGCCGAAACAATTTTCAATGGTCGAAAAATCACGCTTTCCAACCAACGTGAGACCTGCACCATTTTCTTAAATGTCCTCCAGACTCTCCACCAACAAAATTTCATCAACACCGATGCAGTCCTTTACGAGGAAAAACTGTTTAAACAAAAATTAAAAACTGCCTTTTTTCACGCAACATTTCGCGAAAAATACTCAAAAATTGTTCACGACCTTGTTTCAAAATCTATCTTCAAGGAACAGATTTGATTAAGGGAAAATATCTCCATCTTTAATATTTTAGTAGTAGGAAGATGCTTAAAAAGATTTTGAATTTTATCAATTTTTGAAAAATCAATGTTTTTAACGAATATGTGTCCTCCGCCATTATTTTCAACGTCCTTCAGACTATCCAACAACAAAATTTAATTAAAATCGATGGCGCCATTTTTTTAAAATATTGAAAATGTCCCAGGGGCTTCATGTAAAGCAACTGCAAAATTATACTATCAATTTCGAGTTCAAGGGGCCGGAACATCAGCCAGGTTGACGGGGGAATATCAATTCTGTTAAAAAATCTTGCTTATGATTTAGTCGCAAGCGTTGTTCCCAGGTGGACGGACGGGTAGACATTTTGCCATAAACCAATTTTTCTGTATCAAGAATCGTGGATTATGAATACACAACATATTAGAGGAAGTAATTTATTAAATTAAGGAACAGGAATTATCCTCTTTTACGGTTTTAGGGATCTACAATACTAAAATTTGTATCAGCCGCTTTTCCCTACACCAATAAATAATTTATAGTCTTATGCGAAATAGTAAAAATCAGTAAGCATTGAAAGATATGCACTCAAGTGTCACTGCTGAATGTAATCGAATATATATCAGAGATTTGAGCAATTACACAATAACACAGGCACGCATTTGATAAGGAGTGTTATGGCAAATACAGTCGATTCCGGTTATAGTGAATTTCTGGGGACTAGCATTTTTGGTTGACTGTATCCGTGGATATCAAAATTAAACAGATTTTCTTCATAACAATTGATTTTATTATTATTATTATTATTATTATTATTTTTTTTTTTCGTTTCGGCCGACTAGGACCACGCAGGGCAAGCAACCTGCATTTACCGTGGCTCAGTTTTTCATTTAATATCACGGTGGCAGGTGCTTGCGAACAATTCTTTGGGGGGACCAGCATTTAAGCCGGATCCGATTTTTTATTTTTATCCCCCCCAAGGCTGTTAGCCTTGGGGGTATGGAAGATGAAATGATGATATGATGATGATGGGGGTGAAAGGACAACACATACAGACATACACAAACACACAAATACACCCATGCCCGAGGCGGGATTCGAACCCGCGATCTTCTGGTCCGAAACCACTCCGGCACTACTGCCTTAGCGATCTCGGCCATCTGATCGGCATTGATTTTATTAATATAGAGGTATACCAAAATAATTAACAGCACGAACTGAATATTTCAACATCTTTCTTTGTCCTTAAAAAACAATTTCTTTTCAACTGTTGACTTCGTACATTTTCATTAGTTATTGTAATTTCTCTAGATCCTTCCCCATAGTTCATGCTCTCGTCAAAATTGATTCGACATTGTCTTCTGTATCTAATTATCGACACCCTTCAATGCCTCTTCACTGTTTGAATAACGTCCCATCTCTGAAGGCCCTTTTACTCGCCAAATAATATACGAGGTGCTTTCGGTAGAAGGATGGCACAAGCGGCTAATGAAACTGGTCGTTTTATCGCGCGGATATCGCATGCTTCCTGTCGCCTACGTAGAACTCAAGACGATTTGACTCGCGGAATATCAAGTAACACCAAGATCGAAACTGAAGTCAGCGATTGCGCGACGCCGCTGCCACGTAGACATAGCCTTCGTTTCCGCAGTGAAACTGGGCATAAGGTCATCTGTAAGGCGAGCATTCCTGGACCCCCACCTTCACCCCGGGGGACACTAGTTCTATTATGGCCATTGGCCAAATTTTTTCAAGCTGCCTGCCCGAATTTGTGGCACTGAGGCGATATATTATTTTCTAGGACGGATTTGTATTTCCTACGTTCACTATAGCCGAGGTTAGGGTTCGCTATAACCGAGTCTTCTTATGCTTATTTGTAATGTAAGTAAAATGGAACCATTGACTGTAGTTCACTATAACCGAGGGTTCACTATATCTGAGTTCACTATAACCGGAGTCGACTGTATGTTTTAGATCAAATACGTAGCGGAAAAGTTTATTCCTACGTGTGTACCAAGACCTTGAAAATACCCGTCATCGGTTTTTTTGTAACATGCCTATCAACCACTTTTTGATAGGCACAAAACTGGGTTACTGATAATTTGCCGAGTGCACACTGATTTATTGATAGACTCTTCAATTGATTTCGTGTGAATTACACTGAAATTTCTTAAAAATAGTTTATCATCATGAGAGATACTTAACTTAAAAACCACAGAACAATCATGTTCTTATCAATAAAAAAATTACAATTCAGATGACTAATAAAACGTTTTTTATCAAATAAGAATACAAAATTATAATCTTATCTGATTTAGAAATTTACTATTCAAATTACTAATAACGATATAATTTAGCATACTTAAAAATAATATATGACACGAACCATGGAATGTATCCATATTTGAATTCGCCAGTACCGGGAAATAAAGAATGATTTGATGCGACTACGACATGTTTTGTTTGGGCGTGAGAATGTTTTTGTTTACGTGGTAGGAAGAACTCAAAATGACACTCACGTGTGTATTGGACTTTGCAGTAGTCGAACGTATGCTTCGTATTTTAGGAGTTTGTGGATGTTAGATGAATGTTGGAACGCCAACTCCGAAACTTTCGCGAATAGTCAATTTATCACGAGTAATATCGTTTAATTGTCTACAGTTACTTAAGAAATTAAAGGAAATAATGTCATTTTGACGAACATTAATATTTTACGAGAAAAATAGCAGAGGATGTAGCTGACTACAAAAAAATCCTTACGAGTACAACATTAAAATATTAATGGTCAAACATGCATTATTGTAAACACAGGTGCACTTTTGAAAGGTGATTGATAATGTTAGCTCTTCTAAAGTGTGTAGAAAACAAACTTAAAAAAATTATGAACAGGTTGTTATTATATGCTATTGGGTATTGTTGTTATAGGATGCGCTGTATTTTAAAATGCTTTCAGTAAAATGTATCTGTGAGTGGAGTCGAATTGTATGGTAAGATGCGATAATGCAATAAATGGCGATTTCTGTGAGGAAAAAGATTCATGTTACGGGAAAAATTGAAATGTGAGAATATTGTGTAGTGGCTTTTTTAGAACAGGGATGTTACCAATTTAATAGAATAAATAAGAAAAGACGCGGGGCCAGAATCACGTCAAAAAATACGTGTGACTGTGTGTGCCACAAACAATTTTCAATCACAGATGCGATAGCACCTAATATTATTTTACGAACACATTCCGAAGTAGTGTTTGCTATCCCAAAATTTGTATTACGACATTTTAAGCTAAAATACATATATAATTACGAAAAGATAATCACTTCTTGGCAACGCTGTCAAAATGACTTCCTTGTTCGCGAGAAAAGGATGTCAGATAAAGCAACAACTTCCTCCACATTGATACGTTAGGTTAGGCAAAAAGGAAGTAGTGTAAACAAACGATAAGGATTCGCGTCATCTCGGGCCAACCCATGTTTGCGGGATAATCCGCAAAACTCATCGCGCAGCATATGATACACAGATACCTTGCAATAACTAGAATACTACGAATCATCATATTGTAATAGAACATATGATTGAATGTAAATAAGAAAATGTACTAGATTTACCCAAGTTATGAGTATCTTAAGGTTACAATAACCATGAGTTTAGTTAGAAAAAAAATTAGTACAGTAAGAGCCGGCTGTAATTGTTCATCATTGTCATGAGTAATATTAAAAACTCCTAGTTTGATTTGTTTGCCTTTTTATATAACGATTTTGGCTTTAGTACTTAAGTTGTCTTGGTGGTAGAGTGGGATTTGAATTATCCATGATAAAGAATTACGGGAGATTGTGTTTGGAAAATTATCATTTTGTACGATACTTATGTAACTCTTGTTACGACTAAACTTAATAATGTAAATACGCACGCAGTTTCGAGCTTTCCCGAAATCCACCAGAACAGAGTTATGCTATCACGGAAGAATCCCTAGCAAGGAGCAAATTTTATGATGTAGTTGAAGCCATGCTCAATCTACCATATAATGAATTAATGTATTTAGTCTCAATTTTACAGATATTAACAATCAAACAAGTGAGATAACTTGTAATGACGAGTGGGTGGATACCATAGAAATAGCTGAAATAAGCGCGAAGGATAAAATAATCAACACACAGAAAGGACTTCACTGTGACAGTGAAAGGCACTTCATAAATACACTAAAGGGTCAAAAATTGGTACACCTGCCGACAAAAGTATTATTTCTTCTAGAAGGTCTAGTACAACGTCGCGGAAAAATACTATTAAATTAAATATTGATGTGGATACTACATTATAACATGAATGTAGGAGTATGTATGACCACATCATTCTACTAAACAGGTCATCTACCTTTAACAACCTATATTCCTAACCTCACCACTCAATTCCCGTAAAAGTCAGTCTGAGCTCCCTACGGTAAAAGCACACCGTTAATGAGTGCTTATAACAAAATATTAACACATATGTTAATGATAAAAAAGGTAATAACAAGCCTAACAAGATAATGAATTATTTTCTTTGCCACATATTTAATATTCAAAGACGAGTTAACAAAATATACAACTTGATAAATAATTGGTTTTTAAATGTTTGTACATCAAGAGGGAAGGCTTTGTAGGTAAATTATTTAAGTCCATTATCGGTCGATTTGTAAGAGATGGCATGCTTTTAATGAGAGCTGAAATACAATTGTCGACTAAATGAGTTTCTCAAGGGATTCCCACACTGCTCGAGGAAGATACGAAATCGTCATCGCATAGGAAACAGCTGCAATATATTCGATAACTGGCTGTACATTGGCGCGCTTCATCCGCCACGAGGGCACACTCGCTGTTCAATAATCGTGATACTAGATTTAACTTATTTATTTTCATATTGTGGATCACTCTCGACTAAAAACGAGTAAATTTTATCGAATTGTAACAACATAAAGAGTATGGCATTCCAATACATTTCAATATTGAATTGATACATCTATTTAGAAAATGGCTCTTACCACGAGGAACACGCGTTGACCCGGGCACCGTAACTCACGAAGGGGAAACGGGGCGCACGCGAGTATCTCAGATCGCGTGACAAAAGCCCGAGAGAGAGAGAGAGAGAGAGAGAGAGACAGAGAGAGAGACAGAGAGAGACAGAGAGAGAGACAGAGAGAAGGAGAGAGAGAAGGGGAGAGAGAGAGAAGGAGAGAGAGAAGGAGAGAAAGAGAAGGAGAGAGAGAAGGAGAGAGAGAGAAGGAGAGAGGGAGAAGGAGAGAAAGAGAAGGAGAGAGAGAGAAGGAGAGAGAGAAGGAGAGGGAGAGAAGGAGAGGGAGAGAAGGAGAGAGAGAGAAGGAGAGAGAGAGAAGGAGAGAGAGAGAAGGAGAGAGAGAGAAGGAGAGAGAGAGAAGGAGAGAGAGAGAAGGAGAGAGAGAGAAGGAGAGAGAGAAGGAGAGAGAGAGAAGGAGAGAGAGAGAAGGAGAGAGAGAGAAGGAGAGAGAGAGAAGGAGAGAGAGAGAGGGAGAGAGAGAGAGGGGGAGAGAGAGAGGGGGAGAGAGAGGGAGAGAGAGAGAGGGAGAGAGAGGGAGAGAGAGGGAGAGAGAGAGGGAGAGAGGAGGGAGAGAGAGGGAGAGAGAGGGAGAGAGAGGGAGAGAGAGAGGGAGAGAGAGAGAGAGAGAGAGAGAGAGAGAGAGAGAGAGAGAGAGAGAGAGAGAGAGAGAGAGAGAGAGAGAGAGAGAGACTGGCACAGAAAATCCGTATCCGCTAAAAGATGCGGGTAACTGATTCGCATAATTGAAGTGCTTATCGAATTATGACATCAATAAAATTATCTTTATACAAGGAACCCTTTGTAATGACAACCAGCGTGAATTCCTCTATACAGGAATGTAGTATACTACATTTTGGTAGGAAAGCAGGCGGATAGTTCAACACGATTGCTTTCATGATTGCATTTAAATGGATTAAACAATTTAAAGGTACATTCAGAAGCATTTTAGAAGCAAAGACGTTCTTTACGGAAGCAAAATGTCTTCCCTCCATTACCAAACAAGTAAACTTCTCCAGCCAGGAGTAGATAACAAAACTGCTGATATTATTTTTCCTTTAAAAAATTCATTTTTCCATTTCTTTGGGTTAGAAAACACCTCAAGCACACGTCATTAAAGAGCGCAAGAGCGTTAATCCAATTAGTAGTTTTAGCGATCTTTTAGTGACGACAACGAAATTGTAGAATGGGAGGCGCGTGACACGGGCGGACCACAGGGAAGCTCGCGGAGTTCTTACTTTGTCCACCGCACACTCCACATCGTTTAGCCGCGGATCAAACGCAAGTCCCAGCGGTGGAAGGCGTATGTGCTAGCCGTTACGACACGTTCCTCCCAATTGCCTCTGGAGTGATAAAACACACACATAAGCATTTTGAGATTAGAACTGGTCTCAGCAGTATATGGTTTGTGTGGGAGCAGCCGAAAAATCCTAACAACAACGCAAGCAACATATTCGGCAGCAAAGAATACGACGTGACAATTTTCCATTATATTGTTCAACACTGAGAATAAACATTGCTGTTGGCGATCGACCAGGTTACGTAATGCAGATATGGATGATTCTGAATCACCCTGGTTATCCTAGTAATGACCCCCCCCCCCCCCACACACACTATAAAGGCATACTCCAATCCCCTCAAACAACTACTAAAAGCTTGCGTTAACCTCGTTTAATTGATAAGTAAAATATAAATTATAGTATAATTAAAGAAACAAGAAAACAATTTATACATCACGCCCCTCTTTAATTTGGTTATGAGACTTTCTTAATATATAATAATTAATTCTACAGACACTGAAAAGTTAAAAAAATTTCTGTGATCACTTAACTCTTGTCCAGGTGTAAAAACAAATCATGCTCATCAGGAAGAGAGAAACATTGCAGATACTTCCTATAAAAAGTAGATCTTAATTTGAAGGACGCCACGTGTACAATAATGAGATCTATTCATAGTCATTGATAAAATACAAGACTTGTGAGTACTGAGTCCCGCAGTAATACTTGGGCCAGAGATAGCATCTTCACTATGTTTATGAGGTCATCCAACAATCCTTATCTCTGGCCTGATAGAGCGCGAGCAGTGCCGACGAACACGAATTTCGGACCGCGTGTTGAAGAATATCAGACTGGTCGGTGTTATCGCATAATAATACAAGCCACATTACAGGGAGGCGTGGCATGAAGAGGAAAATTTTCCACTTGCAGAAAAAGCACGTATGTAGCTGTAGCGGTCGCGTAGGGGTGTGGGTGAAGGTAGAGGTCGGCGTCGACCGTAAGTATTTCGTTGGCGACTAACCACCTTAAGAACTTGAACATACACTCTCAGACTACGACATTTGAAAACTAGCTAGCTATCGGCGGAAAAAAACGGTTTATTTTCTAATTTATGTGACCGGATAGCTTCTTCAGAAATCATTTAAAAATAATTTACCATTGTTAAGATCATAGAAATAGCCACCCCAATAGAAGAAAAACAATAGTTTTATTATTAAAATATTTTAATGTAAAAGAAAAGAGCAACCGTGAAAGTGAAATTTAAGGAATTATTAAAAAGCACTCAGGCTGAGGAACCTCAAAGGTTACGATCAGTCTAGGTGACTGTAAAATGCGATTACGTTCCTTAAAAAATGTTAAGCCTTAAACATACCATCGTCAGCAACTCGCGCTCCAAGCTATGTTATTGCAGTTGGAGTATTCGCAGCAGAGAACTAAGACCCGATCTTCGCGCTTGCGTTTGGTGGACGATTACGCAGATTTAGCGAACGCGCGCACGCGCACAGAGACTCGGCCGCTCCACACGCTTTCCTGCGCACGCGTGCGTTCGTTAAACTCCCAAATCGTTCGCCAACGGGAAGCATGTACATTGGGTCTAACAAAGTGATCTGACCAAGAAACATTCTGACACTCGGTCTTGTTCCTGGGAATTTACAATTTCGTCTCGGCGCTGTTTCAACAATAAGTTAAAAAAAATCAAGATTAAAAAAAAGGTAAATAAAGAGTTTCAATGCTTTCGTATAACGTTGCAAAGACCCTGTACGTCGTTCCTTGTTCCCAGCTAGTAAATTAGCGCTTATCAGAACCGGAGTGGGCGAAACTGCAGCCGCGTGCATCCAATGTCGATGACACATTTCAACGGCGAGAGAATTTCGCATCCAACTTAGTAAACAAAAACGAAAAGATATCAGCAAGGAGGCAAACTAAAAGAAGCCCTGATTACAATTATTGCGTTACTCTCACAAACTTGCCGTCATTCTTTGAAGTAATAAAACGTCTGAAACTACTATTTCTAGATGTAGAGAGTATACAATCATTAGTGCTTATCTCAACAGATAATTTTCAGTTCTTTTCAGTATTCGTTCAGTATTTCCTATGAAAACGACGTCGCAGTTATGTCATGCCGTGTCAGCTGCAGTCATCGACCCCTTGAATCGGTATCAACAGATCTAATAATAAATTACAAATTTACTCTTCTATTGAAATTTCGCCATCTCCACATCAACGAAAATCAACGCTTCGGCAACTGCAATACGTAGTTTCAAGACAAGACACAAACAATAAAACAAATCTAATACACATTTTTTTCAAAACTTTTGTCGTACCCTTTGTCTAATTGTTATGTATGTCTTTACGTGCAAATATTTGTGTTATGAATATGCTCTATGCTGGACATTGTAGAGAAAAATGTCAGGGGGTTATTGAAGAAAATCATTATTTTAAAAGAAAAATCTTTTAAAAGGGGAATCTCTTTTTTAGAACTAGGGACTCTTTCTTATTTATTTTTTTACTTCTTAAGATAATTACTTTTGTAAAAAAGGTAGCTGTAAACGTTTCGCGGTGGTGACTTTGTTCTCTTCCAATCTGAGCGAAAACAAATAAAAATGCTTCGATCCTACCTCCGGTATAGTATTATTATATTATTATCCACATTCGAAACAATTGATGGAAAGGTGAAGAGGGTTCATGGGATACATGAGAAATGCATTTCTACTGTATCGGAACTCTTTTCCAACAACACATTTTTAATTAAACAAATTACATGACTGCTAATATAATTAACACAAATAAGAAAAAGCATCCAATTTACACATTTCTACTGCTTTTATATTTCTCAGCTAATTTTTCTTTCTGAAAAAATATATTAATTACTTTTGTAAATAATAAACTTTATGTGCTTCTGGAGTGTTTCAATGCTTCTGCAATGCAAATTGTTTCCTAGAAGGTATTTTTTTCAATCAAACTTTTGAGTGCTTACTGCGACTCCACCATTGGGAATATTCCAGTAGTTTATTAGACCAAATATGCTTAAAATTGTCGTAAGAGCTTATATGCTGAGTTTAGACGTTTCCTCCACAGATATCCTATACAGATGTAGCACCGAGAGACTTCGACATATTGTTAACATAAAGAAGTTATCAAGCACTGATTTTATGTGTCTGTGATCAAGGATAGACACTACCAAGTTATATGTCGAATATATGACACCGGGTGCAATTACTACTCTATAAGATTCTCTCCTTTTCACATTCTGAACATAAAACATTGTAATTACGCGGTTCACGAAACTGGGAACACGCTTGTGAACACATTTTTGTCCCTTGCGTAATAGAAAAAAAAACAGTACATTCATTTCATTGTTCCCAGGTGTAATTAAATGTGTACTTTCACTTTCATTTTATTCAAACCGAATTCATACTCTCAGCCGTCAGTTCGGATGAAGGCAAAAATCATGGAAATCTGCTCGTCATTCAACAGAATATACAAGAGGTTGAGTGCATTCTCTCAATGCGAACAATATCTCACCAGCAGATGAGATCGTGGAGAATAACTGTACCCCGACGGCGCAAAACCTCTGCTTCTCGCGAGCAATGTCAAGTTCGTCGAACGCAGGCGACCGCCGGTGACCTTGAGGAAGGCCGCGCGCGCCGAACGTGCACTGCTACTCCGCCTCCGCCACCCGCGCTACGTAAGCGGCCAGCGCCAGCCTCGGCCCGTCACGCGCTCGCCGCACGGGTGCCAGGCGGCCCCGGGCGGCTGCTGCTGAGGGGGACGGTGGCGGAGCAGGTTGAGGTGAGACGAGACAGGGGATGCACAGGCGGAAGGGTAGGTGATGGGGTGGAGTGTGGAATAAATGTGACTGAAGCGGAGCTGGAAGAGAAGTGAGGATGATTGAGGACGAGTGTTGTTACGTACGTCGCCACTTGCTTCTACGACCAAAAACGTATTTTCCGCAGGTTCAAACCTCGTGATCGTTGAACTAGCTTCATTTCCTTCTCCATCTCCATACATACGCTGTGCGTACATGCAGCTTACGTTTTCTACACGATGTACGACCTTCCTGTATGAGCCAGATGTGTCCGACCTACCCTTTGCCTGCTCCTGTTCGTCCTACTCCATCGCCAATTCAAGATCACTGTCTCTGCCGTCTTCGTCGACGTACACACGTTTTCACTAGGCCAAATCCATCCTTCTCCAGCCCGCACCGCTTCCACCGCCGCCATCGCCACCTCCAATAGAACAACACAACATTTGATTGCGATTATCTCCACCGCCGCCGCGCTACATCCTCTCCAGCATCTGCCACCTTCAAACAGGACGTCTCCCCATCTCCTTCGTCACCAACTCCATACGGTACATTCCAACCCCACTTTTTTCTCCCACCTACACCGTGCTTGCTTTCGCTGTATCTTCCCTGAAGTCGCCGTCACGTCCACCTTGACAATCTCCCTCCCCACCCGAACGTCCGTCTCGCACGCGTCTCGCCGCCGCCGCCGCGCGCACTCCGAAGACGACCGCTTCCCACTCAGCCCCTCTTCCCTACGGCCTACACCTTGCCCCGCGAATCCCGCCCACCGCTCCGCGTCTCCCGCCACACACGGCACGAGCACGGCGCGCCCAGGCGCCCGCCACGTGAAGGCGGGCTGCTCCGGGCGGCGGCGGCGGCGGCGGCCGTCGCCATGGAGACCGCCACGCCCCGCCTGGCGTCCGCCCAGCGCGCCCGGCCCGGCGTTCGCTCGCTCGCCCGCCTCGCCTCGCCGCCTTCCTCTTCCTCTCTCATTATCGCCGACGCCGCACCGCGTCGCGCCGGCCGCACACTGGGCCCCAGCGCGCCAAATCGCGCCAACCAATAAATAAAGCCGCAATCAATTCCACCTGCCACGACAGCAGCACGAGGTTAAACCCACGAGTTTCTAAACTGCACTACGACCTACACTTGTACACTTTTCACTATCTGCACAAAATTAAAAGTAAAGTCATTATTTACAACTGTATGAGGTGATTTTGACTTTGGACCTCCAAATGACAGCTGCTACGCGATACCGTCAGTCGTGTGAGATATCCTATCCTTGTACACGCCATCCCCGCCAGGAAAGAATAACAACCCCGCCCATGGCGACCGAAATGTCGATACGCACGGCCAGCGCCAGCTAGGAGAAAAGTCACTCCTACAGAGGACTTCCTCTACAAAGGAACCACTATGACGGGTCATGAAACAAATGAACGTCGTGCAGAGCGATGTCATTGCAAAAAATAGTGATGCACCCATTTACAAATGAGCAAACTGTAAACGAACGCACTGGCAAAATGAGTGCAGTTATGTTGCCAAAGCGGCCCCTTCTTAGAGCAATCTCTCTAAACCAAAGAGACGACACACTCGGAAACGGCGAACGTGACACGCCTGGCGATGACTGCCCGACACTCCCTATTTCATGATTCTGCCCGCCTGATCGGACCTCACTACTACTAACAATTATAACTTACATCCTTAAATATAACACGAGGGTAAGGAAGCCAAATCGGTGCCTCTATTAATGACAATTTCGGCGAATGTTTCATAAATATATGAAATTGGAATTAGTTTCAATTCGTGTGTGGTTGTATGGATTGCGGCCGAATTTGAATTCACTTAATGTAGAGATTTGTCGTACGGAGAAATAGAAGTGCGAGGAAAGGTAACTGATATGTTTGGCAATGGGTTTGACGCACAGTTCTTTGAGGAGTTGGTCGTTTGGCAACGAATCAAGGGCATTGAGGATTATCTTCGGGTATTGGTTTTGGAAAATTTGTAACTTATTAACGATAATATGTGCCAGGAAAGTCTCACCGCACGGGTCTGAGTCAGGGGCACTTATTAATATGAATTGCATTTATGTTTGTACCAAGTAGATCATTTGGAAACAAGTGAATGGGACAACACCTTAAGCATGTGTTACGATTGTAATGGGTACCCAATTTACATTTTCTTTTGTTATAAGCGGCCACTCGCGCTAGCAACATAATTTCTACACTCTCCCAGCGAAGTGCCACTGCGGAGAGACATTTCTGGGGCAGTGTAGTGTTTAGTGCATTAATCCAGATGGAACACGCGTATAAGGTGTGGAGGTATGAAATGTCTGAAGATGGATTTGTAAATTATTATGACTGTATTAAATGGTGGTCAGCAATTTATACTGATTTTTTTCCCCCTCTTTATTTTTTGTCGCATCAACGACTAAGGTTATTAGCGACAACATTTTTAATTACAGGTGTTTACAGACACTGACAATTTATACTGATGATGTGTTGACCTACAAAGTTTTGAAGTTGCGGACTCGGAACTGCATACGCTATTGAGGCAGTTTCACTACTTTAATTCTAATAATTTATCAAATTCAACAAAATTTTTTATGCTATGACGTTTCCCCTAAAGACAGGAACAATCAAATTAATCAATAAACTTCTTGAAAGTCACTGTTTTTCAATTAGTGCTATCTTTTTTAAGTTAAACGACGATATTCAATAACGTCATTTTATAACCAGAAAACACCAGTGCAAGAGTTGCATTACAGTGCGGTGCAATACTCATCAGTTTAAGTTGCTGTTTCAAAACCTTGAAAATGAAATCGAAATCGTATGAAGAACAAAACGCAGTGTGGTAGTGATAGTGAGATAACAAATGCGAGATGAATCTGTTGAGAGATAATAGAGGGTGATTGTCAAAGTAATTCACACACATAAATTTCATTGGCGGCTCGTTAAAAAACATAAATAAGGAACTCATATGGTATATCTCTATAACAAGTAAATAGAGTGAGCGGAATGAGCAACAAAATATTATTTAATTACCTAATTATGCATGTAAATAGCACACGTAAGCTCGATTATTGTATACAAAGAATTGTCTCGTGACAAAACAGTATAATGTAGTTACATGAATATTACACAGACCACTCGGTAAGTTAACCGAGTGAGAATCTAGAAAAAAAAATCTTAATACTTACAGAAAAGTATTAGTAACTTGATATAACGCAGCAATAATCCATGAAATTACATAAAAAGACGACAATGTCCTTAAGATCCAAATCAATTCGGAACAAAATGCATGTGAACATCATTCAGTAATAGTGATATTAAGGCACAATCCAACAAACTAAATTAACATTTCTGTAACAAGACATAGTTTAAATACATTATTTGTTCATTGCAAAATTAGTCCATTACAGCTTAAACGTTTACTCTAAAAGGATAACGTTTTTATAAAGTATCCTGACATAAGGCTATTTTACTCCCATACCCCTTCCGTCCCATGGAACCATCCTCACCACGAAGGGCACCCTTGCCCGCTTCCTCTGGCTGAGGTAGCCAGGAAATTCGTCACGATCAGGTTTCTTTTAACTTCCATGGTTCATCTCTGCCGGTTGAGGAAAAGGGTGCAAGACAAGAAAACAAAATCAAGTGGGTTGAAGGTGACATGTGGTGATAGTTAGAGACCCACCACACCACTACAACGCTAGCCATGCCCGAGGCTGGGTTCCAACTCGCGACACTTCGAGGCGAAGAAACTTTAGCGTTCGCACCTAATCGATCTCGACAACCCGCCGAGTGTCTATTTACTTCTATGGTGACTCCGGCGGTTATTTTTATTTAAACATCTTGTTTGTGTTATCAAGGTCTATTATAGGTACAAATAGAAAACTTGCCTTCCTCGTCCACCCTCAGGGACTGTAGCAGGAAAATACTTTAAAAAATATGTTTCAATACAAAATAACTTCAATTATTTTCAATCAGATGAATCATATAAAGATACATGTCATGCCGGTAGTACGGTAATTCACAGCATTTCACATCATCAGGTGTTTTGACCCCCATCTCATCCCATCCCATTTTCTAGAATTCTTCCAGAAGGATTCGGCCACAACTAGTGCCATCCTTTTCGTCTATTTGAAAAAAAACAAACAGAATGTGTTGTTGATCACCTCTGAAGGCGTCCTAGCGGGGTGGCCACTCATTTTCTAAAACAAATTTGCCGTGTTTTCCCGATTTTCCGGTGCATTTTAAATTTTTTTTCTTTCATGATTCGCAATTCTACAATATTTAAATTATTAAAGACACTCGTTACAGATTGGTCAGCTCTCCGATTTCGACGTGACTAAGTTTAAATTGACAATACCAAATAAAACTTGAGCAAGCATATCGATATACTAATGATGTAAGGAACAATACCTAGTATTATAACCCGCTCAACATTTCCCTGACTTCCAACGATTTTTCTACAAATTGCCTAATTTTTCCCTGATTTTTCCCAAGCAATGAAATTCCCCGATTTTTCCCGGCATTCCGCAAAGTGCCCAGAGGAATGTCGCACTGATTGTGGCGCCCACAGGCGAGCGCAGGGGGCGGAGGGGGGCGGAGTGCGGGGAGGGCGGGGGCGGGGGCGGGGCGTAGTGGGACGTGACGCGATTCGCGAGGGGCTCACGCGCAGGATCGCCTCGGGCCCATCGCCGCGCCGCCACCGGCAGCCTCCGCCGGACCGAACAGGGTGGGCGCAGGGCACCCGAAGCACGGGTCGTCGAGTAGGGCTTTATCATCATCAAAAAATGACAACACCGTAATAGGTTTTCTTTCTGATCAGAAGATCGTAACAGGTATCATTATGATCAAAGCGTAATTCCAATAGCCTGCAGCGGTGCGATGAGAACAATTAGGGTGGCCACACAGGCCTTCTGAAACAGGTTTCTAATGTTTCCCAGTTGCCTTTGCCTTAAATTTAATGGTGGTACGAGAATAAGAATGAGAAACCATCACAATAAGAAGACGTTTTAATTCCAAGAGCACGGCACAAGTTTTTTTTCTAACCAGAAAGATGTAACATTGAGGCGCATTCCGTTGTCATTATGAGCAATTCTAAATAACAGACATATCTACATTCAACATACTACTGGGGGTAATTTACTCACATCATTTTAAAACCAAGGACACACTTTCTCATATTACTACTCTCAGGTATAACACGCCTCACGTTGCATCCTTTCTTTCCGCCTTCATTTAGTTTCACATCGAATGTAAATTTTTTATGTGACAATCCATTTCGCAGAGTTCTATATTTTCTACGATTTTATTTCCCTGTATTTACCACCTTTTTTCCAGATTTTTCAAAAAAATGGTCAGCCGGCCAAAGGAAGAACACATTTTTTGCGGAGGAATTAGGGGACGATTCTAGCTCGGCTGTAGAATTTCTATTCTATGAGCAGGGATTACTTTTTGCGGGCCGATGTCTCCTAAGCCGCCTTTCACAATTACCCCCTTCCACGAGATTTTCTTAATTCTTTTAGTTCATTAGAATTACTATAATTACAATATACTACTACGCTACATCAAAAAGAAGCTTTTAGATTTCGTTTCAGGAAAATTAAGAAATGTCCGTACCTGCACTTTTTCAGCACGAATTCATTCCACCTCTCACACACTCCAAGGCGAGTAAAATGCCAACGTCCCGCCAGTTATTCGGCGTCTCCGCGAGCACCTAGCAGTGAGCAGTACGGGCCGAGCGGGAATCCCCGCGCTCAAAATACGCGCGGGCGCGGCCTCAAGCGCGGGATGCTGCGACGCCAAGCGGCGCGAGCGCGTCCTACCTATCGAAAGGGAGCGGTCGGCGCTCCCGCTCCCGCTCCCGCTCCCGCTCCCGCTCCCGCTCCCGCCGCCGCTGCCGCCACGCGGCGATCACGTGCGGAGCCCGCGCAGAGCCCCCGCGTGCGGGAAGCGGCGCGCGGCCACCGGCACAGCGAGCGACTCCTTAAGCCATATGAGCTTGAACCACTCACGTACGGAATACACGTCTTTCCTTCGCTATTTGACTGCACTCGGGGCATCAATTAAGGTCACTGCAGTGCCTCTGACTGGGAGGTTCTAGGGTTCGAGTCCCGATGGTTGCAGAATTTTCGACAATAGCTACATAGCTACGTCGAATTCAGCTGTTGTCTGGAGGACAATTCTAGCGGTCGGCTGCTCTGAGTGGTTTCTTCGATCAATAACAACGTGAATGCCGGAGCAGTATCCTAACAAACGGGCCACGGTGCGCGCGTAATCTTTTCTTCCTCTTCCTTGTCCTTTTGTCCTCACCACATATTTACACACACCCTTACTCTTAGATGCACTACACTACCACACATGTCGGGAGGTCAAAGCTTGCCCCGACTAAGGTGGGGGGGGGGTGTCCTACTGGTGGAAGATACTTCGTTGAGGAAAACTCTGCATGCCGAAAGGTAGATCGGCGCCGTATCTCGCCATCCAGCGATGGCAAGTGAAGTGTCCGCCACCTTCCACGTCAAAACATGCCATACACTTACAGGATCGGTGGCCTTAGCATTCACACACAAGGAATAACTAAAAAAACAAAGAATCGAATGTTGCAGTTTGCGGTACGCGGGCGGCAAAGTAGTATTTAGCAGGACGCATATTGCAAAGTAAAGACAACACTCGGAACCGCAATGTAAGCAAAACACGTCTTGAACCAGCGCGTAGGTCGTGTTTGGCATATTCATTACAAAATTCGTTATAATAGGATCGCCTTGTAGTGGGGAGAAGTGACAAGTGAATGACAGAGGGTAGTGACGTTTTTGTGGGGTGGCGCGACGGTTGACACAGCGTTCGCAAAACGGTGGTTGCGAAGAAGGTGTTAGGAGGTGCGGTTGGTTAGGAGGGGCGGCATATGTGTCCAAAAGTTTCATATTTTTTTCTCTCTTTCAAACATTTCTTGAACGAGGACAAATTGTAGGGCAGTAGTATACGACCAATTTCCAACTACATGGATTCCCATGGGCAAGCATCGGGATAATCCTTGTTTCAGAAAACTTTTACGTTGATAAAGGAAGATACAATTGTGCTTCTGAAAATAAGATTAAAAATTTGCAGCAAACCAAACAATTCGATCGGAATTTAGAAAATCAGGTGAAAAGGGAGATGCGTGAACTAAGCTGAAGAAAACCCGCCACACCCAGCCCCCTCGCTCTGTCCCAAGCGTCCATTGCTTAGGATGTTCCAGCTACGAACGGCGAGGGCTAGTCCGCGATTCGGCCCAATCTCAAAACATTCATCAATGGCTTTAGCCAGCATATGAAATTGAATTCGTTGATTTTTCCGCCCTACAGTCCTTGTGGAGCGGTCGCCTCTTCTGACAGGGCGTCGGGGCATCGTAGCGAGGCGGTGCGGTGCTCGACGGGGGCGCAGAATCACACTATTTGGGTGGCGTGCCGGCGTGGCGTCGCCGTGGTGGCTGTGTGGCGAGGCCAGAGGCGCGCGTGGCCGTTCGGTCGTTCATCCGGGAACACGGAAAGGCGATAGCGGCGGAGGCGGAGGCTGAGTCAGCGGCGCGGGCGCGGGCGAGGGCGCTCCCCGATACCCGGCGGCCATCTGGCGCGCGCGCCCCGCGCCAACCACAGCCACGGCCCGATATAGCGCGCAAGGCCAAGGGCTGCGGCAAGGGACGGGCTCTCACGAGACGAACAGCTTCGTATTTATGCTCGGACTACCTTCAAGGCGGCTCCACACATTCGGCGATCGCCGAGCAGCCAACTACCGTTCGCCCAATCCCGACCAGCTGATGTGTTCGGCGAATGTTTGCTCCCTTTGATGTGTCCTAAAGACCGACACGCGGTGGGTAGGGCAAATACCGAATGTTCGGCGCTCGGCGAATCGCATGCGCCCCGCCCACACTACTCGGGGTTCGGGAGCGGTTCTCGGGATTCGCCGAATGCCGCATGTGTAGAGCTGGCTTTAGAAATTCGGCACACTTCGAGCATTTATTTATCACACGCGTGTAGCTGCCCTACGTGACAACGCAAGGAGTTTCTGAAAACCATTGCAAGGATATTGCCTACAGATGCTTCATGCTAGCAGTAATAACTGCACTTTTTCGTGTTTTTAGGTGAAAAATATGAAGGCAATGTTTAATCCAAACCTTGGGAGCCATTTTTTACATTTTGAAAATGTTATTGAGGCATCATTTAAATTTCACCAAAAAGGAAAATATACATTTAAACTCACTGTGCGATCGGAGAATATCAATATTTGAGAAAATGATCTGGACGCTTTAGGCGCTAGCGTTGACCGATAGACACAGACGAACGGACGGACAGACAGATCTTCTACTGTCAATCGATTATTCGGTATCCAGATACTCAAAACATGGATTTTGACAACCCAATGTGTTAAAGAAAGTAATTTACTATATTTAGTAACAATTAATCCACTTTTTCATTACTAGAGCCCGGCAATGAGTTTTTTCTGTTGAATAATCACCATTTCTCGGCATACGTTTACAATACTTTCTCTTCTTACAAAGTAATGCAAGTCAGTAATGAGCGCGATTTCTGAGTCAGTGGCTAAATGAGCCTTTTTCCACCCACATAGTCTCGTTACAACGCAGCGTTTCAAGCCTCAAAGAAATGGCACAATAGTAGCCGTACAAAAGACAGACTTTATTGTCACTTTTCTTCCACTCTTCAACAGAGGAAGGGTGAAGAGGGGCGCAGCATTCAAAGCGGCTCCATAGCACCACACGTTTACAAAGACATGTCCCTCTCTACGACCTCATTACCCACTACATCGTGAAAGAGCCGTTTGTGCAAAACGAAGCACAAAATGCAGTTCAAAGTGCCTCGAGGTTTCCCGGAGCACATTTTACACACCAGTCTACCTCTTGGGGGCGACCTTCCGTTTCCACTCGCAGCTGAGCGAACGCGTCGAATCGGATACACGTAACCCGATAGCATCTTCTCGCAAGCCCTTTCCTTGCCTCGCCGTAAAGGCACCCCTTTCGCATCCCGGTCACTTTTCCTCGCGGCGACAAGGAAGATTTCGGATAGGTATTGGTGTTTGGAAGATCGCTCTTGCACTCGTGCTCATTTTAAAGTTCATTTTGTTTCAATCTTCTTTTTATCTGGTCAGATAGAAAGTGTTAGGAGAAACTTGTTATTTCGGAATTAAATTCTACTTAATAATCGCAATTTATTGAAACCATTTACTACAGGCTGTTTCAAAGAGAAGGATCAGGGTGTTTACTACGTTTAAAATATGCACAATTAAAATAATTATATTTAAGTCAGGTTCCATACACAGTTCCAGTAATTTTCTGACACGTTGACTGTTCCTGTTTATCTCTCAATAGGTGCGAGAATATCTATTTACTTGTTTCCATTCGTAAATAACGTAAATTGTTTCCTTCGTCCCTCTACCAAAACACCGACCGGGGTACAATTAGGCTCCGCCTTCCCAGGTAGCCAAAAGCGAAGGGGGATTAACTGGGATGCCGGTGTCAAGGAAAACAGACCGCGGGATGCAGTCGGGCGCAGGCGATTCCCAGCCTCACTCCACACTCCGCTCGTTGGACGTAATGGGGACTCCAAATTTCGAGAGCCAAGATCAAAACCGATTCAATTTTCTAAAAAGGATATTAAAAATTAAAATCTAAATCAATTGCTCCACTCCAAAAAACGGGCCAAATATTCCAAATTGGCCAAATACAAAACTTTCACAACTTTCCTCTAAAACTGATGAACATCTTTGCAGTAGGTTTTAGACGCGAATTAATTACCTGCACGTTCCTCATGACATCTCAAAACAAAAACAATGCTTTTAATTTTTTAATATGGATTTCAAAATTCGCTAGGGAGTTACCTTCACTAAACCTAGATGAATCTGTAAACAACCTTTGAAAGAATGAACGTTTTCCTTCAAAACGTAAGACAACGACAAAGAAAACACGTTACACTGATGAATCTTCGAATAACCAGCTAACGGAGCACATGCAAGTGAGAGAGGAGTGCAACTTGCGTCCGCCTGTGACAGCCGCTATTTCTATCGCTCGTGGCTATGCGGGTATTTTTAGTGTAAACATAATAGATAAGCGATGTCATCAAGTTCGAGGCGACTCTCTACGAGGTACAATATGCGTACTGAGAGCACATGACGGATTCGAGAGCATAATCGGTAATGTAACTACAATTAAATTTCTTAAAGAGAATTACACACACTTTTGGCACTCAACTAGACTGATTATAGTATATCGTCTACTTCATAAAGGTTACACTCTACTTACTGAAGCTAAAGCCGACTAATATTCCTTATCACTGAATATTAAACACACGGTATCTCTTCCTTCTTTCAAAAAACATGATATCAACTAATGGATGTTTAATAACGCATTTTCAGGTGTTCTCAAGTGTTTAGATATTTTTAGTCGATACCTTTTTAAAACAGTTTGTTTTCGAATTATCAGGTCACAAATATAAAAAGTATCGCTCCTTAATCAACTACCCATTAGCCATTATCAATACTGCTTGTTCACACAGACTGATTATAGTAAAATATCCACATGCACTACGAAATAAATTTACAAACTAAAAATGTAATTAATCCGCGATGTGCATACACATTTCTTCACAGTTTAAGCAGAGAAAACATGCGATAAGTCGAAACTCATAATGACCTTCTCGGGATCTTTCCACGTTAGGAACCACGGAAGTCGAATTTCATTTAAAGTAAATGATAACAAATTCCAAGACGACAATGGCGGTGTATGGCTGAACCGCATATAAATGATCTCCCTCGGTTCTTGTGCTAATAGTATATTGATCGAGAGTTGTGTTCCCTTCGTAACTATCAGTTGCCATTAACAGATTTCCTTCTGTTGTTAGTGTAGTGCATGTTTTTGTGTGTGCAGGTTAGGGAAATGAAGAGAAAGGAGAGATCGCGCGCGGTCTGTGGTCCGTTTGTCAGGGTACTGCGCCAGGTATTGATGGGAGAAATCACGGAAAACTACCGATCACAGCAGTCGGCCTCCTTCAGGCAGCGGCCGAAATCCACCTGGCTGACACGCCAGTGTCGAAAATGCTGCCACCGACGGCTCTCGGACGCTAGAACCTCCCACTCAGATGCCATCGCCTTCGCCCGTTCCTTCCCTGCGGAGAAGCCTCACAGCGCCAGGCGGCGCCCAAGGTCTGGGCCGCAACGCAACGCAACGCAACGGATTCGGCGGCCCCGTTCGCCAGGGCTCCCCAGGGCTTCTGCCCGCGACGGTCGCGCGTCGGGTTTCCTCTCGTCAGTCCGCGGGCTGCACTCGCCCCGCGCGGAGGTTATTTGTTGCAGAGGGATTACGGCGTTCGGTATTTGTTTCTTTCAGGCTTACGCTACATAGTTAAAAATCCAAGCTAACTTTATCTACACAAACTCCACGGGAGAACCTCCGAGGACGGTTCGTTTGCTAAGAGTTTGAGAAAAACTACGAATGGGAATCTATTTTTATACGGGTGTGGGTTGAGATTTTCGCTAGTTTGAAATGGGATGCTGGAGATGTGTCTGTTAGGTTTTGGTTGAAATTCTGTGATACATGGTATATTTGCTTTATTACTGTATTACTGTTTAATTTGGAATGGAGTTGTATATTACTTATAAACCAGGGTGCAATTGTAATTAATCTGATATATTTATTTTAATTATTTGGAGTTTTTATATATTTCCGGGCAATGGTATTTGTAGGGGCTGATATTTGTACGGGCTGGTTATACCACATGACTGTATGTTAATATGATCAAAGGGTCTTGAAGAGACCAATACAGTAATTTACAAATGACTTGCAGCACCAAAAACGCTAAACAAAACCACACAAATTGGTATTCCAAAACGTTGCACGCTCATTCATCAGGAAGCATAACAGATACGCTCCTGTATAACATAACAAAGTATTCTTGGCGAATATAGTCAGTAACACACCTTAGTACATTTACACAGAGCCACAATTCTTTACAAACCAAGAATATCAAAAAAGTTCCAGTTCCCTAACGCAAAAAGCGAATAGCAAATATTGAATTTCCAACCGCCTTCTCCTTGATGCCTCGTTGTTGTATGACGTCGCCCCTGTCCTAACCAGTCACACACGGAATATGGGAATTCAGTCGGCACACGCAGTATGAAAATGGGCGAAACGACACAATTAAACATTTCCCTTTACCTGACAAAATCTACTCTTTAATTGTTTTTGGTTGATGCCGAGTTCCTGGATATCTTCCTAAACCACAGACACAGGGAGAGGTGGCTCAGTGCATCAACTGGTGCAACTGCAGTACCTCTGACCGGCTCCTAGGTTCGAGTCCCAACAGTGGCAAGTCTGTCTCGAGAATTCTAGCTGCCTGCTGCTATGATCGGAGGTTTTCCGTGGTTTCTCCAATGAAAACCAGGCGAATGGTGGAGCAGTACCCTAACAAACGGGCCACGGACCGCCCGCGACCTTTCCTTCCCATTCCTTGCCCTATTCTACATGGTACTTACAACTCCACTAGCCGACGGTAGGGCGTCGTCGGACCTCTCGCCATACAGCGGGGGGAAGATGACCACCACCGGCCGAGCAAAATCATGCACTACAATTACCGGACTAATTACCTTAGTAGTTGACCTGCCCGTAATCACTAACAATCAATCCACGATTGTACTTTTTATTACTTATACATTAAACAGATAAGATTGGGGGGAAATGCGTTTTACGCTACTATATTATGTTACAAAAAATAAATATTTCGCTGCCCACCCCTGAGAGGCGAGATTGACGCACTCCGCAGGCGCAGACCGAACGTCATTCCATCAGCGTCGCCCTCGAGGCACCTGGGCCGGCCCGACGTATTCTCGTCCCGTACGCCATTCAAGGTCTAGATCTCGATCGAGTGCGCGTTGGAAATAGACGTTGCGCCGGGGGGGCCGGGAGCGTTGCCCGGCGCTGGCACTGGCCGTCGTCGGCGCCGCCTGGTGGCCTCGACGCCGCGTGGCGGAGCGGAGCGGAGCGGGGCTGGGCGGGAGGGGCGGGACGAGGGCCGACGGAGCGGGAGCTGAGCGGTGCCCGGCGCCTGGAGCGGGGCGGGACGCGGTTGACCCGGGCGAGGTGGAGTGGAGTGCAGCGGGGTGGAGCAGGTGGGGGGGGGGGGCGCCGCAAGGCCCGATGCACACGTAGCTGCGCGGGATGCTGTGTCCTTGCAAGTGCAGGTCACGCACAGCGTCAACAAGGACGAGCGTTTCCCCCGCTCACGGACCGCTGAAACGTCGTGATGGATACATGTAAAATGAGCGATCTTTCTGTTAACAGGTGGATCACCCAACACGTTCCCCTTAGATGTCACCTGAACCGGAGATACGCGAACCTGCAGATGTTAAGACGCGGTTTTCACTATAACAATTGAATGCGGGTGGCATATAAGATGATGTGTAATATTTCTCTCTAGCTGTTGCTTATTTGTAAGATACAACTTTAGTTTTTTAAATGAAACTCTATAGATATATGAAGCACACAACGATCGTGACACGACTTCAAAAATATGAATACTGACCTCAATTACAATATAACTTGTGGAGAAATGTAGTGTTCTTAACGCCCACGATTAATATTCCGCCACCACCGCAAGCAGTTTTTTATGTATCTTTTTCAACCAACCGCCAGTGTTGAAGGTAATTCCATGAGTTGATAGCTGAGTGACGAGGAGACATTTCCTCGGATTTCAGGTGTTAATGACGCCAATCTAGAGAGAGCCGCTCTAAAAGAAGAGGGAGACAGGCCGCAGAGGGACAATAGTCCAACCCCTAGGACTCAAGCTTCTAGGTATTCTGAGCTTCGGATGATACAGACACTGCAGATAATCAAGTCGACATTCACGAGCCTTCGTTAGTGAGACGTTTATGAGAGAGGGTTGGGGCCAGAAAATGTTTGCGTGGACGGGAAAACGCAGTGAGCAAACAAAACTGTTACGAATGCCGAGCACGCTTGGGCCCCAGTGGTGGCTCTGGCGACGGTCTTACGAGGAGGAGAGAAGTCAATAGCTTAAATATCTTGAAACGAAACATACAGCATGAAATTGTATGCATTTTCATCTTTGGCAAGAGAGAGCATTCGATTTGGGTCACCCCTTCGCCCAGGCTTTCCTCCATTAGGTTACTTACGAGGCCAGCTCTGTCCTTGACTCACAACGCTACGTGGTGCGTTCCTGTCGAAACAGACATTTCTAGACGACTGTTCATCAAAGGGATGAATTTCTGCCTACGTAAGGGTTCATTACAAAACTTTTCGTCTTGTGGTCGCAGGACCGCCGGGAGATACGGGCGATTAACACAGGAGGAAATGCTGGTAAATTTTAGGAGGATAGCGATTTATATAGTTTGTCGTTTCGCTTGAAAGCGCGCACAGTTCGATCAAAGTAAATTCTGCCTACGTATCAACTCAGAAACTATACCTCTTCTCCTAACATCAAATTAAATATTTTACTTATTAATTAAATTTAGATGTAATTAACGTGGTAATGGCTTTTAGTAATGGCTTGCTCTTTCTTGTCTGGGATGATACTACCTCTGTCGGTCCCATTTTAAGCGGCCCTGCGCGCCGACCCACGGCCACTGCGCGAAGACAAAGGGCAGAGCGCCACGCCGCGCCGCGCCACGCCGTCGCCTCGAGCGCTGCCAGTGGCTCATGACCGGCGCCCTCCTTTCCACAGAGGGATTCGGACTACGCGCGCGAGCGACAAGGGCGGCAATGAAAGCGATCGTTCAACCGAAACGGCGCCTCGTCAGCTCTACTCGCCTTGCGGAATTGAATAGCCATTCATCAAGCGGTAAAGCGGGCGCGAGGACTTTGGGACAATACACTATCATCTGATGTCTCTGGCAACGGAAACTTAGGAAATATATCCGCTACATCGAGAAGCGTGTAGGGTTCGTAGGAAATCGATTCGCTTTCCGCATGTAGTATCGTGAATTCCGAGAATGCATTTTAGGAATAGTTCACTCCTTAAGATATCGAAATGGAATAAAACGACGTAGAAGCAGTTCTTACTTTTATGTGTCGGGTATTCCAGCATTCCCGATGCAAGGGCTTCAAGGGAATTTAACGTTATCATCATCTCACTCCGCTGTCACTCTTTGGCATTACTTCCGCTATTAGTCAACACGGAAAACACGATGTGCAAAACCCTCTAGACACTTCACGTGGTTTCTTGTAACGACCATCACACAGTTGCTCTCTATTGTTGTCAGTGACAGAACGCAGTGGCTCGATGGCGCAGAGCCACCTGCGAAGCAACGCGTGGCGCAGGGGGCCGAAGCCGAGCCTCCCGAGACGTCATCCTTCCCAGCGCAACCAGCGCACAGTGCACATCCGCGCAGCTGGCGCCGCCTCCGCCCACGCCTCCGCCTGCGCTCCGCGTGAATGGCGCATCACGTCGCGCTCACGCCGCGCAAACAGAAGACCGCACCCCGGGCGCGCCTGATGGAACATCGCGGAGGAGACGCAGCAGGCGCTGCTGATACGGCAGTGTGTCCTTGTCGCTGGCCCTCCACCGCTGGCAACGAGGTTCGATTGCCGGTCGATTCGAGAGCAATTTGGTGAGCACCTAGCGGGTTCGTTGCAGGATTTCTCGGGGTGCTCTAGATTGCTCTGCGTATCATTTCCCCATTGCTCCATTCCATTAACGCAACCCAATTCGGATTTCAGAGCACTCTGAGGATTACGACTTGTTGAAAACGGATTTGGGATACATTGGATATGAAGATATTGCGACTACACATATTAGCAGAATAGAGACGGCACTCATATGACTAGTTTGACACTAACTGACTAGGTACTTCTTCGTTGATGGCGTTACATCTCGCGTCGGGATCGGTCTTGATATTCGCATACTGATTTTATATCGTACATGACGTCTTTCGTGCCTGTCGCTGACGAAGTCTTTCACGGCCATGATTAGGCCTGATAGGCGAGAGGGAGTACGCGAGGACATATCGCCCGGCTCTAAAGCTGCCCGACGGGACCGCGAAGGAAAATACTTAACGGTTGCTGCTTGACATTAGTTGTAAATTTTCTTTTTCTTAGGAACTATTATTTAGGTAAACAATAATTCATGAAACCACAAGAATTTATCAAATATTAAAAATGGTTTCAGAAGCCTTGGGAAAAGAACTGGATCTCATAACACAAAAAAATCGAATTGCTACATCGGAAAGCGTTTTGCAGTGTACGTTCGAAATATGAATGAAAACATGTGCGCGTACGGCACCTTAGGAAGCAAACGAGAAAGAAAATGTGTTAGAAACAAATACTTCACCAACAACTGAACGTGAAATAGTACATCGCATTGCATTGGAAAACCGTCGGGGAAAAAAATTATATTCAAAGCATCTGGGGTGCATATATCAGAGAAGAAGTGAATCTGAAACGTCGACAATCCATGAGAAGACCCACACACACCTGAAAGGATTTTAAAAGAAGTTAAAAATTGCTAACAAATACCATAATTGGAATCGAAGAAAGTTAAGCAATGTTTGTAATGTGTTAAAAAAATAAACACCGCAAATGAGAACACAAACGCCTAATAATACTACTTTGTAGGTTTTCTTCTCAGACGAGTCGTCATTACAGGTCTTGCGAGACAAGACGAAGCCCAGTCGACGCACGCGTAATGGCGACTGCGTAGAGGAACGAGTAAAAACATCGTCTTGACATTATGATTTGGCCACTTGGGCTAGTCGCCAATGCAAAGGAAGGCTCTCCTTTGTGCACGGAACCATGCCTCAGGACCAGTATATGAAGGCGTTACATGAAAATCTCCTTCCTCAGGAGAAATAATGGTGCCCGAACAATTTTGAGTTCATGTTCGACACGGCGTAGTGTCACGACGCATTGAAAGTTAGATATATACTCAAGAAAAATCACATAAAACTTGCCGACTAAAATCTTCCTTCGCGTAAGCTTCAGCGACTCGAGTTCATGACTTCTTGGTTGTCCGGGTGACGCCGCGTCGTTGGCTGTCAGATCATGGCTCTTCCAATTTGAATCCAATAGAAAACGAATGGGGGAAATAAAAAAAAAGGTATTTGAAGCATACAATTATTACAACTAAGAAAGAACTCACCAGAAAATCACCAGGGCTTGCAAAACTCTTCCAGAGTATCCGAAAAGGTCTTGGCGCATCAAAGCTGTCGCAAATGTCAAGGGAGGATTTACAAAATAATAAAGAATTCATATCCAACGTTCTAAATAACTTATTACGGTTTTAAATTATTAATGTTTTATTTTCTTCCCTACTCCAAATATCTTAAATATGTAAAATCACCACTAAGCTTTTTCACGTAAGATCCAAAAATCCAATTATCAACAAAGTTTAAAATTTGTATCTAAAAATATCACTCGAATATAATAACTCCGTCACTCACATCTGTGTGTGTGTGTGTGTAAATTAGTCACCAAACTAACGTATTCGGAAAAACACAATCACCGAACCTCAAAGAGCCTACACTGTTGACTTGTATCACGCTTTCAATTAAACCCTCATTGCACTAAATAAAATTATCCCTGAAAGTACCATTTCTTACCAAAGAAGTACACTTTTCTTGAATTCCAGCAAAGTGCATATACCAATAGGGAGTACTTCAGATCCAATACAAGTATACGTGTAGAAGCAGAATGGGTAAAGACGATTAGCAAGGTCCCTGAGATTTGATCGGAAGACCATCCATCAGGACAGTCGACCAACCAGGGAAACCGTCGATCAACGTCATCGATTCCAGCGAGGGCGAGCCTCGACTTCGCTGACGTTCAACCAATGGTCCGGCACCGGGTTCCAACCTGCGTTCTTCCCTTCGCAGACATAACAATCGCTACGTTGCCATAACGCTCGCGGTCACCGACGCTGCTGTTTAAACACCACACAAATGCACCACTACAATGCACGCGTTTCACACCCACGCGAGACTCGACCTCCACCGCGTTAGGGCCAGCTGTGACAGCGGCACATCGCTGCCGGCGCGTGCGTCAGCCCAAAGCACGGCGCACGCGCGTGCTCGGGACGCGAGCAGGGGCACGTAGCGCGAGGGCGAGGGGTGGGCACACGAGAGTAATCGTCCGGGTTAAACGTCGACTGCAGGCCACCCCACACACAACGTGAGCTATATGCAAGGCTGGTCGGACGGCACATTATCCTCGTGGCGCTCTCGTAAAAGGCGGAATTATAACAAGAGGGGATTTTTTTATACTACAGTCGTGAACCTAAACTGAAGAATTACACCGCTTCAGAGAACACCGACGTTTCATCTTTCTACGATTCTGCGTGACATGACACGAGTTATGAAATGGTGAAGAGCGGAGCAACAGCTACGAAAGGATTATCGTTAGCGCATTTCTGCTTGGTTCCGTTGCGTGTAGCGAGGACGAGAATTACAATTATTTCTGTTACTGTTACCTATTTACTTTTTGCGATTCATAAATATGCAAATGAATGCGAGGTGCATCAAATCACCATGCACCATAAAATGAATAAGTGAATTAGCATGTTCACGCCCATTAGGACAGAAGAATAATTTTCCCCCATCGGCATAATAATGCGAATCACGCGAGTACACCAACAATGTTCTCGAGATTGGAACTCAAATATTGAGAGTATGCGAGAAATAAAATTTAACATTTTATAAATCCAGAATACAAACATCGTTGTCAAAGTCGTTGAAATGATCCAAAAATATACGTATCGGTATTATTTCAAATGCGTTTCTATTAGCCACCTACAGCTCACGTTGTTTTCATTGTGGTGACGGGAGGGAGCCATGGACGTCATTAGCAACTCTTTGAAGAAAAATACGCGGAAAATGATAATAGAATTTGTACTATCCAATAGAAGTAATGGGCATGCCGCTATGTAAACGAATGCATATCAACAAGTTATCCACACCAGTTGACAAACTAAAAAGAAGGACTGATTGCGTTGAAAGTTTTGTTAGATACTACTTATTGAAGGAATTAAAGGAATGTTAGCACATTTTTCAAGTATTTAAAGAGAAAATGAAACTCTTCAGAAATTAATGAAACTCGAGAATTGGCTATTATCGGTCTAGTAAGTGATATTTAACATCACGATCCTGATTTTACTGCAATTTGTTTGAAGTAAAGGGTACAAAGACATGCATATCCCATTTCCCATTTCAGGATCTAATGAATTACACTTTTCTGAATATACTAGTTTTCCATTTAGAACCTCATTTCAAACTGAAGGGGAGACGTCATCGTTCTGAGCACAAAAACGCAAAAAAGAGGAAAGCGACAGATGAAATGTCGATCTATCTTCTCATGATTAAGAAAATTCTTCGCATCGAAGCGAAGGGATCAGGCAGAGACTCAACCGTGGAGTACAGTTGAGTTCGCAACTTCGTAGGTTGAAGTCGCATTTCTTCAACCTCTAGGTCTTTCGCGCCAGGGGGCTGGGATCCATCACTGCTGATGGATCTAAACTGATTCCAATTTTTGAAAGTATTAATCCCACCGACCGGGATATGAATCCGAACTTCCTGGTGACTGACAACTGAGTTCTAATTTTTAGTTGCGTGGCGCGTCAAGATTTTAAAAATCATGTAAGCTTTATGTAACTCAACTGATAATTGTTAATGGTAATCTAACTCTGGAATAACTGTATTTGGGAATCACCTCGAGGAGCAATCCTTGCATTGGCGCTGCTGTCTGCGTTTGATTTTGTGCGAAAGCAGTAAGCGCGCACCAGTAGATGAAAAGTGCGGCGACGCGAACGTTGTCTCCACCGCGAAGAACGAAGAAGTTTGGTTCGCGGTACAAAACCATTTAGTACTCGTTCTGCCTTTTTCTTCCCACAATGCATGAACAAGCAACGTGATAGGTTGCTCACAAGTCGACAATACATGTCTGACGTTAATGGCTAAGATGGACCCTATAGTGGGAGAAATGAGAGTAAAAGAAAAGACGCCGAGCGCCTGCTCGAAAGATCTCGTCCAATGCTGAAGGAAGGGTTGAAAGGAAACATGGGTGCGGAACACGACCAAATGGACGTCTGGTGTGGACTGTCCGGGTGACTACGCGCGGCGTCGAAGGCTGAGGTGCCGACGATTCCACTATCCTATCGTGGTCTTCTTCAGGGCTGAAGTGCGTCTTCCTGATATGATGGCCGTCGTTTCGACGGCACCTCAGCCTTCGACGAGGCGTCACCCGGACAGCCCTGATCAAGACTCTGGCCGCGGAAACCACCGATATCAAATGGACGCCTCCCCGACATCACGCCCGAATACAAAATCCTACTCGTGGTAATGGAGTAACCTGCGGTTACTCATTGTTAGGCGTTTCTCGTCCAGCATTCCGGGCAAAAAGAGCGGTTATTCGTCGGGCCTCGATCTGTTGATGGAGAACTGACAATGTTTTTTCAGGACCTTCCTGAGTATTGGAAGATAATTCAATAAAAAACACGTATGAATGAGGAGGGAGCGACTTGGCATCTTCAACGCCTTAGGCGGAGATGTTAAGGGAATTACAGAAGTGATCAATAACTCGTGCAATTTCTCTCAATCAATTGGCCTTCGACGAATCCTCCAAGTACATTCAGGAAAAATTCTACAACAAACAGCTATTCGGGTACAGTGGTGACACGCCGATTACTTTCGTGCCTTTTTGGCATAACAAGATTCGCAACGACTTGATTCCATCAGATTGACGGACATTTTGCACTGAAACAAAAACTTATTTTAAAAAGTATTTTATCGACGTTTCCACGAGTTTCTCAAGTAAGTTTTTAATACCCGAAAGTGGACGAGCCAGGCAACAATACTACTATTAAAATTGATTGATTAATTAGTTATTGGAGCCCTTCAAGGGCAGATATCGTTAGTCCCTTAAGTGTAGTGCATGTTTATCCCCGCTAGATGGAGACATCCGCCGCCGACCTGCCAGTCGGCCAGCGGGCTTCCCCCATCCGCAAGCTCTAAGCTCCACACCTGTCTCCCGCTAGTATAGCGCATGTTAATGTGTGTAAGTAAGGGATAGAACAATGAAGAGGAAGGAAAGATCGTGCGCTGTCCATGTCACGTTTGTTAGGGTACTGCTCCGGCATTCGCTTGGTATTGATCGGAGAAACCACGGAAAACTACCGATCAGAACAGGCGACCGCTATAATTCTTCTCCAGACAGCGAGTGAACTCGACTTAGCCATCCAACCAGTCGAAACTTCTGCCATCGTCGGGACTCGAACCTAGAACGTCACGGTCAGAGGCAGTGATATCAGTTGATGTCGTGAACCACTTATCCCGGTCTATTCGTACGAGATTTCTTTTCTTTTCTTTTCTTTTTTTTTTTGTTGCATAAATTTGCTATTTTTTTTTAACACGAAGGCCCCGCCGCATGCTGCGCAACAATACAATTGGCAGCGACGAGGCTTCGTCCCCCGGCTCGGGGCTCCCCACGCGCGTCGCGTGCGGCCGCGGCGCTCGTTAACAGGTGCAGAGGCCGAGGGGCGGGGGCGGGGGCGCGGGGGCGGGGCGGCCACCGTGCAACAGGTGCAGCCGCGTCGTGCCGCCGCGCAGCCACCGCCTCAGGCACGCGGCGAGGCGCAGACGCCGCGCCGGCACGCCACCGGCTTCAAGAGGAACCAGACCAAGCACAAGGCGAGCGGTGGGGCGCTTTAAACACTGGCCGTCCCTTTCTTTCAGATATCCCCAGGAGCGATATGTTCCTAACTCGAATACGAGTATGTTTAAAATGTCATTAAATATAATGTAGATTAATGTATTGTACATATGAAACTTAATGTAACCAAAAGAGCTCAATATGTTTGTACAATAAATTTAATACACAAGTGAAAATCAGTGTAGATTTAATGTAGAGGTTCTCCTCTGCCTTTCGTCATTCATATCGTATATTCATAATCACTCGGCCATCAAGATCATTCATTCATTCCTTTCAGAGATGACCATAAAGCTTTGACTCTTTTATCCTAATGTACATGTGTACATTAAATTTAATGTGCGTTCATGATAATTACTTTAATGTAATTTACATCAAAGAAACGCAGAAATTTCTGACAGTGTAATAAATGTAACTATGTCGAGCCTGCAATTTGTATTCAAAAACTGCACTACAGCTATCGAAGAATGTAGATTGCAATATAGATTGTTCCTATCAGAATTCGATAAACTGGTGCTTCATGATTTCGTATGTATTGGTGCCAAAAATTTGCAATATTCATACAGATGTTGCAAAATCTATTAAATCCTAAAAAAAGTCCAGTCGTTTAAAAATCGCAAAAATAGAATACATAATTGCAATATACATACTTCTAATCATGTTAATTCGACAAAATGTCGGCAACAAATACAGCAACGAAAAATCTGAACATACAACCAAGAGAGGAATTCTTTAGTCGGATAGGTTTGGTGAAAACGCAGTGATGTTTACCTTTTTCAATAACAAACTGATCAAGATGAAGTTGACATTAACAGTTTGGACGAAACAGATTTGCCCGATCTGCTTGGGTCTTGTAAGACCTTCTTTTGTACGACAGTAAAATCATAACTGCGACAGTTGAAAATAGAAGCCCTAATTAAGGAATAACACGTTTGATCTACGAATTTCTCGACTACTCTCAAAAATAATTAAGCAAACGGAACTTCCTTGTAGTACCATCATCTTAATAGACGTTAAGACACAGTTTCTGTCTTCCTGGAGTTCACGAGGTAAGTTAACTCTAGGAACAATAAAACTAACTTCACGCAGTTAGTTTTATTCTAACACAATTTGCCAATTAACTCTACTGAATACTTCACAACATTCTGAAGATGTTCCTTTCTTTATCAAGAAAGGATAATGTCTCGCCCTAAACAATTACCAAGTGTAGGGGATATCACGGAAAACTAAATTACACAATGAAGTAACTAATATTCGCGCCACGTTCTTTAAAGTTTCTCATTTCAAAATAAGACACACCGAGATAGGTTTCAGGCATTGCAGAAACCGTTAAGACTCGCCTCTGAAGAATAGCAGATTAGATTTCTACCATGGGCGTGGGTTTATCACTTGCATGTCATTCGGGTTGTTGTGGAGGTCTCGCGTTCTGCAGAGCCTGGTTTGGAATTTACAGCTGAAAATAAATCTACAAAGGGGAGTAGGTAGGGCCTCTGGCTGCAATGTTAATTTCTGAACGTTTTTATGTGCGCTTTTCTCAGTAATTAATTTCGTAGCAAGATGAAATTTTGTCTGTAACAAATACTGTTTAAACGATATGTTAAACACGATTTGAAATTTACAAAATTGTCCCGCAAATACACAAGATTTTACAAACTGACAAAATTGTACAAACATTGTAGGTAATCTTCACATTTGTAAAGTATTAAATACAGATTTGTGAATTTCCCTTATTTGACAGGACTGACTCTCAGCCAGTAATGTTATACATTTCAAGCCTTTTCTTTGTTTATTACAAAAATGATGCCTTTCAAAGTCAAAAAGGTAAAGGCGACGAATATGGACTTCATGACGTCACACTGCGAAATGTTAACAATAGCTTCAAAAGTTTTTTACCAAACAAATAATTGTATTGTTTTACTAGAAAATCTGAAAGCGACAATCTTTAAAATAATTATTCTAGAATATGAGGGATTATTTTACAAATGTAGCGTGAAATAACTATCATAGGAAACTGCAGAGATAAACAACTACCAAGTATTCTAAATCACGAAGTGTCATGAAAAACTGCCCCTGACAACCGATGTCGCTAAGGCAGGAGCTACATCAGCTCGAAGGGCGTCAAGAACATAAATGTGTTTGTAAAAAAGTATGTGAGCCTCTAGTGACAGCAACCTGGCCGGAAGACACAACTAAGGCATTCAACTCTTATTAATTCCGGCAGAAAAATTGAACACGGAATGGTCTTCATCCTCGTGGTCCAAAGAACGGAGGGAAAGGGAAAACCAATACAGTACCTACGTAACAGAGCCCATCCTTCACTAGAGACCCGCCAACTCCAATTGCCGCCCGCCCGCGTTCTGGCGCTTCGCTCCGCCACCATCGATCGCGCGTTTCGCGCCCGAGCCATCCATCTCGCCCCCCCCCCTCCCTCCGCACTCCACCGCTCCGCCTCTGGCGCTCGCATGTCACCGCGGCCCGCGCCGCTCTCGTTCGCGCACGCGCGCTCGGCCGACGGCCGCCTTCACCTCTCCGCCCGCGGCGCTGGGGCTGGCGCTTCCGACCCCGCGCCACGTCGCGTTGCGTTGCGTTCGCCCTCTGCACCGGCACCGCCGCCCGCCCGCAAAATCCTCGGAGGCACGCAAAAGAACTCTGGCAGGTGTCGGCCGAAATTACATCCCTCCGGTGTCATCCCCGTCCCTAGTGATTTCCCACGTTCTGCTCAGCAGACAGCTCGGACATGTCACACAAAAGCCGACATCTGGCTGCGAAGCAAAGAGGAGCGGAAAGAGGAAACAAAAACCAGCTCCGAAATAATGTATTTCAATAAAGTACGTATTTATATTTTATGAAACAACAACATCCTTTCCCCTTAACCTGGGATCTGCTTTGCATTTCAGGATCTAAGCGTTTTTTCTTTCTCCTCTTTCTCTTTTACTTGTTATCTTCTTTTCCCTACTTTTCCTCCTCTTCATTTATCCTTGCCTGCTTCTGGTCTTCCTGCCCTGCCTGCTTTGACTACCCTAAAAAATAGACACGTTCTGAAATGTTATTTGGTGCTTCCTACATTGGACAGTCACTTGGCCATTTTGTTATATTATTTTGGTAATACTGTGCTTTATGTCGACATAACGCTACCTAACAAAGGAAGGAAAAACCACTCTTAACTGTCAGTGGGAGTTAAGAACAATGAAGTAAAAGAACTGCACCTAGCTAAAAATGACGTACGAGCACTCCTATTTAAAGAACTTTTTAAAGGTGGTGTGAAGGAAAGTATTGCACGACGCACAGCTGATATTACACATAAAGGACTTGGTTGCTTGTAAAGCTCAGCTATCACCTGTTACCTCATAGAGAAATGGCAGATAGGAATAGCAATATTAGGGGAAAAGGAATAGAGAAAAGTCAAAATTGAACACTACCATTTATCTACAGCTCAATATCATCCTAATGAATTTAAACACTAAAACCAAACGAATGAGGGACACAATTGCTCATTGCTCCATATCCTGAAATTTAGCGCTCGAGGTTCACGCTCACCAACACCTCGCATGTACCCTCTCGCCTGAGGTAACGACCGTCTGCATCGCCGCCGACACGTGTTTCCGACCCCATCGTTTCATCTCCCTCGGCGCGCACGCACACGCACACACACACACACACACACACACACACACACACACACACACACACACCAGCCTCGCCAACCTCGCGTCTACCCTCATCGACGCCGTCGGTTCCACCACATCACATCGCACCCGGTTGTGCTCATCGCTTTCGAGCCCGTCGCCCTCTCGCCTGCACTGCGCTGCCCTCCATCCAGCCACTTCCGACAAACACTCAGCCACACGGCCTCCCCGCCTCTTGTTTCCGCGTCCAGCCCAGCCCCCGCTGCTCTTCTGTCGACAGGCAGAGGCGGCGGCCGCCATGCAACGCGAGCCTCGCCGCCCACGCCGCGCCGGACGGGGGCGCGCAGGCCGCGAAAGGGGACAAAGGCCATCTTGCTCAAAATATTACATTTACAGTAGCCCTCGCTCTATCTGGGAAAGACAAAGTCAGTGTAGCGAAATCATTAGTTTACTGGAGAACAATAAAAAAGTGCAAAGCGAAAGAGTACAAAGAAACAAAGTAATAGTAAAAGAAACCGAGTGTACTGAACTTGCAACAAGAACGAACTGATAATATTGACATACTTGCAAGAGTATACTACAAAGTCAATTTAAAAAATTGGAAAATTTTTCTGTAATATGGAAATAAAAATATTTAGTCCTCATAGCAGGGGAATAATAAGTTTTAATAACGTTTTCCGAATTAAGCAAGTGAACATTTCGGTTACATAAAAATGGCCATCTACCATAAATTGCCACGCAGCGCAGACGGCAGATGCCAGGGTTCAAACCTTATAGTGCTAACAAATTTACAATATTCAGGATTATTATATCTTACACCCGAACCCTTAAAAATCTTAAAAGCTCCGACTTAATTTTCTTTCGTGTTCTTTCTAGTTATGTTCTTCCTATAGTTATTACAAATCATTGTGACACGAAACTTGTCGACTATCTATCAAGCAGCAGTTACGAATTTCGTTTGCTTAAACTGAAACGTCTTTGCCCGATATCCCCAGCAGTCGGGCCCACCGTGGGCACCGCCTCCGCCGCAGCTCCCTGCACTGCGAGGCCCGAGCGCGTTGACAGGCGAACAGCGAGGTCAAACAAAAGCCGCCGCCGCCACCGCCTCCTGCGAGGGCGGGCGATCGATGTGGCCGCGAGATCCGTCGGTGCACTCGCGACGGGCGATCAGCGGCGGCGGAAATGCCACCCACGCGACTAGAGGCTGAGGGCGGTGCGTGGAGGGAGAGGAACCCATTTTATCTCGCTTTAGCCGGTTCCTGAGATCATTAGAATGCTCAGACAGACACTCACCTTAGTTCTACACGTTAAATGCAACTTTTAACCCCTACCCTTCATAAAGGTTCATACTATATTCAAATTAGTACTGGTTTTGACATAAATATTTTGCGACAGAAGCGTAATAAAAACTCGTGTTTCACACTCCCAAAAAATAACCAATGGGACCATCCTTAATATTTACCCACAGGCACGTTAACATTTTAAAACATAAATGTAATAAATAATTAAAATAATATTTACATTAAGTTTTTAGTAGGAGTCTAAATTCTCCACGCTGCCGTAACAGCTCTCGTTCGAAGCAATAAACCACTAAATTTCCTCCGCGAATCACTCTTTCTTAAGGCCTCATTGGTGTCACTAAGACACTGATTGGTGATCAAACGGGAAGTGCCTAATATTTTTATCGATCGCACTCATTAGATTGACTCGCACGATCATTAGTATTGACTAAGATATCCAGATGAGCCCGAGTAATTGTTAAAATAGACGTTCGTAATAATGAGGTTGAACGTGAATTCAGAGCAGTGTAATGCGTAGAAGATACAAGTCAATAATGCAATTCAAACACTTTTGATACGCTCAATCCAACAAATTTTTCGAAAATTCCAAAGAACTCTGTTGAAGTTCAAAGTGATTTAGTATGCTAACAACAGGACACTTTTACACTTCATGAAAAACTAAAGGAAAAATTCTAAATTTGTACACCAAGAACTAGTAGAGACAATGCAGAAACACTTGTTGCTTAATACCGTGACATAGTTTATAAGAACTGTAATACATTTGGTCAGTAACGATATGTAATCTTCTACTTTCCGCATTTTCGGAAAAGTCTGACAAGATTTTGTTTTCTCGCGAGAAATTACTGATGACCATTCATTTGTCGCAGGCAGGGTCCAGAAGGGTTCGATACTTTCAAGAGATGAATCAAGACGACAACGACAAAGGATAATCAAACAACGGAATGATTCTCGCCAAAACAAACTTTTAGTATTACTTCACACTTACAGTTCCGTTTCCCAACTTTTCTATTATCCGGTATTCATACCCCGCTCTTGATATCACAAGGCACCCTTGAGGGAAACAGTGTTCTGAAAAAATTAGAGTGGCCTATATAGTAAATAAATCTAGGCAGGGATGGAGGGGCGTTCATGATATTCCAGGACATCGCGGAATCCTGGATGTGCATCGTCACTGTAAGCGGAGTGGCTGGAATGCGAACTCAGGCCCTCGGCGACGACGCGCGGCCAACCGCCCCGGCGCGGAGTAATCGAGACGGTGGGCACCGCGCCACTCTTCACGAAGTTCCCGCGACACGCGACGCCGCCAGCGGTCCCCGCCGCCGCCGCCGCCGCCGCCGCCGCCGCCGCCGCCGCCGCCGCCGCCGCCGGAGACGCCATGCCGAGCGCCGGGCGAGCCGGCGGGGCGACGTACGGTTCCATTCAATGATGTCACGAGTACAATTAACACACAATGATGTCACGAGTACATTTTTTTTCAGAACAATGTCACGAGATCAATTAACGACAAAAAAGAGCACATAACCGATGGGGTTGAAACTTTGTAAACAGAGCCGGTAGACAAGATTTGTAACCAACCGAGTCTGTCATTTGGTGTGTCGAATGTCGGTCAATACGTATTACAATATTTTCGTAAGAAAAAAATCAAATGAACAATGAATACCATTTCTTAAAATAAGGTCCACATACGCCATCTTTTGGTACAACCCATTTGTTTCTATTGTTCTGAACGGATGTCGGAGTCAAATCCATAACGACAGGCAATGAGGGGCGTTTCGTTCCCCTGGTTCCGTCAAGTCAATATAACAACCCTCGCTATCATACTCTTTACCGCCATACCTGAGACGAATCCTTTCAACTGATGCGTGGTTACGAATTTTGATGATGACTGAATGTGAGGAAGGAGGAATGTGAGGCCGGGGAAGGGGAAGAACCTCGAGAAAACGTGTCGCGAACTCGCCTTGCCCACCGCAAATTCCTCATTGATCGACCAGGATTTGAACTCCTTCAGAAGTTCAAGACTGAGAGAGAGAGAGATCTGACCATTGCGCCTCCAGTCGCCCCGGTTCGATACAATATCTTCGGCGAACACGAAACGGGATAATGTCAGAAATTATTTTTATTTTTTACTGAAGCGATATTGCTTGTTATTGCCTTCGATACGGAGTTCAATATGCACTGCATAACCTATCTCAATCGAAAGGATCGTGGCTACCGGGGAAATATTAAAACAGTTGAATGGTGCTACGTGTTCTCATATGGGGGAATTATGTCGGAATTATGGGAGGAAAGTATGAAGAAAAAATCCGAGTCAAGTTAACAACTAGTAAATTAGTTAATAATAACAAGTAAATCTGAAGCACAAAAATTACTAAAAAATAAAATAATGTATGTACCACGACGTTAACTGCTTCTAATGATTTCGAGTGACTTATTTTGTCGAAAAAGAAGAAATGTTTACAAACTTCTTGAGACCTTTCCTAATTCAATTTTTACTTAAAAAATATACTATTTTCTAAACATATTTCTGTACTTAAATAAAAAAATATCATTTTCGACATGCGTCATTTTTCGTGACTGATATTTATGAGGGGATGTTAGTAGTTGGAGTCTGTCGGAAAATGATAATTCAATATTTCTTTAAGATTTTTTTCTTTTTAATGTCGCATCAACTTCTAGGTCATTAGTGACCACTATTGCTTGTAACGGTATGGTAACTGTGAGGTTGACATGATATGATGATGACGATATGACATCTTACTAACAGAAAATTTGTGAAGCATGCTCGGCAAAGCAGTTGTAAGTAACACACGTTTGGTTCCTTTCAAGAAAGTAACTGAAAGTCTACAGTCTAAAGCACATACTATAAAAAAAATTCTATAGCGACAGTAAAATTTTAAAAGGCACATTATCTGCGAGCTTGGAGTCAAGGGCTTGAGACAATTGGCCATTCGCTTTGACCGCGCAACTGATTACAACGGCGCGACAAATATATGAATACACAGTTCTTGAGCCAGCGGGCGGAAAAAACCGGCGTGTCTGTAACTCCAATCAGAACCACGTAAATAATCTCCGCGACCTAATCGTACCTGAACAAGAAGTAATAAACAATAACAACATAAAATTACATTTATTTCTTCAAACAAAGTGACTGTATAGGAGCTGGAAATTGGTTTCATGAAAGGCCAATTGGGAATTCTGTGAATCTAGCGGGATCATTAAAAGTAAATACTTTCTTCAATCGCAACTTATAAATGATCAAGCAAACACGTGAGTCAATACAATTGTTCGACATGGTTTACCAGAGAGAGAGAGGAGAGAGAGAGAGAGAGGAGAAAGAGAGAGAGAGAGGAGAAAGAGAGAGAGAGAGGAGAAAGAGAGAGAGGAGAAAGAGAGAGAGGAGAAAGAGAGAGAGAGGAGAAAAAGAGGAGAATGAGAGAGAGAGGAGAAAGAGAGAGAGAGGAGAAAAAAGAGAGGAGAAAGAGAGGGGAGAAAAAGAGAGGAGAAAGAGAGGGGAGAAAAAGAGAGGAGAAAGAGAGGGGAGAAAAAGAGAGGAGAAAGAGAGAGGAGAGAGATGTTAACTAAAAATGAACAGTGTCATTGGAACGTTTTCGGGGAGCCTGCGTTGAAAGTTTGATTATTTAATAATGTTTCAGCGCAGGATTTCCTTTGTATATGTTCCAACAGCTGGCAATCCTCACTAGTGTCTCTATCGCGTCCTCTGACGCATTCACCTTCAAAATGAAATCACATACATATTAACAACATCCCCGATACTCTACATACATTTGGACATTATTCAGTTCATGCTTTTTTCATTCAAATATTAACGCGCGCTCCATTGACAATCTCATCTTCTGAACATAAAAATGCGTAATTCAATTGATTACCTTATCTGACTTTTCGTTTACATTCAGCATTCATGTCAGTAATCGCCTTCATGAAACCAACCCATTTCACACGCGCCACAAACCTTGAAAAACGAGGCCGCAGATTTAGGAGTTCATTTCGTTGGAGGAATAGACAGAGAGGCCTGAAATCTTCTGTGATCTGTGAGACTTTATAACACACTACAAAAGTATGTTATAAAACATACATAACTTTTGAGATTAATGGTGGCTCTTTGAATGGGTAGCCAACCGTCTATATTTATCGTCTAAAGAGTGTTTTGTAAAGTACAAAAATTAAAATGATCGCAAAACAACATTTCAACAAAGATTTTGTTACCCCACATTCTATTGGATGAAATATTTATCCGAATATCATGAACCAGAAAAATCACTGAAAAATTAATTCCAAATTTATCAATAAAACGCTTTCCTATGTGTGAATCATGCCTAATACTACCGAGATATCACATTTGCTGCGAAGCTAAAAATAATTAGAAGCGTTTTCCAATCAATATTTCAATGAAGTCTTTTCAATAACTTCATAAATTTATCAATTCCCTCACGTCATTAAACAAACTGATTGTCAGAGGTTAAATTATTCATAGCCCACGTTCCAAAAAATTACCACTGCTAGTGAATAGAGCTCGCTTATTTGACCATCGCTACTGGAAACGCAGCGGTGAGGCAATTAAGAAGATTAACGTCGCGTGAGTGGCTCTGTACTTTCAGGAGGAGGATGGGCCTTCGCGGAGAAGAGCGCGCCTGCATTAAACTGACATCCAACACTAATTGAATTACGACCGAATGCAATGGGCTCGAAGAGTCTTTGACAGCCTGAGGCACGCTGGGCTCTTAGGAAATTATGGAAGACTGAATTCGCCGTACATCAAAACACGCCATTTTGGAGCCATGTTGCAACTGAGCGGCGCTCATGAAACTATTTATAAAGATAATAGATAATAATAGGTCTTAATAAAGATACAACACAATACGAAATATAATTCTATAACACAACACCTTTATGAAAGGATTCAAGCCTTTACATATATACATTTCTATTGTTCTTGTTCGCCTGACCCCTCGCGGTGTCTCTTTGAACTGGGGTCATCTTTGTTGGGTTTGTGCTTCAGATTTCTGGACTTCTCTCCCCCTTACAGAAACGGGGATCGGAAGTCTAGGTAGTGGGTAGACGGGTTATTTTTATTCAAGGAAAGATGGGTTATTTTGTTAGGGTATTTGGGTGACGGGGGTGAGCAAGGGGAGGGATGGGGATGTGTGGGGTTGGGGGGTAGGGTGAGAGAGGAAGGGGTGAGCGAGGGGGTGGCGGGAGCCACCTCGTATTAAATGAGTAGCAGTTTCTGAACAGAAACGAGTCGAGAGTCATCCTTTACATATTTCACAAATTCAATTTCTCTGTCGCGGCTTGTTCTGAAGCTCTTCCAGAAGAACGTAACTGACCTGCCAGTCCCACGCCGCTGGCGCCGGTCCAATGTTTCCCAACAGTCAACTTGTTGCGACGGAGTGGCATCAACATCTCAAGATATTATGGAGGCAAAGAACTTCCTCGCAAACTTGGGATAACCTTTACACACCCAGAGATACAGCCAGCGTCAATGTGGACCAGGGGCAACAAAAAAAAATCGCGACTCTTAAAGAGGATATACTACTTGCTTTAGCACAGGTTGTCTCACACGATGTGCTAGTGCAGGGTCCATCAAAATGCCAGCCACCAGTCCACCAGAATCGCTAAGCGGGATACATTCGACAACATTCACGACATACAATAGCGACAACATTCAAGGCAGACAAGGGCGAAAAAGCGTAGTGTATGAGAAGCTCATCCGATGATAGGTCAGTGACGAACGTTAGCTTAAAATGCGAATATAATTGAAGCAAGGTCGGGCAGAGCATAAAACTAATGAAAATCCTCCCTCTGATGCCAGTACGAACACAGAAGTACATTCGAGAACATTAAGGAGTCACGCACCTTGAGTGAGCGAAAAGTTCGCGCGGGTGTACATGCGCGCTACGAGAAATTTAAAGAGGAAGGTAAGCGAATTCAGAATCATAATACGAACCGGGGGGAAATTGAGGAAGAGTCAAAATATTAAAATAGGTAGGTACCGGAAAACACTGATACAAAAGGCCACAGTACTTTGCAATTTCGACGTTCGTTGCTTCGACCTTTTCACCTCTCGTAGCTCCGAGGCAGTTGCCACAGAAATTTCTGCTGGAGTTACTACCCTTTAGATGCCGCGTACTGAAAGACAAGAGTCACCGACCCTTGCTCTAAGGGGGCGAAGGGTAAGGGCCAGGTGCATGGTTGTATGGATACGAGTAGGGTAAAATGGAAGAACGTGAAAAGTTGCCGTTCTCTTTAATATACAACTTGTCCCAGGAATTGTTTTATTAATGGATTCCGTGAAGCTTAAGACTTAAGTAGCTTTCCGTTGGAATTCATTGCTCCCGGAAAACTCAGCGATTCTGGGGCAATGCCACAGATACGAAAGATAAAATGATAATGCAATAAAGTACGGAGGGTGTTGGAAGCTTCTGACAAAAAGGAAGCAAGTCTGAGACAAAGGTTCCTTCACCTTGCCTTTGTAGTCTCCAAGGCAGTTCAATATCTTCGCCATACCCACTTACAGCAAACTATGTCGTAAATGATACAGTCGATAAATTGTGGACGTTATCGTCTGCATGTACTGGGTACTAAACTCTTCTTAGAAAGTCAAACGGTGTCGCAGTCAGCGGTATCCTAGCAAGGGGAAATATCACCTGCTTCTCTGACGACGAAACCTACTACAGACGAAACTTCAGTAGAGAAATTCGGATACGTTGTTTGTGTCAGTCGTCATATTTCCTTGACAGAACGAACTACGTTCCTTTAAATCACAATTTTATTAGTAGTTGGTAACTTACCATTTTACAGTTATTAAATGGTGCATAGGCACGTTTACACAACTTGACAACACCTGTTTCTTGAGACAAACTATATGTAATCCAATTGTAAACCAAATAAAGTGTATCATCGGATTACATCCATGACCCTTCCTCTCTTTTGTACAACACGGATGATACACGGACATACACGGATGATATATACGATTGTTTCATTATCACGAATGTAATTTCATTCCTTAAGATTAGCAAATCTGTCTGGATATCATAGGATCAAATATTGCACTGCGTGATCTACCGTTTATGCCAACGCGGACATGTACCCAGCAATCACGTGGCAAGGGCTCTCTCGGGACCCGGCAGACAAGCAAGCAGCTGAAGTTGGGAACAGGTACAGGATGGTACAGGTACAGAAACAGGTACAGGATGGTACAGGATGTGGATCTGCCACGTCGCCTTCACCCTCGCTCCCATCTCTTTCTCCCTCCCTCCCCCTCCTCTCTCTCGTCTTCCTCGGCGAGGCGGACACAAGAAGTGCAGCGCGCGTCGCGGTTCGGGGAGTCCGCGCGTCGATGCGTGCCCGCGTGCGGGTATTCCTGGCGCGCAAAAATAAACGCGCCGCGTAGCCCTCCCGCACCCGGTCCTCTCAGCGGACGTCGGTGGCGGCGGAGACGACGACGACGGAAGAGGAACACTCCACTCGACGACCGCGAGATGTGCTCTCCATCTCACTCACTTGCTCCCTGCCTCTTCCTCATTCGCTGGCTCGCTCTCTCCCCCTTCCTCACTCGCTCTCTTCCCCTACCTCACTCGCTCTCTTCCGCTACCTCACTCGCTCTCTTCCCCTACCTCACTCACTCGTTCGCTCTCTTGCTCATTGATTCTCTCGCTCGCTCTTTTCCTCTACCTCACTTCCTCGCTCTCTTGCACTACCTCGCACGTGCCCAGCAGGTGCGAGGGGTAACGCACATCGAAGGGCGCGAAATGTTCGTACGAGTAAATTGAGGAGAATCACCGATTTTAAAGAAGAAAAAAAAACAAAAATAAAATAAATTAGAAAAACAAATTGGAAAAAGAAGACAAGAAACAGGGGAAATGGAGAAAAGGGGAAAGGAAATAAGCAAAACGGTAAAAAGAAGTCTCTAATGTAGATTCTGAGGTCTACAACATACTTCGCTTTGTATTGCCTTTAATATATTTTGTGAATATCTACTTACTGATTATACTTTATGTAACTCGCGTATTTCATTCTTGACGAATTGTAAAACAAAGTACTACTCATATTACTACTAAATCATTGCATAAATAAATCACTAATGACGACAGTTGTCAAAGCGACTATACAAATTCAGTCTTTCAATAGATTGGTATGTTAATAACAAAGATTTGATTTGATATATCAATTGATATATTGATTGCACTATATAAAAACAAATAACCAGATTAGTATTATTTTAGCGCTACTGGGCTTCAATCCCCAAACAAAAATTAATTTAATGGCAGACGAGTCTCTCTAAATTAACACAGATTTTAAATCTAGAGACTTCCGGGTCAGACGCTTCCCCCACCTATAGATTGCACAGTTACGATTACTAAACATACGTAGTGCGCACTTAAAGGCTTGCTTACATTTTTTTTATCGCATCCTAGAATAAAAATGGAGTTACCAAAATACCAATTTGTTTTAACAAATTACACTACGTATCAATATTCAATATTCAGTCTATTACAAAATGGTATTTTTGAAATGTTCCGTCATCCCTAGTAATAAGTTACACATTAGTTGCGCTAACTTTCCCCTACAGCAAAACCTATCAAAAATATTTTCGTATAGTTCTGGTATGCCATATAATTCACACTTCCCCGTTGATAGCAAACACATTCAGCACTCCTCGCCCAGAACTACAAAAGTGAGCCAATTATGATATTGGTAGAATTGTAAGGGTTTTATACAAAACCTTCAATAAGAAAACACCAAATAATGTTACGGAACAAATTTACGATCCTATAGACCTTTTACATCCTGTCTAATAACATTTTGAGGTAAGTCTAGGTACCGTTCTTTTCGATTGACAGCCCTGAAGGCGCCATGGTGAATTTCTTCCACTATTTTTAATAATTTCCAGCAGAAAAAAAATTACCTCTTAATAAAAAAAAACAAATATCTGGTCAACCTTCTCTAACATCACAGGCAAAACGAAGTGCAATGTCAAGTTCAAATGTTAACATTAAACAGGAAAAGAAATAACGCGTACATGAAATAATAAATCTCTCATATTTGACGGAAAGAGGATGACACAAACCAGCATTGAAAAACGCGCGCCTAGCCGATCCAAGTGATCGCAAGCGTGTTTCGTAAAGAAAACAGCGCACGGATGTAGGGCTGCCAACATCAGTCTCCGGAATCATGCCAGGAATAAAACTATTTATACTTGAAATGTATACCCCGGGTTGCCGCGAGCCACCGGCAGCAAAAACGAAACAACGTCGCTGCGACGCACGCCCGCTTTCAAAAGCGGCGTTCTTCCGTTCCTGGGTCGCGCTGCAACACGGCCTTCCGCGAACGACGCCCGCGCATGCACCAAGCACACGAACACACGGTTACGGCGACAGCACCGTCGAAGCCACGACACGGCTCCAACCAAAACCCTTCGGCGGTGGCGCCAAACGAAACAACTGCCCGCCGCTCTGCAAGGTGCGAACTGACGAGGAATCATCCTCCTTGTAGTTGTCCTGAGCTGGAAGAGTTTCAAACTGCGGATACGATTAATCCATATCCAGGCACCTCGTTTTTGATCTCCATACTTCGAAATGTTAAAAGGAAGGAATCGAAATGGAGGAAACGGGGCAAGAAAACCTCCCCAAGAGCGTTAGTAGAGTTCATTCAAACAGTCGCATAAGCCCATCAATTCGACTCGCCGCATCTCGGAATTCGGAACGCGCGTCTGTGGGGGAAATTGCCCATTGGCGCCCAGGGGGCCGCGCGGCGTGGCGAACGCACCTGGCAGGTGAATGCGGCAGATGACCATGGCGACGACGACGAGGGCGGCGCGACGCACTGTATACGGGCACGTTCCGGCGGCCGGGCGCGGGCGCGGGCGCGGGCGCAGGCGGTGGCGGTGCACTGAGCGAGCGAGCGAGCACGCGGCGCGCGTCTGACAGCGGCGGGGGCGGCGGAGAGAGAGCGCGACGCCCGCCCGGGTGGGGAGCGACGAGGCGAGGCGACGCGAGGCGAGGCGAGGCGAAGCGGGCGCCGCGACGCCCGCCCGGGCAGACCGCGATGACTAACGCGCGCGCCGCCGCCGCCGCCGCAGGGTGTATGCAGTGCACGCGCGCTCGTACGGCGCCGCCGCCGCCGCCGCCGCCGCCGCCACCGCCGCCTCTTAGCGCCTTGCAGAGAGCCAACCGGTTGCGTCATCTCTCCTCTTTGCACATATCAGGACGACGGCGGTACGGACCGTCTACGGTTTTGTACAATTTATACCCAACGATCGATACAAAAGTGGGATAGTACTGGAGAGGGAATTATCCCCCGACCCTCCATCAAACAGATTTAACGCAGGAACAACAGCAACTCTAAGTTCGCAGATTATGCCAAAGGGCCGCATGAGCATCCCGCAACAACCCTTTATGCTATTACCATGGTTCATAACTCAGAAATTATTCATTTTACGCGCTTTTCGAGTCCCCATAGGAACACAAGTTCGCATGCAGAAATCTAGAAAATGAGATTAGAATATTTATTATTATTATTATTATTATTATTATTATTATTAATATCAACCTTAATAGTCGAGCAGCTTTGGTCGCTGAACTATTGATTAATTTATTATTATTATTATTATTATTATTATTATTATTATTATTATTATTATTATTATTATTTTTAACACACTTTTTACAGTCAATTTGTTCCAGAACAGTTGGCAAATTAATTCACAAATTTCAGAAGAGCATGGCCGGTCACTTGAGATTCCGTAGTGAGCAAGTTTTACTGTACAGTTTATAGATATTCACATGTATTGAACAGACAACAGACCACTACCTTTTTAAACATTACAGGCCTTAATTTTTTTAACCTATTTGTTTCTTGTCTGCTTCAGATTCTGAAGTCTGTATAGATATCTGCTGAGGGCTTGATTGCTGGGTGCTGGGAAATTTGACGCTTGGAATATCTTTCTATAGTCACTGACCACGATGGCAGAACATTAATGTTGATATGCAGTGGATGGTGAGAACGATAGTAGAGCGGGCGCCGCTGAGGCGAAAAGGTCTCGAGTAAGTTCGCACCAATTTATCATTCACATTTGCAATATATATTTTACAAAGAGACACAGGCAAATTAAATCAACTTCTCTCAATGTCTTCCCAGAAAAAACAATTAGGAATTGAGGAAAAGCTACAGGAATATGTTCAAGGAACTATAAGCGGGAAAACCACCATCTATACATATGTGTGGCACAGCACAAGTTATATCAACGCGGATGATAAAACAGGAGGAAATATTATTAACAATATAACAAATATTATTAACAATATATATAACAATCATCCGTTCATATTTTCAATTCTTCATTCATATCTTCTTTTACTGTTTGAGTTACATGTTACAAGATCGAAATGTGAAACGACTACATTGTCAGTACACAAATAAAATTCCAGAAACATACTCGATAAGGTGTTCAAAAAGCAGTCATGTTGGTTGCCATTTACAATAAACCCTCAAATATGTAAATGCAAATCAAAACAAACCAGTGTTGATACAATAATACCTACTTAGTCTCATTACTTCTAACATTCATAATTTTCGAAAATTCAGAGAGTTCAACGAAAATAAGACCTACCCAGTTTTTAAGCATCCTCTGCTCCATCCGTGAAAAAAATTGAAGAAAATATTGGAGCCGTTATTCAGAAAAAGAAATATAAATTCCATTAAATTCTTGCAGACTTCACAAGAAAACTACTTTTTTTTAAAAACTGTAATTAAAGTTCTAATTTTTTTGAACAATTTGTTTAAGAAAAATATCTATATCCTCAATATTACATTTTTGCCATGTTCATTTTTTGGAATTTTCGAAAATGCAGAGATTTCAATGATGAGACCTGCACTATTTTTTAAGCGTTGCCCCCATTTTTCCAGGACAAAGTATGAAAAGAAAATTCGAAGCCAGTTGCAAGTTTTCAGTTTCTCAAGGCCTCTTTTACATCAAGTTAGTTTTCAACACACTGGTTATCCCACCATTTATTCATACATTCAACTCCACCCCTAGTCATAACTTTTTTTCTGATAACTACCTCCTTATTAACCTGTGTAATTGTGCCATCATTTCTCTAACATCACCTGTGGCGTCATATCTGTCGCCAGTACAAACGTACTATAGTAGCCATTTGGACAGCCCTGGCGGAAGTGACGCGGGGCTGCACATAGGAATGCGGGTCGTGGGTGCAGGTTTGGAAACCCCGGCGGTCACTGCGGGTGACGCGCTTCCGTCAAGCCTGCCACAGGCTATATAAGCAGAATCCGACTTGAAAGCAGCCTTCTATTCTTGACTCTTCAGAGGTGAGCGCGTCGGTAGGGCGTCGTGAGGGTTGTGCGCGGCGTTGCATGGTAATGCATAGGCTACCGAGGCGGGGAATCGAAGCCGGCGTGCTACGTCGTGACAGCAGGTGCGGCATACTCATATGTATGTTCGCGTAAGGTACTGGTGTATCACACCGGGGATGGTAATTAATTATCGGGCCAGCGGTGGTGGTAACCAGGGAAAGTTCCTTCTTGTAACGGTTAACTTCAATTGTAAATATTGTATATAGTGTTTTGGTGTTGGAGTATCTTTCTTCTATTAAATGCTAAATATTTACAAGCCGTTCACGTCTGTATTTATTTGCCCCGGCAAAGACGCCACAGACGTAGGAGGGATAGAATGGTGGCAGCGGTTAAAGAACTACCACGCACGTAGAATGGTGGCAGCGGTTAAAGAACTACCACGCACGTAGAATAGTGCCAGCGGTTAACGAACTACCACGCACGTAGAATAGTGCCAGCGGTTATCGAACCACCACGCACGTGTAGTGTAAGCAGCGGTTTAGGAACTACCACGCACGTGTAGTGTATGCAGCGGATCACGAACTACCACGTAGGTGTAAAATGGTGGCAGCAGTTCAAGAACTACCACGTAGTATAGTGTAGGCAGCGGTTCTGGAACTACCTCGCAAGTGTAGTGTATGTAGCGGTTCAAGTACGCAGTTTATGGTTAGTAAACGACCACGCAGTTGTGTATGTGCGGTGTTTGTCTGTGGTAGGCAGCATCACACGGAAGCACGCCAGGAACGGCAGGTTGAATAATTACGCCAGTAAGGGGCTTCATCCGTCCATGGGTAATTAGTGAGCGTAGGAGGAATAGAATTCTGCGTTTCACGTGCAAGGTTCGGTCGGCAGTGTAGCAACAGCTATAGAAACGAACAAAACACCCAGCAGGTAGGGCGCTTAGTACCAGCGGGACAGGCATCCAGAACAACGGATCGGTACGCGGAAGTGAAAGTATATTTGGCCGCAGGTATCCGCCGGAGAAAGTTTAAATAGTGGGCGAGCGAGCAAAGCTCAGCCAGGGAACAGTTTCGACGTAAAAATATTCATAGTGCGCGAAACTAGTAAAACGCGAACGAAAACGTGCGAGTACATCGGCGGGGCGAACTTCAAGCAGAAGGACGGGAAGGAAGGAAGGACGGGAAGGAAGGACGAGTTGCAGCCGATCCATCCATCTCATCACGACATCCGCCAGCGCCGAACGAGCACGCACAAGCAGCAGGAAGCAGCCACGTGCAAGCAGTGGAAGCTAAGGGTAAGTGTGTTCTTTTGCAACGCGTAGGGCACTGTTTGAAAGCAATGGCGCATTTACTGAGATTTCGAAAGGAGGGAATGATCCGAATCGCCAGGGATTTAGGAATAGAATTAGATGGATCGGAAACAAACCCGATTTTAAAGAGATTAATAGTAGAGCATGAGGATTATTCCGTTGAATTAACGGAGGAATTGGGGCAACAGTACGAAAGAGATAGGAGGGATAGAATGGTGGCAGAGGAAAGAGATAGGGAGGATAGGAGAATATTAGAAGAAAGGGAATATCAATTAGAACTTGCGAGAGTGCAGAATGCCCAGACGGGCGAAACAAATTCGGAGATTCGTTCGGAAGCGCGCTCGGAACACGCGAGAGAATATATTAGAATAGGCCAAATAATTGGTAGGTTTAAAGGAGAGCAGGACGATATCACGTCTTATCTGAGCGCGTTTGAAAGCCAGTGCAGGCAATTGAAAATCTGCGAAGAAGATTGGGTTGTGAATTTGATAGGATTACTACCGCATAATGTTAACACATGGCTTACTTTAGACGAACAGGAAGAAGCGTTAGATTATGCGGAGCTGAAATTGAAATTATTAGAACTGTACCGGTTTGATGCCGAGAAATTCCGGCAGTTATTTAGGAAACATAGCAAAAACGGAGCGACTTGGAGCATATTCGCGAGGGAATTGTTAAACTATGCCAGAGAGTGGGTAGCGGGACTTAAAATAAACACATTCGAGGGTTTATTGAATTTGATCGTAGCCGATCAAATGAAGCATAAAGTTCCAGGGGATATGCGGGAACATTTTGTGGATAAATGGGCCGAATTTGCGAATCCGCTTGAGTTCGCGAAAAGATTAGATGCGTACGAGAATGCGCGGCAAGGGTGGAAGAAGCCACAGTTACCATCTTTCCGGCCGGAAAGAACATTCCGGAAAGAACACGGAAACAACAGGGCACCTGTTGCTCCTCACGTGGCCCCCAAGTCGGCAGGAAGTACTAATGGATTAGAGAAACATAGCGCGAAGAAGGAATTCGAGGCACCTTATGTCCGCAAGTGTTACGAATGTCAGTCAACAACGCACTTGGTTAAGAACTGTCCGCGGAAACAGGGCAATCAAGTAAATCACGTATGTGAACCCGAGGCAAGGGAGTTCCTGAGGCAGCACATTGTGACAGGGACCGTGAATGAGCAGCCGACGGAGATCTTAAGAGACACGGGCGCGTCATTTGATCTTGTATCCGCAAATTTGGTCACAGATCGTGATTACACGGGCGAATCGGTCTGGATCAAACAGCCGCTTCATTCGACTGCCATTAATTTGCCGGTGGCGGAAATTCGCCTAAATTCGGAATTAGGTAATGTAATCACTAGGGCCGCTATAGTGCCGAAGGAAAATCAACTTAGTTATTATCTATTAAGTAACAGAACGTATCGACTTCTGCAGGATAGTAAACAGGGCTTTGTAGAAGAACAAACTGTGAACATGGGTATGACGCGCAGTAAGGCTGCGGCAGAAGGCAGAACAAAAGCAGAGGATTTGGGGAACTCGCAGGTAAAATTGCCGGAGGCGGAGGGCGACCGGACAGAAAAACCGGGCGAAGACGAGCAGGAGCCGTCGGAGGAATTCCCGGAATTCTGTCTAGTAACAGACGGAGAAGAATCAGAACGGGCTGTGCCGATCGCGGAAATGTTGAAGGAAAATACGGAACAACTCAGCGCGGCGCAGAAGGGAGATGAGAGTGTAAATACTTTGGTTGAAAAGTATAAGGATGTAAGAGCAGAATCGGAAAGAGAAACATATTTTGATAAGAATTCATTATTATTTAAGGAACCAGAACAAATAGGTGAAATTATAGAGGACGGAATAGAGAAATACGCCTTAAAATTAGAACCGGAGGAATTTGATGTAGAGGCAATGCTCGCGGGCACAGAAATGGAGCCGGAAGGAAGTGAAAGGCTGAGAGAACTTGTAATTGAGTTTAGGGACATCTTTTCTGATAGGCCCGGGCTCACAAAGAATGTTCAGATGGACATCGAGTTGCTGGACGAAAATGCAAGGGTGAGGAGCGCTCCGTATCGCACGTCACATCGCCAAACAAAAATCCTCCAGGAAGAAATCGCGAAAATGCTAAGGGATGGTATCATCGAGCCTTCAGATTCGGATTTCACATCCCCTATGATTTTGGTGGAAGCACCCGGAAAAAAACCCAGGCCATGTATTGACTACCGCAAGTTGAATCAGGTTATTCGTACTGAATATTTCCCGCTTCCGAGTTTAGCCGAGCGAATTGAAACAGTTGCGAGGGCCAAAATCATAACCACAACGGACTTATGTAAAGGATTTTGGCAGATCCAAATGAGCGAGCGCGCACAACGGTATGCCACCTTTACGACGAAATTCGGGTCTTATAAACCCCTCAGGATGCCTTTCGGCATCAAAAATGCACCATATGTTTGCAGCAAGCTTATGGAGGCACTACTGAAAGATTGCGCGGAGTTCGCCGTCCCATATATGGATGACATTGCAATCTTTAGCGACAACTGGGATGATCACTGCAAACATCTCAGAATCGTATTCCAAAAGTTACGTGAGGCCAATTTACGCGTGCAACCGGCAAAATGTAAGTTCGCTAGGAAATCGGTTACGTTCTTAGGATACGAGATTGGTAGTGGTCTGATGAGACCAAATGAAGCCAAAGTGCAAGTAATAAAGGAATATCCACGGCCTACGACAAAAAAGGAAATCCGGAAATTTATAGGTCTGATATCATATTATAAACGGTTCATCAGAAATTTCTCGGAGAAATCAGCGGCGCTCACTGATCTATTGAGGGGAACACATAGGCAAGGCAAAATCCGGTGGTCGGAAGAGTGCGAAAACTCGTTTATACAGCTTCGCGACGCACTGTGTCAGGGGGCAGTCACACATGCACCTGATTTTAGTAAGCCATTTTTACTGCAATGTGATGCGGCACTTAGGGGAGCAGCCATTGTGTTATCACAGCTAGATCAGGAAGGGAATGAAAATCCGATTCTTTTTCTCAGTAAGAAATTCTCAGACGGGGAATTAAAATGGAGCACCACGGAGAAAGAGTGTGCGGCTTTAATTTGGGGTTTGGGGAAGTTGCGTTACTATTTAGACGGTAATGTTTTGCTAAAGATAGAAACGGATCATAACCCGTTAGTCTGGTTACAACAGAATGCTGGGAATAATCCTAGATTGCTTAGGTGGTCTTTGGCGATTCAGCATTACAACATTATCATAAGCCATAGGAAAGGGATACTAAACGTAAATGCTGACATTCTCAGTAGGGTGTTTGAAAATGAGCGCCAGACAGTGTCCGATGTTGCAGAGGGGCACACTGCACCCGGCAATGCCGATACGTGTGCGCCGAAAACACTGGAACACAGTGCAAAACAAATAGTGCAAGAAGAATGATGTATAAGTGAATGTGATGTTTGTTGTGTTGTGTCGAGAGTGAGTAAACTTTTCCCAAGAAACCTACGAAAGAATAGTTTCCAGCAAATATCATGAACTTTTGTATTCATTTATATTCATTCTGGCAAGAAGAAAAACTTTGTACAATCCTTCAAGAGAGAAATGTAAAAATTGTTTATTTGTTTCATTTTAAGTGTATCACTGTATGTGGTTTTAAATGTAAAACAGGATAAATGTTAGTTTATTGTTGTTTTTTTTTGTGCTTTTATCAATGTATAGGGTTTTGTAATTCAGTGTGTCAGTTGTGTGTATAGAACTGTATATGATTTTGAATGTTTTGATGTAATGTTTGTGGTTATATTGGTGATATTGTATGTGTCATTTTGGTAGTGAGTGTATTGTACAAAATTAATTTAATTTAAGAATTTGGTTGTAAAAGGGAAAGGAACATACTATGGTTATTAGAGGTTACCACACCAGGCTGAAAATTCGTAACAATGCATAAGAGGGACCGACCGTACGGCAAGATTTTTAATATTTCAAGTACAATGTACAATGTAGAGTAAAAATATGTCAATGGGGTAGGTTAGTAGGGCATTCTCTGTTTGTTCTTTATCTGTGTAATTAGCCAGGTCAGGCGCAGTTGTATATAATGTGAGCCGATCGGCCTAGGACTTTCACACTTGTGGAATTTTCCTTCTGTGTTGATTGCAACTGCGACGAAAATTCCCGGGGGGGTATAGAGGAGTTTGTGGCGTCATATCTGTCGCCAGTACAAACGTACTATAGTAGCCATTTGGACAGCCCTGGCGGAAGTGACGCGGGGCTGCACATAGGAATGCGGGTCGTGGGTGCAGGTTTGGAAACCCCGGCGGTCACTGCGGGTGACGCGCTTCCGTCAAGCCTGCCACAGGCTATATAAGCAGAATCCGACTTGAAAGCAGCCTTCTATTCTTGACTCTTCAGAGGTGAGCGCGTCGGTAGGGCGTCGTGAGGGTTGTGCGCGGCGTTGCATGGTAATGCATAGGCTACCGAGGCGGGGAATCGAAGCCGGCGTGCTACGTCGTGACAGCAGGTGCGGCATACTCATATGTATGTTCGCGTAAGGTACTGGTGTATCACACCGGGGATGGTAATTAATTATCGGGCCAGCGGTGGTGGTAACCAGGGAAAGTTCCTTCTTGTAACGGTTAACTTCAATTGTAAATATTGTATATAGTGTTTTGGTGTTGGAGTATCTTTCTTCTATTAAATGCTAAATATTTACAAGCCGTTCACGTCTGTATTTATTTGCCCCGGCAAAGACGCCACACACCTTTCAATTCCTTATATTTTAATTTTTCTTCCAGCCCACCAATTTCATCCTGTGACCAAATTTCGTGACCAAAAAATATCAATCTTTTCGTGACCAGGACTTCATAATACGTTTTTCTGTCGAAAATCGCCTATTTACGCAGCAAGATTTTCTCTTTACTAGTTTTGTAGTAAGGCAAGAAAGTAAAACAGCGGAACATCGCATAAATTAGTTTCAATTTCCTAATTCCTTCTATTCGTTTTTTACTTCGGAAATATTTCCAGTTCACGAATTGCGCAATGTTCTGTGGAGACTTCAGCATCTTCATGAATGAATTCCCTCAGATGGGTTGTGGGGAAAGTAAACACTCAGTGTTCCAAGAAAGAGTCAACGTTTCTCCGGCCTTCTAAATCCGCTTCCCGTAACCAAAGTGATTCTGGTGCAATCTTGATAGTGATGCAATTCAACAGCAACTGCTTATATTACTTCGATATAGCTGGTGAATAAGATTCTTCGGAGAATTACAAAGCGAATTTTCAGAAAGCGTAAAAACGCTTAAGAGGATAAAAGACTGCAAAAAGACTTCCGTTATTTGTTGAATAGACGAAGTTTTCGGCGAATTACGAACATTTGAACAAATACAGTGACTTTTGACGCACGAACCAATATTAAATCTATTATTAAATCACATGAAAAATTCTTCCAATAATTCTATATTTAATTTTATTATTTATAGTCAGAAATATTAAATGAATATGTAATTCTTGTTATAGCTGTTTTACGAGCACAAGTGATGAATTTATATACGAAAACTCTTGTGAGTCATTTGAAATCAAACGAGGGTGAATACATATTTAAAGAAAGTTCTTCCTCAGACACTGCTGCTCAGCAGTTCGCTTTGCGGAAGGCCACATGTTGGTCGGAACGTCAGCCACCGCGACAGAGACGCGGCGAGTCCCGGATAGCCTACATAATATCACTAAGCGTTTCTTGTAAGACTAATATTTCGACGCAAATGTAATAAGTAATTACATATTTTAAGAAAATAAACGAGTGGCAGAGGTCACTCTCCTATTCAACAATTCTTACGAAATGCTGTATTATCAACATTGGGAGCAGACGTATTTTGGGAGTGCTCACATCGAAAGCTCATCAATTAGAGGTACGTAAGAACAAGCGACGTCGAATCACAATTACTCTTTCGTCAGAAACTGCCATACGCCAGTATCGGGCCCAACCTGGGTGACGTGAGCCGCCGCATGCAGCGCCTCGCTCCATGACGTCCGCGCGGCACGCCCGCCTCGCCCGCCCCACCCCTCGACGCTGGAGCGCGGCGCGCGCGGAGGAGGAGAACGGAGAACACGGGGCCGGGCGGGGCGGGGGCGGAGGCGGGGGCACGGGACCGGTTGTGGTATTCCCCGAGCTTCGGTGACGCTCCTTCAAACGCGTGGAGCCCCGCAGCTACAGGTGCTACCTTTCCTCCGATTGTAGCATCAATTCAAATTGGGAACCTTTCGCCTTTAACTCCAATATCTCGATTTTTCCTTAGATAAGTTGTCGTCATCATCATCACTACCACCCATAACTAGAGGTCGGATTTTGATGACCTAAAACAGTGCCCAAAATGGTCAATAAAATACATTAATAATGTCCTAAAAATAAAGAAAAATTACGTAAAAAAATGATTAAAACCACTCAAGCTGTTGGATACTGATGTAATCGTGGCTTCTTCCATTTGTTCAAGTGAACCCAGCTAGCAAACTTTGGGTTTGGACTGTCCTTCAAAATAAAATAACTGCCTTTATTTATAGCGAAATTGGCCGAACTGACAATAGCGCCGATAAGAATCTCAGGAACCTGCGATTACATGTACTCACAACTGTTGACATTACAATATACGAGCGAAGAAATCGAATAGGCTACTCTGGAATTCTGTGGTGAACATTTGTTGCACCTCGTAGATATTATTTGAAAAAAGCACCATTAAAAAGATATTAAAATCGATGATAGTAGCGAAAAATGTAGTAAAAATGACGTAAAAATATAAAAAAACGACTTATAACTCAAAATTAACGAAAAATGGAGAGAAAAAAAGACATAAAAATGGGTCACTTCCTTTTGTCATAATATAATATGAATTTTTATGCTAAACGGCATTATTCTAGAGTGAAAAAAAAAGACATTTCATTAAAATCCGCCCCCTAAAGATTACCGAGACTAAATCTGTCAGGTGGTGTTCAGACGATCATTGAGCGTAGGCTGAGTCTGAGGAAGGAGAGAGCATAGGAAGAATGGTGACCGAGACGGTGGCACCTGTGACCAGGACGCGGCGTCTCCAGAACAGCCAAGTCAATAATAAATAACGACGATCATCGAGTTGACAATTAATTCCATTACATGTATTTCGAATTATCATAAATTGCATGACAGGAGAGTCACACATGGTACCGCTCTGTCGTCTGACCTGGAACCACGTTGATTCTAATTTCCGCCAATAAATTCAAGGAAGGAGGTACGGCCATATTAGATGATCTAAGTAAAAATCATCATAATGTTAATTTAGACATTAAACATATCAACCCCTATTAATAATTAATCTATGACTTCCCAATCGTCCGTAAACAAGAAGATAAAACACACTTCATCTTCCGTTAGACGGTATGTGTATATCGGATTTTGTATTCTCAAAACTCCTACGACTTCGGTTGATTTGAACCTACTCGTAACGGTTCAACACGGAATGCTATGACAACAGAAGCCCAACAAATTTAGGTAGCAGTGAAAAAGAAATGATACGGAATATGTGTGTGTGTGTGGGGGGGGGGGGGTCGTCAAATTCTTGGATATGTTTTACTATATGCAAATTATTTAATATCAAATCTTTAATGTTCAACTTTTATTGTTACAGGAAATTAAAGGAATGGGATGAAACCATTTGAAAAATATAAATAGAGTTACTAGTATAAAAAACTTTTAAAAGCATGAAATGCCACGGATTTATTAGGTAACAAACGATGGAGGGAAACAAAAAGAGAATGTTCAAATTCTCTATTCGAGACTTTATTTTGAATACGAATGGCCTCTAGCAGTTACTGACATACGTGAAATACACTCATATTAAAGAAATTAAAATAATATCACCTTGTGTACAGAGTAGAATTTTTTTTACCCAGGAGAAATGAACGAAATCCAAGTAATTACTCGGTGGTTCAATTTTCCACTTGTGAATATTTTAAACTAATAGGATTGACTGGGGAAATCACAAATCGTCGTTCGACACCTCACCTAGAATGAACTTCGAACTGTTATGGCCCTAACCGCAAAGGTGCAGAGGTCGGAGAAGATGATTTTAATTTACAATCAAAACAGTTGAAACGACTACTACAACAGGTCCTGTTGCTTCCCGCGATATTCCTTCAGGTCTTTTACGCAAGTGGACTTTCCGAATAGTTTTCCCTCAGGAAGAAAAGGGAACCAAATTGAAGTATCTTCAACTTTGGACGCAGTTTCTCCGCCACAGACACCGTCGTTCTCATCGTCCAGATTCCCTCCCCCACCTTCGACTTGAAATGTATGAACGAACAACTATCTACTGATTAATGAGATTGTCGAGGAGAGTGTATATATGTATGTATGTATATTGCCCCGTATCAAACAATACCAACCTGCTCCATTAATTAAATTATTAGTAATAATGAAGGATAGAATTCTTATTTTTATTGGTATTATTATTATTATTATTATTATTATTATTATTATTATTATTATTATTATTATTATTATTATTATTAATATTATTATTATCATCATCATTAGTTAATATCATTGCCAAATTTCAATTGTCACAAATTATACTGAATTTTTAACGAGAATTCTATGTTCAAAAAGAAACGGTATAAAATAACAATATTCTTATTTCCCGTATCCCCATAAATAGAAATATTGTTAACTTCCTTTATTTTCCATCTCCAATGCTTACTTTTCTGTTATCTTAAAAAAACTAAAAACAATACCAAGATTAAACGCTCTACCATGAGATCCAAAGAATAATTTTTCCACACTGAGACCACCATAATCGTGAAAAAGAAAAATTCTTCTAACTTAAGGAACTTGGAACTGGAACTTTCAGTTAGAAGGACAGTCTACAATTTAATTGCAGATGTGTGTCCAAACATCAACTTTTCTTCAGCCCCAAATATAATGGCCACGTCTCTAAGTTTCTGGTACCCTCCTCTAGAATGATAGAATATAGTAAATATATACAAAATCTGCAAACAATAAAGATTTTCGGTTTCAGTATTCTCGCATTTCATTTATGCGATCAAACACACAAGTGTGCAGAGATTCCAAATGGAGGGGAACAGTGATGAAAGTCCGCCAAAGCTACCGAAAGCCAGCTCGAAGAGAAATCTGCTGCGATGGAAGATCCCCAAAAGCAGGCAATGGAAGGAAGTTTGGAAGTTTTAGGAATGTTTTCGGCGGAAAACATCGTTGAGCTACCACTCGCCCAACCAATGCGCACAATCATTAGCACTTAGTCGTTACTCGAGTACAATTTACAAAAACACCGGGTGCTCGGTTAATGAACACAGTCCGTTCAAAGATGTTTTTCTACTCGAACACTCACTCAGTCATCTGCTTCCCTTATATTTTTACAAGAATTTAATTAATTCGTTCTGGAGACTTACAAATAAAATGATATTTATAATCAGATTATAAGTTACATAATTTAAAACCAGTTCATTTTTTACAATGTATTAACAATTATACGGATTCTTGCATTTTATTTAGTATTTTTAATATCATTTGAGGCTCGTTATACAATATAGCGAATTTGAAAAGCTTCTCTCAACAGGATTTTTGGGAGGTGATAATGCACAGAACTGTCAAATAAACTAATCATAAATGGCCATACAACCATACGATCCTAATGACTAACCATAAAACCCTGAAGCTAACCATAAATGGCAGAAAATATAACGATTAAAAAAAATCTTACACTTTCTACGAGGAATCTGTAAATAAAAATAAGATATTTTTCGCAAAAAAAGTTCCCCGTCCGAGCTTTTCATTACAACCATCACTTACTGTCTCCTTGTCTCCAATATCTTAGAGGCTTTCCAACTACACATATCTGGTTCCTTCGTCAGTTCTTTTGTCAGACATCGCAAATTACTTGAAAATGCGATCGATTTCCACATTTCTAAATGAAGTATTTTTGGCTCCAATTAATCGAAATTTTAATACAAATTTAATCTTGATATTGTTAATTTCTGTTTCAAAATTAAAATAATTACCACGTAAGGAAGACATCAGACTGGAGCAGTCGAAACATCAGATGTTTTAGGCTATGTATTGATTTACATATACTTTTTAATTCAATGGTTTCTGTCATATTTCTAAAAAAAATAATAATAAATATCTGTCTAGCCGATCAGATGGCCGAGATCGCTAAGGCAGTAGTGCCGGAGTGGTTTCGGACCAGAAGATCGCGGGTTCGAGTCCCGCCTCGGGCATGGATGTATTTGTGTATGTCTGTATGTGTTGTCCTTTCACCCCCATTATCATCATATCATCATTTCATCTTCCATACCCCCAGGGCTAACAACCGTGGGGGATAAAAATCGGATCCAGCTAAAAATGCTGGTCCCCCCAAAAAATTGTCGCAAGCACCTGCCACCGTGATAATAAATAAAAACTGAGCCACGGTAAATGCAGGAAAAAAAGGTGCATGCAGGTAAAAAAAATCTGTCTGATATCTTGGCCGAAGATTATAATTTCATCATTATAACATTCTGACGTTAACTTCAGATATTATTTACCCCGTTTCATATTACATAACCAAAAAATATACCAAGTAACAGTAAGCATATCTTTAACTTTTATAAAATGAACTCTTATACATTTTGAGACGTACTGAGAATTTTCCCACCTTGCCGAAGCATTCGTCTTCGGCACACAATATACAGGTTTAAAAATACACACATCAGTCTGCGCCACCGATATATGAGTAGCAAGATTATTATGAGGAATGCAGCATGTATTTTCACATTAAGGCAAGTAGCTTACAGGATCGAATACGTCAAATTCTAGCTAAGGCACCAGTCATCGCTCGGACATTTACGAATCACAATCATGTATGAAAAAGCTAGCGTACAAGACGTTGCCCTGGTTCAGGCTCGCTGGCGTACAAGCGGTCTGTAAAGGCATTGGATAAGAACCAATGAGAGTGGAACAGATAGACTATTATGCACAAGAAAAGAAAAATCACTCTTTTTCTTAAAAACTGCAGGCCACTAAAACAAAAAAGGTAAGAATGAGTAAGTAACGTAACCGATTTCAAATGAGCTTTCAATCGACATGCATCAATGATTTTGCATCAACACATTATGTTGGCACATCAAAGCGGACCAAATTAATTCAAATTTGGCACCACACTTGGAACCCATTCTTTTTGACAATTCTTTAAGGTTATTTAAGAAGAATTGAACATACATTTCAAACGTCGCATCTACGAAATAGTTTCAATTTGCCCCCCAAACCCGCGAACTCTCTCTCACAAGGAGCAAGAATCAATTTTGTATGACACTCTTTGAAACTGAAACTTTGAACTGCTTGCAAAAGTGGCCGAGAGATCGCGTCTTCTCCAGGGCACCGAGCCGGCAGAATAGAACATTGTCGGCAAATTCCCGGAATCAAATGAGTCTGTAGCCGCGAGCTCTCGCTCGCGTAGAGAAGCTAATTAATACGCGTATTGGCCGCATTGAAAGTTGGTTTTCTCCGTTGGCAAGCATTTCTAGCACGATCACTCATTGTTCATGGACCTTATAGCGCCTTATAACGCCACAAATAATGAATAGAATCCGTAAGGAGAACGTTTATTTACACCGAGACAAAGGTAACAATGATAATCCCTTCAATACTTGATTATCCTGGGTGCTAATCTTCTTCATTATCTGTCGTTTTCAGAAACTGCCCTTGTTGTCAAAGGATTGGCAAGCTGTGTAGCAGTTTCTGCTGCTGATGCCTGGCAGAATTTCTTTCACATATCTCACCCAATATTTCGCTGCTTCATCACATTAAGCGAACACTTAAAGAGCTTATTTATGCAAAACAAGGCTTTTAATCCAACCTAAATTACAATTCAATGTTTTGGGTTCTAACAATTTTCCGCATGACCATTTAGTTATCATTACGATAGACTCACTCCAGTGATCAGAACAATCAATCAACTTTTCTACGTTTCGCGTGTATTTTTGGAATATCGAGGAAATATCGAGGAAAATATTGGTCTTAAAAGCGATGGCGCGTTAATCGTAATGACTAGAGCCTAGAACACACATATCCGCTATTACGTGACTAATTTTACAGCTTATGATTGAAGATTAAGTTTGCAACTAGGACACGAATTTGTAATTATCGGTGACCAATCTCTACGAATCCAAGGAAAATGTGTTAATTGTTATATGTGGTTTACACTCCCACTATTGTCCGATCACTTAATTCGATGATAAAACTTATCCCACACCGCCAAAAAAGACCTTTTAAGGCATTAGATGTAGTTTTGTACAAAAATCAGTTCAAAGTTCAAAAATTATTGTAACATGCAAAACGAACTCGAAATAAGTTCCAAGAAGCCCGACACAGCACTCACCTAGTGCCCTGACAGTCACGGATAGTCACATGACCAATTGTCGGACGCAAGAGATGTATAATACATATTGAATTTACATTATATATTACATGTCTCATTAACCACCTCTCTCTAAGACAAAACAAACTGTGTATTAAATACCACGCGAATACCAGATTTTTAATATTTTAGTTGTAGGAAAAACCCGAAAAAATGTTGAAACTTTGCGATTTTCGAAAAATCACAGTATATAACAAGCACCTGCATGTTTTCTTAAACCACCTTCACACTATTAAACGAAAAAAATTAATCGAAAACAATGGAGCCATTTTTTGAAAATGTGCAAGAGTCTTCATGTAAAATATCGGTTTCAAATTCAAGGGACGGGACATCAGCCAAGTCGAATGGGGAATATCAATTGGAGAAAATCGGCTAAACGGTTTAGCTGCTAGCGTTGTTCACAGACGGACAGACGTTTTGCCATCATTCGATATTTCGGTATCAAGGACCCCCCCCCCCCAAAAAAAAAAAAAAACGGATTCTGGCTACACAATGTGATAGAGGATTCCCATCCTAAAAACAACTGAATTTACCCACTTTTCCGTACCAGGGCCCTCTAATGAGTTTTTCTACCGAAAATTCGCCGTTTTTCGTGCAGAATTGCATAACTTTCTCTCCACTCCGTAGCAAGAAAGTAAAAATGATAAGAATTAACCATGCAGAGCCTAAAAGCCTGGGTGCTCAAGGTCATCTTATGGAGTTTAAGAATTTCCTCAGTTCGTCGTAGAAGGATGCCCAATTTGTGACCATGTGTAGTAGAAGCATCCATGTTTCTTATTTCGTGCACTTTCCAATATGATGAGATGAACTACAGTCGAGAAAGAAAAGTAGAAACGATAGCACAGGCGTAAAAGCAAACATTTAAGTCTCTTTTCTACTGCTTAGTCACAAGCGAATTACTCTTAGCTTAGTTGTCCCAAACGACAAATGGAGCACTTATCTTGCCGAGGTTTCTCTGATTCAAAAGACAAATAAAATTTCCTTTTGATCTTGAGAAACAGCCAAATGGAAAACCCAAAGCGAAGATAAAACTTTGTAACACTTTGTACTATTCGGGTTCTCTCCAGCCAGACGAAGGAGCATTGAAAACCGTGTTTGCCTGTTGAAATATATAGGTTGACACGTTCCTCGACATTTCGATTGATGTTCCCGGGAACGCCAACTGCTACGGTCATTACTCCCGTTAGTGCAGTCAATGTTTTAGTGCCCCAAGGTGGGATCCGGCGCCGAACTACACGCCGGCTTCGGGCTGATTTACCCCTCCAGGTGCCTCCGCAGCTGGGAGCTACTCCAGCCGCGACGAGCACTAAGCGCCCGGCTGGCCACCCGAGATGCGTGGTAATGAAGTGAATGACGTGAAATGTATCTAAGACAAAGGATAGGACAAAGGGGAGGAGAGATCGCGCGCGGTCCATGGCTCGTTTACTACGGTGCTGCCCCGGCATTCACCTGGTACTGATAGGAGAAACTACGGGAAAGTGCCGTTCAGTACAGCTGGAGGCTAGCGCGTATTCTCCTCCAGACTGTGGCCGATTTCAATTACCTCATGGTTGTGTCGCATTCCAAAGGGTCGCGTTTGTGAAATAAAAGCATTTCCACACATCCAACCTCTATAAACGCGTTTTTAATAACTGGTCTTCCGCATCCCTTCAGTATATTAATTTATTATGGTTTAGGAACCCTTCAACTGCTGAAGTTACTGAGACCCAAGAGCGGTGAACTATGGAGATGAGAGTGATGATGATGAACATACTGCACGCTTTCCGCCGCTGGAGCCCTGGTTTCCTCCCAGGCGGTTCCAAGCGGAATTTGTGGTGGCCGAAGCGGGTTTGCGGCAGGTGTTCTCGGGTTACTCCCGTTTCCCCTGCCAATATGCATTCTATCGGATCGCTCCATTAATCATTCCCTACCCTATCCTGTCATTAACCACAATTCCGCAACGGATCCACGGACCACAGCGGCGCTTAGGCGATCACCGAGAACAAGCTGGGAAGGGCTGCGGCTTACTCAGCGGGTTATTAACAGGTAGGGTCCCAGCCTGGAGAACTAGAGAGAGACGCCCCCAACCCAAGACCCTATATGAGGATAGCAGAGAGTAGACGCAATGCCAGGCGGGGCGGGGGGTAAAACAGGGTTTAGTTGAGATGATGAGGTGAATGATGATGCAGCAGTGACGGAAAGAGGCAGGGGAAGAGGGAAACCCCGAGCAAGCTTGCTGACAACTTGCAATCACTTGTTCGCCACAAAATTCCACATGGTATGGCTGGAGATCCAATGCGGAAAAAGCTGAACGCACTAGCCATCACACCACGAGCTTTCCACTTGCCTTCGTGACAAGCAACACTCGTTTCTCGGAATGTCACGTAACAAGGTCTGCACCAACGCTCGTTTGTTTAACTCCCTCAGCACGAAATTTCTGCAATCACGCGCACCGCTAAGGCTCGCTCTGAGCGCAGTTACATGAAACGAACCGAGAGGGAAAGATGAAAACTACGACACTAAATGAAGTAAAAAGTTGTCAACAATGATTCTGACCAAAGGTAAATATTTTCAAATTGTTTTAAACTCTCCAGCATCACTCCTCCGATAAATGTGCTTTCTGAGTGGTATTTTTTTGATTTGAATTGATGCCTTATTTTACGTGACGAGACTCAGGCCAGAAGACGTCTCTTCCGTCCCAACGTGCAAATTTTGCTACGCTCTTTTCACCAACTATTTTTCCAACTTCTTCCACTTTTCCCCATTTCACCAAGTAGTGTTTGAAGTGGATTTCGCGAAACACAAATTATCCGCTATTTAAGTAGTTTATAATAGAGAGTTAAGGCCGTCAGTTGCTTGTTGATTAGCGCTCTGGCTTTCCATGGCAAAACTCTGGGTTCGATTCCCGGCCGAAGCAAAAATACTGTGCGCTTTGCTTACAGATCTTCCAATACCTATTGCTATGTGACTATGAGAAACCTCACTCCTCGTATACGATAAAGGGATGTCTTCGTACTAACCACACGAACCCCTTATCCCGTGGCCGAGAGGCTGGCCTACCACTTGTCAGAACTTATCGGTCTGTTGACACTAAGGACGTAATAGATAAGTATTTAAGCAGATTCTTTCAAAGTGGTGTCTAAAAAAGCATTCTACGAATGGAAATCATTTTCTCATTTGTCATCACTTTAACTTCCAGGAACGCTTCGGGGGCGGTGTCCATCTCCCGCGCGGGGGCGGCCGCGCGCTCCCATGTGGGTCAGGCGGCGGCGCGGCGCTGGGCGCGCGCGTGGTACGTGACGGCGCGCGAGTGCACCAGCTGGCGCACGTGAGCGGCCCAAGGTGCGCCCGCCAGCGCACGTGGCCGCGAGCACGGCCCCCGGCGCGGCCGAGGCGACGCCCTCCACGCCACGCGGCACACGCCACGCGCGAGGCCGTCCACGGCGAGCGCGCCGGCCGGTCGCGTTGGCCGGAGGACGAAAGGCACTCTGACGCGACGGGCCGGCCCGGCAGCTCCGGGTTCGAATCGCGTACGTGCGTTCATGATTTCGTTGCGCCTTCTCACACCCTCCCATCCATAAACATTCCCCGACATCTATCGCCCAACACGCAGCAGAAAGCAAAGGAAATCGAACATTCTAACATATCACTACCCAGAAAGCGATATTTTCCTTTGACAAACAGCTAAAGCACGCGTGTCAGTGGAACACGTTCGAAATGCGCATATTTCATTTAGTAGAAATATCTCGGCAGTAATACGGAAATAAGTCACGTTTAGACATAACGTTTTTGAAGGTTAAAATGCGTTAAACATTTTGCCTTGGCAGGATTGTTGTTAATGGCAGTCGCTGAAGATCGAAGCTTCGCTATCGATAATGAAATACGTAAGTGAAGCGGGTTTATTAGCCATTTCGTACTGGAGATTGGTAAGCTAACTCAACCCAACGACTTACGACCACGTACAAAGTCTTGCTTCGCCAACTTCTTGTAGCGCCGTTCAAATACACAACGATATCCGCAAGAATCCCAAGCACCCATTTGCTCAATTCCGTTGCTGTGCCACGCTTTGTCATTCACACTCGCGCTCAGAGAAATGCTCGCGCCCAGGAAGGGGGAAGACATGGAGTACAGACACTCATAGCAACCTTTTCCAGCTCCTATTGGAACTGTCGCCGAAATCCCATGATACAGAGGCGTCGATTTCCTAATACGTACCAGGAGAGATGGCTCAAGGCATCAACTGATGTCACTGCAGTGCCTCTGACCGGGAAGTCCTAGGTTCGAGTCCCGACGGTGGCAGTGTTTTCGATACCAGCTTGTACACTAGGTCGAATTCAGTCGCTATCTGGAGGAGAATTCTAGCGGCCGGCTGCTCTGATCGCTGGTTTCTCCGATCAACACCAGGCGAATGCCGGAGCAGTACCCTCACAAACGGGCCACGGACCACGTGCAATCTCACCTTCCTCTTCCTTATCCTATTCTCGCCCCTAATACGCCTGATCGACGCCATAGCGACCGCCTCTGCGCACGTGTACATGTGACTTCAATCCCCGTCGATCCTTGTGGAATTTCAGGTGGACAGACAGACTTCGCAGCAAGTTTACTCAGGGTTCTCGCGTGCCCCATAGCTGTCATTCCACTATTGCTTCCTCATCATTCATTCCATTAATTATTACATATATCCATCCGTAGCGACTCGTTCAGATGTATCTAAACAGCTGACCTTCCACCTCCGAGTCTGGAGTTCAAACCCCGATCGATCCACGAGATCTTTTTGGTGGACAAAGCTGGTTGGCTGCTCGGGCTTTCTCCCGTTCCACCATTGCTACCATTGTTGTATTTATCGTAACCACATTCCCACTGCCTTTTCTGGCAAAGGCCTCATCGGTTCATGTACTTTTAATGGCTATGTGGCGTTGAGACGAATAAATGAGCAATGCTACACGATAAAAAAGAAATGTTGCAGTATACCAGACCAAGATACTGTAACAAATTTCCTTGTTAAGTATCATGGATCTGGTATACTGCAACTATTTCTATTGTGATTTCTGTTTCTATTGTGTGTACTGTGGTTCTCCGCTATCGTGGCTAGGGCGCGACGTAAACATTTTTGCCAACTTTTCGATAGTTCGTTATACATTTCAGGGTTGCAGGGGGGGGGGGTCAAAACCACTGCCACCTCAACACAACACCCAGTAGCTTACGACTAACATTTTTAGAATGAAAGAAAGACTAAAAAAATCGAAATGCTGTCACTTTACATCAAAGTAGTTGCCACCAGAACGACTCGGTGGCGCGGGTGGCACAATGAAATCTCCCTTCTGCTATAGCTGTCACAGCTGCTTACACGAGAGGAAGGGCAGAGCTCGAAAAAACAAATTCAGATTCTTCTGTTTATTAACTTTTTACTTTTATTGCTCTTTACTCGTGCTTTTTTCTTCCTTTATTTTTCCGCTACAGCCAACACATTTCATATCCTTTGACAAACACGCTGCTGCATGTTTCGACAATGCCATCGGCGTAGGAAAACTGAGCGCGTACTATTGTGTCGTTTCATTTCTCGATAGTTGACCAGTTGCACTGAAAAGCTCGTGGCACGCCATGGTGACGTGAGGCGTGCTCCAGCCACCAGTATGTAATTTCGATATAGCCGAACTACTCTGGCGTTGGGGCAAAGGTTTTTCAACCCAGCGCCCCGAGCCAAACATGCGGGGCTCGAAGCAGTGGTGATCCCGGTCTTATCTTCTTGTGGGTGGCTAGAACGGGGCGGGCGAAGCCTGATAAATAAAATCTAAGGAGTGTCATAAATAGTTTTCGAAATCGCGAATAACAGTGATGCGGGGCGGATGCTGTCCTCTTGTAGACCCGGCTCTGTTGTAAAGGGTAACTAAGACTGTTGTACCAATGGGTTTGTTGAACTGGCGTCAATTCAAATCACACAAATGATCAAGAAGAGCGTAACAACGCACCTCCTCGCAGTGCAACTACAAGGCAATCTGGGACCACTCGGACCCCAAATCGCTAGTCTTTGATTACAGTATTCTTGGACAGTTCTACGCCTTCACAGTACGAGGAAATCCATCTCATGTATGACGAAAACCTCGAGTCTTGAACTTCCAACCAGAAATATTTTCTCAATGGATCAAAGAAAAGTAGATGAAAAACCTTATCGACATAAGGGCCATTGACTCAAAAGCTCAAGTTCAATACTTGCTACAGATATTTAATATTTTATAATTATACAGGTAAATTTTTAAAATAAACATCTTGCTTGGTTTTGATGCAGTATTGACTAACTACTGATTCATAATTGAATCAGCCAGAGTATTCCAAACTCAGTGAAAAGTCGGCTGGCAAGAATCACACGATTGGAATTTGCTTATAATTCGTACAGTTTTTTCTGCAATCTAAAAAAAAGTGTACTATTGAATGTGTTTCTCAAATATTGTGTACATAAACTTAATATTTCGTTTAATACTCATTATAATATGACGTAGGTATTTGAGCCTCGAAGAATTGTTACAAGCATACAAGTGGGGAAAATTCTAGAACTGCAGAGGGGATATTTCTGTTTGCTTCACTCACTACGAGACTCTAAAACATCTTGCAGTAACCATTCATATATGGAATACTCATCACTCATTGAACACAGACCAGAGGCAATAACATCAGTGACCATGAAAAAGAAAATATTTTAATAATGATATTAAATGAATTATTTAACATTTGCACTTTCCTACAATATTCAAAAAATACTAAATATACCTGAAACAATTAATGTACTTCAGGTTCTGGGTCAATAAACCCCAACTCAATTAGGTTTTTCGTCCTGAGCTATCGAGAAAATGCTGAGATGTCTCCTTGTTTTGCTTCTGGACATAGCTTCACTATGCGCACATTTCGTTGAGCTCTTGTTAATTGCACTTTCGTTAGTCGGGGGTAGAGGAAGAGAATCCAGACCTCAAGAAAACGTGCGCAGATTATACTTCCCTCCCATACGTTAGATACAGTTTGAACAGTTAGTTTCACGAAAATACATTAAATCAAATCAAACGAAACGTTAACTGACCCGATTTCACATTCCGGTAACACATAAATAATCTCTTCCAAAAGGACAACACGCCTACAAACAGCTCCTGTAATCCTTTTTAGGCGAGTTTACTACAAGGCTTCAATGAGATGACGTTCCGGCGGGTGCGCAACACCAGAGACTAATCTGGACTAGCGCCTCGCGGAAAATGCGTGGAATTCCATTCGCCGGGGAGACATTTGACAGTATCGACTATCGGTACCACGAGTGACAGATACACTACTGTGTAAATAGTACTGCTGGTCTGTATTGCTTCTAGAGGGGTACACACCGTAATGTAATAATCGTGAGCGGCACATATTTAACCCAGGCATGCATATACCTCCGTTCAAACTATGCACACAATATATTTTGTTTCTCTAATTCCTGCTTCGAGGGTGAACACGAGGGTCTGTGGTCGAAACCTCGCGGGTACATTGACTGTTAACAACTAAACCTTCTGCTTCTCGTTTTGTTCTCGGTGCGGGTCCACGGTTGACAGTATGTGCGCGTAACCTACACCGTGAGTACATCTAATTAAACTGTAAAGATTTATTTTCTTTCTTTTGGGGGTACACCCGGACGAATAAAAAAATATGGGCTCATTCGGGGCACGTTTATACACGCGAGGTGCAAGACCGGGCGTGTGGAACTGTCACGTATCTTGATCGTGTACGACCCTTTACAAGTCTTTCAACACAGGTGGTGGGAGAAGTGTTGTCTGTCAAAAGTCACTACGTTAACGCTGCCAATGCAATACAGAAGCTCAAAGTTTAGTGGGGCACCGGCATTTAGCATTTTAAAAACGGGACCAAGTCTTAAAAAACTGACACTCTGGTCTTTCGAAATTTCGACGTATTCTAACTCTTAATATTGGTATTCGGGGAATCCTCGGATTGAACCTCTGAATCAGTTATCTAAAACGACTGTTCGAACTTCTGTGTAGCCTAGATTCGAAACCTAGAAGGCGGACGAAATAGTGCAAATTGAAGAAGCAGAATATCAAAACGTATGTCAAAACGCACCAAATTAGGACCAAACTTAGACAATTGCACAGAACAAAGTTCGCCACTAGGTAACATAAAACTCTAAACTACGACAACATCAATACATCAACCTGTTCGAAGAGATCCTCCAAAGGGTCAGGCGAACAACACAAGAAACCCCTGGAGGTAAAGTAATCAAAAAGCAAACAGGCATAATAAATGTAAAAATGATAATCTGCGTAAGTGCAAATAAAAATGTCCTATTTCTTTTGTGTCTGCTCGTAAATTTCCTATGATCGACGTCCGTTAAAAATGAGCAATTCAAGATTATTTTTTACTAAATCACGGAAAGTGCTCCACACAACTGCCTAAGAGCCCTCTAGGTCTCGTTGGTTCAAAATATCATTCATTTTCCCGCGTAAATTCCAGTTCCGCGTTACTCTCATACACGAATTTACAATTCGGCCGTCTTTCCGCATTCACCGTCCCGACCTTCCGGTTCAACGCCCCCAATCTCGCAAGTCCCGACCTCGCTAGAGCTCCTCGACGCACTCCGCTCGCAGCCGGCGCGCTACCGCCACCCGCCCGCCCGCGCAGCCACGTGACGCGGCGCACGTGGCATACGCAGCCCCGCCACGCCACGCCTCCTCACCGGCCGGCCGGCAGCCAGCCAAGCCAGCCATTCGGACCAGGCACTCACGCGCACAACCGCCGCCTCCAGCGCCTTTCATCACCTGGCCGTGAAAGCCATGCGCCCCTCATCACCACTGCCGCCTCCTCCTCCTCCTCGCGAAAGATAGCGCGCGATGTAGCGTCTGCGGCGATCGCGAACGTCAGCGCTGGAAACAATCGTCGCACGAGTCGAGGACACGAGCGCGATACCGACTTGCGTCTGGTGCAGCTGGCAAAGCGCTGCGGAGCTCTTTCCTACGAATTCCCCTTGGGATTCCTTGATCGTGTACTCGAGTACAAAGAAAACTAAATCGACTCCCCCCCGCCCCCGAGCATGAAAAGTAAACAGTAAAACACTAACCAACTCTTTACACAACAGAACGTCTTTTTCTTTGTTAAATACCTAAAATAAAATTAAGTATGTTTCGAACAATGCCTAACGGAAGAATTGACAACACTCAAATGCCAAAATGACAATTGTTCATTTGACATTTTTCCACGACGCTAGACAGATGACGTAGAAGGAAAAAAGTGAAAATGTTCAGAAATGAAAATTCGTTAACACAGATATTGGATTCATAAGATATTCGTCAGCACGTATGGACGTGATGAAACGATCTTACAACACGTGCAATTCTTACCGCACGTCACCGACCTACCTTGACCACAGCTAACATGTTCAATCGAAATACTTTTTCAGGCCGACCTACCCGTAATGTCACAAATATATGATGAATTACACCTAATTATTGGATTTTAAAAAATCGAGCGTTCTCTTCCGAAATTTAAAAAAATTGATGAATACTCTCACGTCAGATAACAGACATTGGACAGGTATCTAATGTATTCGGGTTTTTGTGCTCTACACATATAGGTTAGCTAAGACAAGAAGTAGCATTTCATACTGACGTCTGGCTCAGATCTTGCACTTCGAATCACCCGTCACACAATGTCAAAACAATCGCTAAATACTCAATAGTTCAATCATTGAAATCAAGTATACAAACCAGCACATATTCATGTTATCTTTTTTGAACTTGCATAATATCAGAGAAAATAGAGAATTCCTGATACTGCAAGAACAATTGGAATAAAATACTACCTCCAAGGTTTTAGATGAACATCAGCTCTTAAAAACCCGTCCTACGTCTCTTAAACAACACACGACAGATTTATATTATTTGACATTCACTATAATCAATACAAAATAAGCACGAAGTCGGTGACAACTTATATTTTGGGTTCCAACGTGATTGACACATCTTGTAAAACACTGCACCACTGAAAATAGGTTTGTCCTAGGTTAATGAAACGTGTAGGTAAAATTAGAAACTTTTCGATCTCTTACCTCTGACTGGAAATGGCTTCGTCTGAATTGTTTCAGTAGGCGGTGGAATACTTCTCTTAGTTTCTGGCGACATGGATACGAGACAAGCGCATAACCTCACAGAGAAACAATGAAATGAAGTTCACGCACACGGACGGATCAAGACGAATTCATTACAACCTCATGTTTCGTTTGACACAAGTCTCCCCATATTCCATTCACCAATCCTAATTCTTCAAGGCGGAGTCGGCAAAGCCTTTTCCACCAATTAGAAGGCGCAATCCATATTCCCCATAATGACATAGCGCATAACAAACGCCTAACGCCAAGCGAAGCGTACACCAGCAATGCTGCCACTCACGATCCATTCCAGGCATGCCAACTCCACCTTAACACATTCATTAACCAGGATATCCATACTTACAATTCACTTTAGCATTGCTTCTTTTTGGTTTATTTACAAAAATTAAACAAAGGTATAGGGTGTGAATGAACTTTATTGAGCTGATATAAATAAAAAGTGCGCATTTTGAAGTGATCATAAATTTTTAGAGATCCTGCTTAGAGAGATTACTAAGTAATAATTTAAATAGTCGAAACATCACATGAAAAGAAAACAAAAATGGGTGGCCTCAACCTTTTCACGAGGAATGTCTAGAAAACACTAGTATTTTGCAAGGATTTAAAATGAACAAACATTTCAAACATTTGCAAAACAGTGCCACTTCTGCACAACATTAAATACTTCATGTCAATATGGAATATATAATACTGACTTGCATCAATGCTAAGAGGCAATAGTTCTAAATAAAAAATATATTAAAAAATCCTAAAACGTGTAGCATTTGCTGCAGTCAATATTTCAACATTGTCTGAAGACTATCAACATGGAACAACAAAGGATGATATGACATGCATTGTACTATATTGATATAAAAATGGTCACCGTTTAATTGAATGAGATGATTCATAATTCTTTTAGAGTAGACCTTCAGAACATGAAGTTACAAAAATTATTACAAATGCATAACTTCACAGGTGTACTTGTGATCTGAGTGTTATAGAAATAAATCAAAAATATAATACAACACAAACATTTTCAAAATTCAACACAGACTTTCAGCAAGCCACATAACCTCATTAAAATCACCAGTCTATTACAAGTATTTATTATTAATAATACTTCTAACTTGCACTTTATACTGTCTACAGTCTAACAGTTAAGAGACTTTCCAAGACAATTTACTTTTTACATTTACAAAAAAATCCCATTCTGAAAACCTCTTCCAGCTGCAGGAAAACAAGAGGAAACTCTAAACCATACAAGAAAACACCCAACAGTAAGTATAGAAAATGGGAGCATCTTCCTTAAGTTTCCATGGTTTCCTTCTGATTGAGATCCATTGGTACAATTATTTTAATTCACAGAGAACTGGAATAGTTGTAACAATTTGTAATCACATCTGTCTTGCACAACCACACATTTTCACAGGATTTCCTCTCAGATGGTGATTCAATTCACTGCAAAACAAGGAAGAAACAAATTAACACATGCGGTAGTTAATAAAATACAGTAAAGAAAGGAGCAGATAGACTTAACACTATCAAAACAACACATTCTATACATTGAAACATTTCAACGGTCATTTTTGTAGATACAGGCAGACTCACGTCAACTGGAGATTTACAGATATAAAACAAAGTAAAGTAATTTCATTTAATTTCACAATGCAATGTACACAGTGCAACATGTTTCCAAACAACATGCAGCTACAATGTGAACAGCAAAAATACACACATAACTTAGTTATTTAATACAAATTGTTTAAATTACACTTAAAAGTAATGAGCAAGCACCTTCATAAAAATAACTACTTATTTTAATCATGAGGGCGGGGAAAAAGTCCATGAAAATATACATCGCATTTTACTCTACAACTGAATTTAATCTGAATGCATGCTGAGTAAGAATTGAGTTATGAAGAATTAGTTTTGTTAGATGTTTACTACTAAAAAGCTTCTGTATATTTGCAAAGTATTTAATCAATCCATATATTAAACAAGCTATGGACTAACACCTCTCTCACAAAAAAGAAGGATGGCATGCGTTTTAGTCTGCTAATTTAGTTTCATACTACACTGCCAAGAACAATACAATAAAATAAGGCAAGTATTTTGTTATTATTAATAACTGGCAGCACATGAAGAGGAATGTGGAAATAACGGAAATATTGCACACACTAACAGCTTATATCTATTCTCTTTCTTTCTCCTTTTCATGTTTATTTCGATCATTTGCACACCCCTCCACATACATTAAAAGCTGGGAGAAAATGTAAAACTTGCATGTTATATTTTATCTTTAATGGAAAAAAAGGCGAACACAGAACACTTAGAACAAATGTTGGAGGCAGTCCAAATAAATTATTTTAGAAATAGCAAACGATTAACAAAGAACACAAAGCCAACAGATCTAGAAAATACTGTTCCACCAAACCTGAGGTGATGGTTTTAGTGAGCACAATTTTTTTCTAAAAATTATATTTTTATAACAAATATTTTTTGTTCCTCTGTTGGCTCAGCTGTCTACCAAGATTCTCTCCAGTTGCCATCATGAAACAACGGCACCCGAGAGACGTCGATTTCAGGTGACGCCTCTGTAAAATATCCACCAACCACCTCTGAAGTCAACGACACCCAAACAACGATATTTGCACATAAGACACATGAACGTTCATTCCAGCAAGGGGGAAGGTTAATTGTCAATTCAGATAGCTTGAAAAAGTAATGTTGTCCAGAATGAAGTGAACACATTGCTCGAAAGTAGTTCAAAACCACAGAAGTAAAAGCAAGCTTTACTATGCCTCACAGCATGCTCTGTCCCATTAATTGCATTAATGAAGTATAGAAGTAATGAGAACAGTATCGAGTAACTTCAACACACTGGTAAATTTACAAGTGTATTATTGAACTGTATGGTATGTGACAAAAATATTTTCACACAATTATCCACTAGTGCATAATGCTTAATGCCTTGCTGAAAATACTTCATGCTAATGTGTCACCCAGTGTCACAAAACTATGGGCAAAGCATCCAAATGGAAATAAAGTCTAGAGAAACTGAACAAAAATGAATCAAGAAAAAAATACAAGCCTCAGAAAAGCACAATAACAGCATTTATCACTTCAGAAAGGCTGCAGAGATATAATAGAAGTGCAGCATAAAGAATGCAATCATCTAATCCATTCTGAAAAGAAAGGCAAACTCCATTACAACACGAAGATCTTCTTCATAGATTTGCAAAAGCAATTATGTGTATCACATAAGAAAATACAAATAATTCTTGATTTAACTAATGTGTCAAAGTATCATTTGATATGTAAAACAAATCAATGACCTTTTAAAGTGAACAGTTGTTCCAAGTTGTTCTGAACACCTCCCAAAATTTCCCTTCTGAATTTCACTCCTAATTTAGTCGCAAGCACAAGAATACTCTTGGTAAGCATTCTCTCATTAATCACAATTGAGGTTTGGGAGGGCAAAATCACAGACTCAAAATCACAGTAAATTATACCATAATTAACATAATGAAAATTATTGGAACATGAATAAGTACTTCAGAAAAAACAAGGATTTTTACAGGCTGCAGGTAAAATAATTGATCTTAAAGTATACAATATCAATGAAGGTTTGAAATATAAGCATTTTTTTAACCACAGACAGGCTTGTGAAATTATTTCTTCAAAATATTTTAATTTCTGAAATTCGTTTTCAAGAACAGTAGAATCGGGAAAGAGTGTACTTTTAGGAGTTCTGTAATAAAATAGATAGGGAAATGAAATGTAGACTTTTGGTGCTTTTTAATCATTCTCAAATGATTACATGTAACTGTCAATTTATAATCTACTCCATAAAATGGAAGGCGAAAAGACTGTTCTAACAAATAGCTAACTTCCTTATCTTGTTAACCTGCACATCACAGAGTAATATCCTGGATTTGAAGCACAAAATGCTTCAACATTAAAATGTTTCCTGTTGCTTCAATATTCATAGACACAAATAGTTAATTATTAATTTAACTTACTCTCACAACCATTTCCTTTGTTTCACAGGCATACAAAGTATTCACAGAAAGAAATAAAACAGGATACCTTTATCAAAAAAGTACACTCCGTTTTCTGAACACTACAAATTTACAATAATTCAAGCACTGAGACATCCTACTACAGCATTCAAGAGCTTCAGAACTGGAAAGTAATTATTTGTCTTTTATGTAAACATGCTGTGGTTTTATTTACAACAAAATTAAACTCTGACAATAAATTTACTCTTCTTAAAATTTGTCTACATTGCATTGTCTAAAATAACTATTTTGTTGTTACATAATTTCCAAACCTTATGAGAATATATTCAAACAATGGAAACAATCCTCTTGCTAAAGCAGACCTAAAAGAGCAATTCCAAGGACATATTCAATTCCCAAAGGAAGAAGAGAATTTGTTATTGAACAGTTTACTTCTACAAAAAAAGAAGTCTTTTTCATCTACGCATTGAAAAGCAATTTGTCTGCTCTAATAATTAAATTGATCTCAACAACTCAATAGTCCTACACGAGTCCTTTCATCACAACTAATTGGTTTATTCCAATGAGTTGCTCAACAGAGTCATAGAAAGTATTCATTTCAGAGATCAAAATTATCTTATACAAGTTCATACATTAAAAGTCTAAATTAAAAAATTTACTTATTAACTGACCTAAAACCCTATTTTTGAAAGTAAAAACCCCTTACTATTATGAACTAAAAGAAAGAAGGAATTGGTAAAAGATGTTTCTGTATCCTAAATGCTAGAAAGTACAAGAATTGTTGAGAAAATGGCATTATGAATAACAGTATTCCCAAAACTTACCAGGAAATCCTTGTGTTGGCTGACCAGGGACAGAATATTGAGGTCGGAAGTTGGCAAAATTTGCGCCGCCAAAGGCGGCAGGGAGTTGGCCACCTGGGAAACTTCCTGGGAATTGACTATTCAATAAAGCTGCAAGGAACACAAAAATGAATTAATGAAATTTTCTTACAATTTAGCATATTTCACATGCAAAAATATATCTTTAAAATAATTTCTAACATACTAATGGTAACAACTGAATTGAATGTGAATATATTCCACACAGAGAATCAAAATCTATCTTGAGATTAAAGTTTAAAACATGGCAGTTAAGATGGGTATGAAGTTGTCACATACGTACAACAATGTGGAAGAAAAAAAAATGTTTGAATTCATTGACCTAATGATCGGAATTTGTTACAAACTATGAAATTATTTAACTACTACTAGTTGCATCAAGATACAGTACATAATTAATGTTAATTTTCATGAAAAAAGTTAGAAGGAACATAATACAAGTTATTGTATTTCTTGATGCAAAATGGTAACTTAAGAGACATTTAAATAACCAATTGTACACAATAAGCCAATGCTCAAATAATTTTCAACAAATAAGCAATTAGAAAAACACATGCTACCAGCTTACAGTAAAGACATTGAGGTAAATACCTCGTAGTCACTGTAAAAGACAAACTGCCAAATTGTCACTGTATTAGAGAATAGCATTCACCTTTCAGTTTCCTTAAATGGAAAGGCAAAGAAAAAGCACTTAAATCCAACAGACTTGGTTTAATACGTGAAAGAAAGACCACACCATACTTTTGGAATGAGATTTAGGTGAAAAACACCTTGTGTAGTATTTTGGTAAACATGGCAACTCCCTACTGCTATCTAAGATCAAGAGCATCTTATAAAATAAGCTTCCTCTAATCACAAATATAGTGATATGAGAAATTAATTTATCTGAAGATCAGACTATAAACTTCTCAGTAACATTCATTTGCATAAAATTTACTCCACACTTCATGTTTTATATAAACAGAACATAAAATATTTGAGCAATGATCTCCCATTCCATCCTACAATAACACATTTGCTCTCAACATTACCTACTATACTCAGCTAGAGCAACTATTCACAAGCGCAACTTACCAGCGGGACCCTGCTGGGAGGTGGTGGGGGTGGTCGGGGTGCTCCCAGTAGTAGTTGTGGCTGCTAGGCGGGACAGAATGGAGCGCTCTGACATCTGGAGCCGCTGGGCCACGGGGGGGATGCGCGCCAGGGTGGCCGGCAACCGGCTCACATCCGACTTCATGTCCGACAGCAGCTCCTCCAACTGGTTTAAAACCTACATCACAGGAAATTTATAATTGGTTAAATTACATTTTTGGTCAGTGAAACAATTCAGACAACTCTACACAGTTCTAATTTCACCAGAAACTTTTTTTAGAGTTTGAAATAAAGAAGCATTAATATCTATCCAATGCAATCCATACATTTTTGGTATTGGTCATTCTAATGTTAAAAGTATCCCGAATTACTCATTTAAAAACTTGTAAAAAAATTTAAAAATTTTAATCACATTTTCCTCCTCACAAACACCAACAATTTTGATTACATTTTGACTTCAGATAGTGTGTGGGATGCTTTAGAGAATGGCAGATTAACAAACAGGCTAAGTAGGCTGCAGCCTGGGGCGCGCAATTTTTTGAGGCGGACGAGTTTCACCATTTAATTTGATCCCAACACATCCATCAGGATAGTATGTACCTTGTGCAAAACAGCATTTGCAGGCTTATTGCCAGCCAGACTCTCCTTAGATAGATGCTGGTGTGATTCTGCAAGACATTCCACCTCTGCAAACCTAGCATTGAGAGACATTGCTGGATGGTTTGGGTCTTGGGTAAGATTCAAGTAAGCTGCTCGACGTAGTTGTTCCTCAATGACCAGAGCTTGTTCAAGAAGCTGAAATATAAAGTGAAAACATGAGCACAAAAGGAATACATTTTTGAATTTGCAGATGTAAGAGAGGACCTGCTTCTCACCTTGAATCTTCTCGCAAGAAATTTGTTTTTGATTTCTAGGAAATTTCCTTTCCCTACATCCATTTTAAATGGTTCATTTATTATTGCAAACCTAATATCATTTTGAATATCTTGCCAGCGACCATAACCATGAGTCACAATACCAGCCAGAAGCCAGTAATCATGCCTGCAACAAAATTTTCTTTGGTTTTAAATTTTCAGGCACATCTACACAAAAAATGTAACACATCACCTAGAGCAAATTCTAACTCACCTCCTGTGCCAAATTTCATATTCACGACCAGGTACAGCAGCTTTCTCTTCATTCAGCCATAAGGTATGTAATTCTGTAAAACCTCCATCAGCAATATTGAACATAAACTTCCGTTTCTGTTTATCCATTATATCATCAATGATCTTCACTTCTTCTGACTTTTCGTCTTTCTTTTCCTCCTTTATACCATCTTTCTTATCCTAAAAAAGAATGTTGATTAGAATAAAGAAATTCCAACAACATACACATTTCAATATATTCTTGAAAAATTACCTCTTTCTTTTCTTCACTTGATTCATCTTTTACAACCACAACATCATCATCATCTTTTTTCGATGTCCCAGCAGCGGGAGTGGTAGAAGTAGAACTTCCTGCAGCAGTTGTTGATGTTTCATCTTCCTTAGGCTTTTCCTCACTTTCAGTTTTAACTTTGCTCTCAGTCTTTTCTTCTCCATTTTCCTTGGGCTGTTCTTCTGTTGGTTTCTTCTCTTCACTCTCTGCAGGCTCTTTCTTTTCTTCAGACTTTTCTTTCTCTTCAATTACTTCCTCTTTAACCGCTGCAGATGTACTTGGAGTACTGTCTTCTTTCTTCTCCTCTTCTTCAGGTTTAACTTCAGTTTCCTCTTTTTTAATTTCTGTTGGTGGTGTGTCTTTTCCTTCTTCTTTTACAGGTTCTTTTTCTTTTGTAACATCATCCTTGTTTGTACTAAGATCTTCCACCTACAGAAGAATTTTCATTAATTATTTTCCCTTAAAAATATACCTAATTTTTATTACTATTATATATGTGATTTGTATCATTACAAACTTTTGGTGAAAATATCATAGCTATAACAGAAACAGAATGACTGGAATTCATATTCTGTATTCTAATAATGCTTCATTATTATAACAAAGAATATATTACCTTTCAACAAGAACACTACAATTTTGATAAAATGCTTACTTCTAAAAATAAAAATATCAATCGAATGTAGATATAAATACAGTACACTAGTAAGGAAAGAAATTGAAGAGTAAATATTCAATACCATATATTTTACTCAATAATTCAATATTATTATATTCAACCCAAATTGAATATATTTCATTGGGGCAAGTAATCAATCAATTTTTGTTAAGGCAACTGATAAATTACTAGTTTTATTTGAATGCTTGTCATGAACTGTTACATCCTTTAAATATGAACTCCTTTAGCAAGCACAATCTAGTTCAATAATAAATCACACATACCTACAGCATTCTGCAAGAAAAGCACTCTCAAAGAAAGAAAAGCAGGATACAAATTTGATGGAAATGTTTGAAAGGACAAGATATGAGATTGAAATAAACAGATGTTAGCACTTAAAGTGGAATTCTTGTGTATAGTTATCGATTCCAGAATCTTTTTACCAGCACTTGGATGCTTATGCATACTGAATTGGCGCAGAAGAGGCAGAGGAATACTCAGACAAGAGGCCCCAAAATACTTTTAGAAGTCATAAGATTCAGATGAGTCAGTCATAAGATTTTTGTCACAAAGCTGTATTATTGTATATCTAAAGTGATTGTGGGTCAGGAAGAAACAAAATATACTACAGGGAAATTTGGTTTGGGAAAAAGAAACAATGGGGGGAGATATTAATTTATTTCTGTGTATGCAACAGCATGTTTATAGCAAACAACAATGTTCAAGAAGCAAGAGAAACATTTGTACACATGGACATCCCCAGATGGCAGATATAAGAATCAAATTGACTATACCTTGGGAAAATGTAGAGGTCTTCTATACAGGATGCTACTACAATACCTGATAAGGACTGTGAAACAGATAATGAACTGATGGTAGCAAAAATAAAGGTTAGATTGAAGACAACGAAGAGTGAAGGACCTAAAATCAGGTATGACGTCCAAAACATTCCAAACACATAAGGAAGCTATTTCAAGGAGGTTGATCAGAACTAGTGGTGTACAAGAGGACCCACAAACAGCTTGGGAGTCTATTAAAGAAGTAATCCTTGAAGAGGCAAAAAAGCACATCCAAAAGACAAAAATGAAACAAATCAAGCTGGTTTTCTGAGGAAGCCATTAAAATGGCAAAAGAGAGAAGGAATGCGAAGAAAGTGGAGGACTGGTGGAGTACAGGTGCTTAACAGAAGATTTTAATACAAAGCAAGGAAAGACAAGGCAAAATTCATTAATTCTAAGTGTAAGAAGCTGAAACAACCCAAAGTTTAGACCAAAGGAAATGCTCCAGATTATAAGAGACATCACGAAAGAATTCAAACCAAGTGTAGGAGCAGTTAAAGACAGCAATGGCCTTCTTCTATCTTCAAAGCAAGACATAACTAAAAGATGGCAGGAATATACACAACAGCTGTATGAAAGGGATTCAAGTATTGACAAACATTTCATTACAAGGAGTTATGAAGAAGAACTAATGACACTAAAGGAAGTCGTATGGGCCCTTGAACAAATAAAGAATGGTAAATCTCCTTGGCGAAATGACATACCCATGGAAATGATAAAATGTGCAGGTGATGCAATTATAGGAAGGATATCAGATCTTTGCAACATGATATGGAAAAAGAAAGAATGGCCAGTGGATTGGCAGAGAACGATTTTCAATCCCTTACCACAGAAGACAAGGGAATGTGCTAACAATAGAACAATAGGATTGTCAAGTCATGTAAGAAAAATTGTGCTAAAAATAATAAATAAAAGACAAGAACCTTTTATAGAAAGAACTGTCAATAGAACAAACTGGTTTCAGAACGGGTAAGGGAACCAGGGATCAGATAGTGAACCTAAGATGGATAAGGGAAGAGAGCAGAAAATTCAAAAAAACAAAACAAAAACAAAAAAAAAATCCTACATTTATGCTCTTTGGACTATTCTAAAGCATTTCACTCTGTGGACCATAATGGATTACTTTAACAAACATGGGCATAACAGGACAAACAATCATTCTACTAAGACAACTATATACAGGACAAGAAGTGAGGGTGCAATTAGCAGAAGGAACAACTGAGTGGTTTAAAATTAGCAAAGGAGTTAGACAAGGATGCATTCTCTTCCCTGCATTGTTGAATCTGTACACAGAAATGATCGCGAGAACAATGAAATCGAATGAAATGAATGTTAGGGACGCCGAAATGAATGTTATGGAATGAAATGAATGTTAGGGAATGAATTGAAGGACGCCGAATCAACAATATTCGATATGCAGATACTTGCAGAGGACAGCAGAGGTTTAGAGAAACTATTAGGAAAGTCAGAAAGCAGGACTCAAGATGAATTTAAAAAGACCGTAGTAATGACAACTAGACAGAAAGAGAAAATACAGATAAATGAAGAAGAAATAAAAACTACAAACAAGGTAAAATTTCTGGGAGAAATTACAACAAAAGACGGATGATGTACTGCCGAAATTAAAAGAAGAATAATTTTGGGAAAGGCAACCATGAGAAAATGTAAGCAATTCATTAAAGACTCAGGTTTATCAAATAAGACTAATACTAAACTAATTTTTTTAAAATTTCTAATAGTTTTATATGGCTCCAAAAGCTGGACTTCAAGATCTATCGACAAAAGAAAGATGGATTTGAAATGTGGTGCTGGCAGAAAATACTGAAAACTCATTGGACTCACAGAAGAACAAACCTGTCTATATTGGAAGAAGTGAAGCTGGGTTTCTTTTCAGAAACCACAGCCATCATATGGAAATTATCATTCTTTGAACGCATTGCAAGAAGAATGGAATCATTGGACAAGGACATGATCTTAGGAACAATGGATGGAACTAGGAGACCGGGAAGGAGAATAAGATGGGATGAGGAAATCAAAAACACAAACCAAGTTGACTTGGATAAAAGCAATGAGAAGGACTCTACACAGAACAGTTTGGAGGAAACTTACTAAGGAAGTGACAACAGAAAGGAAAAGAAACTTTAAGGAAAAGGCTGGCAACCAACTGCTATGAATATCCCTATGGATCATCAAGGATCGCGTATGATCTACATATTACACACAATCGCGTGTGATCTACACACGAAGTTATTGTGGCTCCCGAAAAGACAGAAAATTGTCAAACATAATAGTAATCCAAAAGATGCAAGTGTAGATGTTTTTGTCAAAACAAGAATACAGGACATTCAAATACTTTGATTTGAAAAGTCAACAAACTTTTTCTGTTCCTAGGAAGTCTATTTAAAAAGGGTAAAGATAAAATACTTCAGTTTAATAATACTGAAGACATTTTGTAACTAGTTTTCATGAAACATTCTTTCCTTACTAGGGCTGTGACTTTTATGCATTTGCTATTTTTTCTGTTAACTAAAACATCCCATTTCAACAAATTATATACATTTTGAAGTATTTAGAATCTATTTAAGCTATTTTCATTTCACATATATGACCATAATTGCATATTTGCATATTTTTGTTGTACCCCACATCCGCAAGAAGTAGCCGAAAAGTTACAGTCCCGTCAGCGTGTAAATGGCTCTTACAGTTCTCTCGCCACTTGCCATGGATCATCACGTTACCTGCTCTGAAACAATGGGCTTCCAAAGATTTGTTTGCATTGCCATAACCACAGATCAGTGTTGCCGCTCGCCTGACTTATACGAAGTTGCTCGAAAAACAAGCTAACACCTGTGATCTGGCAGTATCAGTTGAAACGAAATGTGCATCTGCCAAGTGCCTAAGCGTGCTCACACACGGCGCAAATGTGGAATGGTATTAGAAGTGTCAGGTCCGTGAATTTGCCATGAATTGAGAGGAAATCATAATTTTTAATGCAATTCCTATATTTTTTATTTTGTGAAATGTACATGAACTGCGTCTCCCATTATTTTCCTAAGAAATGAGTGTTCTTCAAAATTAAGCCCTTGATTTAAGGTTTGTCACTTGTAACAATTTTTATGATTTCTTTAACTTTTTGCTGTAAACAAATTTTCCACATTATTTTTTTTATTTATTTTTTACACTTGCACATTACATTACCCTATTTTATATATTTTCCATTTTTAATTGCAAATACGGTATTACCAAACATATTTAGATATATATACACACATATTTTGCAGTTTTTATTGCATATAAATCACAGCCCTAGTTATAGCATTCCTCTACAACATGTAATATATTAATATCAAACAAAGCAATGAATTACCTGTATTTTATCATATTTAACAGCAATATTACATGATTTCTAAAAAAATCATTATTACTCATTAAATTATCAATGAAATAAGAGGTCTAATGTTCTACTTCTCTTAAATATTTGTTCAGCTGAGTCTCAAAGTTTTACTGAAGATGGTTAATTTCCGTAATAATGCCTTTTCACTAATACATAACTGATCTTCATTATTGATTGTTAAGTACATACAAATTCAAAAGTAATTTCTAACATTCACTGAATTAACAAGCTAAAATTTACAAACCATTGCACACCACACAGATTTATCATATTACAACATTTGAAGCTTTTTCCTGTAGTGAGGAAGCAGAAATTCACAACAATTATAATTCTGTAATTCTTTTTTACCAGTCATTAAAAGTACAGATTAAAATTAACACTTGCCTCTTTCTCCTTAGTATCCTCTTGACTATTCAATGTGGGAGCTGGGCTGGCTGCAGCACTCGTGGCCGGTGTGGCACTTGTGCTCGTGGTAGCACTACGTTCCCCGGCTTCCCCACTGCCAACTAATTTCACAGGTTCCACAGGTTTGCGAATAAGTTCAGGCATACTATAATAGCCATTGATATGTTCAAATTCTTGAACCTGTATGCCAAAGATCATAAAATGAAAGAGAGAAATAACCACCTCATTTGAACATGGTTCACATATTACAAGTAATGTATTTGAAAACTTGTTTCACTGTGTCCATTTTCTTCTAAGCATTCTGATTACACTTTTATTTCTGTTTTAAGATCATACAACTTTTACCTGAATATAAGAAACCTTTTTTCTTCAATAAAGTTTCCCAGAAGATTCTTGGCACCCACCAAGGATTTGCGAGGCAATTCATACAAATCTTTTATAATGGGCCCATAACGACAGAATGTCTAACAAATGGCATTGTAGTATGCAAAAGGCAATATGAAAATTAATAAAAATCATAACCAAAACTTTTTCATGACATTTTACAACAATGATCAAAAAGAGCCATGCACTCTTAGCTCTTGATGCCTGGTGGGTGCAAACCTGCACTATACAAAAGATAGAAATAAAAAAATTCAACTTTATAACAGTTTACAATAAAATGGAATGATAAAAAATATATTCTCAAAGAAAAAAAATCTATAAAGTTAAGAACTGCTGTTCTCTTCCGTGCAACATGTGGATCAGGGGTACAGGAGGTGCAAGTTAATTTTTCACAACCAGTAGTCTTATATTCAGGTATAAACAGAAATTAATAAGTAACTAATTTTCCTATTTAATTTTACATTTGCAAATATAAAAGATATTTTATACAATTGCAGAAGAGCGTTCTTGTTTGTTCATGATTCCAACTCAGTACGTTTTCCTGTTACAAAGTCTATATTTATAATAATTAAAATTTAATATACGAGAATGAAGGATTCAAATAATACAAAATTTATGAGTTTCAGAATCTCTCAGAATATTGATTCAGATACAGGAATATTTTGTACAAATACTTATTATTCATATGTTAAAACAACCTCAAATTGGATGAATTTAGTTATTGCAAAAGTCTCTCTTAATGGCTGGTACAGTGTACAATATTTATCATTGCATTTGTTGTTAGAACAGGGATAAAATGAAATTTAAAACTACTAGTACTAAACAGCATATTTTGTCTTACAATGCAATTGTAACAGTCATATAATATTACAGTTTTACAACTTAAATCATACAAATTCTTCAGTCATCCCCTTAAAAAAATATCCCTTATGCAAAAGGAGCGTGAAAGATGCAAATTTGCGATTTTGGAAAGTTTCAATGTTTTAATGAAAGTTACCATATTCTAAATTCATATACCATATTCTGTTACCATACTTCTAAGGGCACTTCGCTCTATTTGAGAAAAAAATTCAAGGGAAAACAAAATTTTGCTATTGAAATTGACTTGTTGCTAGTTTAAAAAGGCTACTCGGTAGTGAAAATTTATGACTAATATATCTCTGTATCTACGAAGAAAGAAAAAATTTAAAATTAAAAAATTTTGAGATTTCAAGAAATTTTTTGAGAGAGAATCTGAAAGCATTAGCATGTACTAATGAATGAAATTTAATTATAAAAACACTAACAAACATTTGTATGCAATTAAAAACTACAAATATTTAATTTTTTGAAATGCAAAAGTTTTTAATGAAAATGATATTTAAACATCATAGAATACAGTGTACTGTGACCTATGCTTAAACATTTTTTTGAAGTAAACTTTTTGTTTAATTTTGAGAAAATTATGTTTGTATTTGTGAAAAAGTCATCAATTCACCCTTGTCACTACCAAAATTGTTGTGGCTGCCAAGGCAGTAGTGCTCAAGTTACTGTTGTTGGTGAAGTGACAGATTTGAGTCTTTCACCCACCATTTTGTCAACCATTTTGTAGTGACAAGGGTATTGGCTTCCCCACCCTTGATGCATTGCTTTTTTTCATGGCACCCTATCTTTCTTGGTCAGTCATGTTGGTGGGATGGAGTATTGCCTCAGTACCTCGTATCATCTGCATGCATCCTATCCTTCTCTTCATTCCTTGCCTTTCCCCCGTATCTTGTATGTAACAGACCAGTGTTTGTTTCTTACATGTCTGCATTTCATTGCTAATAAGAAACATACTCTTTTATAGTTTCTTCAGATTTTCTACACACCTACTATAAATGTAGGTAAAACATTTTTGTATTCTCTTATTTCACAATTAAATGTTAGTAATTCACTATAAAGTAAGTGGGAAATTACAATAAAAATTCTTTGGTGGTCTTTTTAAAACATCAAAATGAGCAAACTGCTCAGAATGGAAAGAAAATTTACGATGTTTTGAATTTCCAATCAATTGTATCCAATATGTGTCGCACCCATTGTGTGTTTTAAGCCTACAAGCAGGTTCTGCGTAGTGCAAACAAACGTGTAAATCTTGTTCAGCTACTGCACATCCTCCCAACAATGTCATTTAGAAAGTGTTTACTCAATATGGCAGCATATCGCAGACATTTTCAGGGTTATAATGCACTACAGCCCTAAAGAAGACCATGATGTTGGTCAAAACATCTTAGCCTTCGACACGGCATCACCCAGACAGCCCAGAACAGGAATCTGTCAGAGGAAGCTTACGACATCAGACCTTAATATACATAACCACGTTTTTTGCAATATAGCATTTATTGCAAAAGTTAAAATTTTAACCATTTTCGAGATTTTGAAGATTTTAACAAAAAGCAGTCCTTTCCATTATAAATTATTTTGATCTGAACACAAATATGGCATTTTTGAAAAAAATTTGAGAATATAAAGCACACCTCCAAGTTCACATGAAATCCATCAGCAAATATAAATTTTGGAAAAAGCCCAACCAAAATTTTAGTGCTACAGCCGTTTGCATGGTTAAGGTGTTACACCACATCAATATTATTTAACAAAGCATTGGTCATTATCAGAATATCATTTAAAGGAGAGTGCATCTCCAACTCTTGTTAATAAAATACAGAGGAATATCTAAAACATCCCTAATACCTGAAGATTCACTACAAGCACATAACTTACATTTGTATATCTACAACTTACCTTCTTTCTTATTAAGGACATGACACCAATCCGTGTCAAAACATGTTGTCGACTTAAACCTTCTCTTGGAACCCCATCGGCAAACGTCTCTGCATTATCTGCACCAGGTTCACAAAGATGTCGCATAAATAAAGAAACATATGCCTTGAAGTTTTTCTCAGATTTTCCTCTTAAGTCACGCACCAACCTGCAAATGTCCACACAGTAACTGTCACTAAACCTCTTCAGACATTCTCAAAATATTTTATATTGTTAAAATCTGCTTTGTTTTTGCTTCTTACCACTGAGAGTTAAAAGCATCTTGAGGTGGCATACCATAACGCATAATAGCGTTGAGAAATGCCTTTCTCTGACGAGCATTGAAACCCAGAACCTGCAACAACACAAATTTGTATTAAGGGTTGCACATTCACATACATTTTATTTATTTAAAGTGATACACAGGCAACAGAATATACGATCTATCAGTGGAAAAAGAGTAAAGGCCACTCAAGTTCAAGGTCTTCCGCTTTGAAGAGACGATCATAAGCCCTTTTGAAGGAGTTAGGACTGGGTGCCAATACTACATTCTTAGGAAGAATATTTCGAGGCTCAACAACTTGGTTGCACAGAAAATTTTTATTTTGAATTCGATTAAGCTTGGACTTAATAAGTTTCATAATTTTCAGAGGATGAAAAATGTGACTAAGATCAGTGTTGAAACGACTGTGAAAGATTTTAAACGTTTCAATTGGTCGCCACGTTGTTTTGTGGCAGCAAGCGTTGGAAGTCCAAGACCCAACAATCATTCATCTTAGGCGATGTTATAATGATCTATGGGTATCCATGTGGCTATTCTTTCTGCGTTTTCCAACAGATTTATATCTTCAACCAGGTAAGTGTTCCAAATCACAGAACCAAATTTCACTATCAGAAGTATGTAAGTCTTATATAGAGAGATGAATATGTTACTTCTTATCACATTACAGTATTTAGCCAGTATGAAAGTAGTCTTAATAATAATAATAATAATAATAATAATAATAATAATAATAATAATAATACTCTTCCCCCAAACCACTTAAATATTTACATTTACAAAATTACAATTGAGGTGTTCTGATACTAACATACAATGGTAACTGACACGTCACATTACTTATGAAAGTGCAATGATCATATTAGCTAATTGAAATGAGCTACATACAAGTAAAAAAACAAAGTATGAATGTATTTTCATTGTCAATTTTCTGGACTGTTAAGCTAGCATGATGTAAAGAGCCCATGTTTCTTATTTACAAGAATTTTACTTTCACAAAGGTCACAAATTATCTCCAACACCAGAATGCCTCAATTGGGAACAAATTGTAAGAAAAAAAGTAGGGCAGATTTTACACTTATATAGAAAGAGAAATATATAACTTCTTATCACATTAAAGGCTTTAGGCAGTATAAAAGTAGCCTTAATAATAATAATGCCTCAATAATAATTATTAACCTTTTCCATAATGTAACCCACATGTAACATCCATGATCTAGTTCGCTAACTTAAAAAAAAGTGTGTAATGGGGCTACTTTCCAATATGATGGCTATATTCCTGAATCAAAGGGATTCCTGAAGATTTTGTTTAAAGCTGGGGAAAGTTCTTATGCACCTTGTTTCAGCACACAATTTGGAATACCATCTGGATCAGCAGGACATGTTGGGATCAAGCGTCATTCAGAATTTCTTCTGAAGGAGGTGACACACAGCAGGAAAGGATCATTTGGTTCTAGTGAGTAAATTGATTGAAAGCTGTCTGCAAAAACTTTGGCAACATCTTTCAGGTCAGAAACAATTTCCTCATTTTCCTTCTGAAAAGAGTGTGGGGCAGAGATCTTAGAGGAGATCTGCTTGCGAATGTATGAATATCATTTTTTTTTCATTTGCTTTGGCAATGTTTTGTTCATAATTTTTCCTGTGGATTCGAATTTTGTTGGTTATCATGAGCTCTTTGTATTTGTTGTTGTGGTTGACTATTAGTAGAATTAAATTTACTCTATAATCTTTTTTGTTTGCATATGAATTCTTTTAGTAATCCATGGTTTATTTCTGGTTCACAATTTCTTTTTGCATAGAGTGAGCATCTAAAGCAATGATTCTTGATCTAAACGTCAGCTATCTGCTCTCGAATTCCTAAGAGCATAGGTGTTCTGAAGTGATATAGTTGTTGAAGGTCTCTTCACATACTCGAAGTTTGCTTACCAGTATATTCCGTGATTCTCACGATTTTCGGAACTCAAATATGCATCACTTAAGTCTATTTGCATATCAAAACGACATGATCACAGTTACCAAAGGGGCTCCTCATAACTGGAGTTGTCAAAGTCGATTCCAGCATTCCTTATATTTGCACCACATATTACTAAAATAATACATTGAAAGAAAGGAGATGATAACTCAATAATAATAGAATTATTGGACTTTATATTTCTAATATTTACATATAATGAAATGTGGGTAGACACAGCTAAAGAAAGAGCTTTTTAAAACAGCCTCAGGACTTTTTAAAATTAATTATTATTATTAAAAAAATAAAATAAAATAAAAGCAGCTATAATGGGGAAAAGAGGTACAATGTGGAATCAGTTTCGAAAGAAAACAACATGCACCAAGGATGCAATATTTAGAAAACAAAATTAATAGACAATATGAAGGAAAAAAGTTAACTTTATAGTATTCTAGAGGGAAAAAATCTTAACATATATAGTAAAATCCCCATTTTACATTTATGAAATTCACATTTTCCTGCCATTTATTCCAATTTTTACTGTTCCCTTTAATTCTCCTATGTTCCAATGTAAAATTGTCCCTGCTTTTACACTCTTGAAATTAACATTTCCCACCTCTTACACATCTTTCCCTTAACAGTGTTTATGCAAAGGATAGGGTGACTAATCATCATGCATGTGTATTCCCACTAACCATCCCCAAATACTTTACTGTTTGATCAGAGAAAATCAAAATTACTCAATATAGGCCTGAGTGAAGTTTTATCACTTTAAAATCAATTTTTGAAATAAGGAGAAAATGATTGACTTCTACATTGCATACATTTTAGAAAGATTTTACATATTACTGGCACATACTATATAAATGCACATTTCACTTCAAATTTCATTATTATCCCAGTTAGAAAAAATACAGAAAGTTGCTTAAAATCATGTTTACTTACTAGCTACAACCATTTTTACTTTCTTTCTAAGTGTTCATTTTACCATCACATGGTTTCAATAGCAGAATCTTTGTATTCTAAAAATAAAAAGGAAAGAACGAAAAAAGAAACTAAACGTACTACAACACATACTTTCTTGAATTATTTCTAACTTTTACAATTTTCAAAAATTCAGAGTTCAAAGAAAATAAGACCTGTGCCATTCTTTTAGCATACCTTGTTCCATGTCAGAAAAAGTTTGAAGAACATAAAATGTTGTGTAGCACAATTGAAAAAACTTCAAAAAATAAATAAAGAAAATCAAGAATCATTTAACCCACGTAAGTCATTATTCATAGAATTTTTAAAGAAAGGTTATTTCCATTTTATTGTATTAAAACTCAACATTAATAACAAGTAAAATTTACTTCTACAACCATATAGAAAAAGTAGCATAAACAATCCCACTAACAAAATAACAAATGAGAAACAACTTTTTCTCCTCACTCACTTCAATATTTCCTCCCACTCGTGCCAGAAGCGGTGGTAGAGGTCGATCCTTCTCATCCTTTCTTTCCATCCGCCTTCTGCTTCGCCTTCCAGGATCAACACCTACAATTTCAAACATTATTTTAATTTAAATATCCAGTTATTTTTCAGTTATCACAGTTTGCAATGAAAATGTCTTCACCCATTTAGCAAAATACAATAAAATTCTATCTAAACCTTGATATTGAATTAGTTTATTACTGAAAAGTAGAGAAATGTTAAAAATAAGCTACACTGTGAAAACTATTTTTTCTTAGCTACAAAGGTAGAGCCATACCATCAGTCTTTTCATCAAAATCATCGTCCTCTTTGTCATCATCTGATGGGGCGGAGAAGTCTGAATTGTAGTCTGATAAGTTTTCTTGCCACGTTGCATCATCTCTTCCTTCGTTTCCATCATTGTAATTAACCTGTAGAATGGAAATACCAATTAAAACAACATCCACTAGCTTCATATTATCAAATGTAAGAAACAAAAAATGCAATTATTTGGGATACTTTCTCTTCTCACCTGCTTGCGCACTCTCTTGCCTTTGCCAAGTGTGCGTGCCATGTCTTCCTGTTGTTGTTCATAATGATGCCGTAATAATTTAACCCAGTATGCAGGATCAGTGTTCTCCGCTTCTTGTTTGATAATCTCTGTCGCTTCTTCTTCCTATAAATCAGACACTATTGTTAGCCCAATATACAATCTACACTAGAAGAACAGTGGATGTATAATCCAAGATACATACATCTTCTCCTTCTTTGGTAACATAACTGGCAACTTTGAATGAAGATAGATATTCGTTGGCCCAATTCTCTTTCTGTTCAATACCCTCTTTTGACCTATCCAATAATTCATCAATAGCTTTATCATCATAATGAATAGCTTCATCTTCCTTTCCCTAGAAATTCGAAAAGCATCATCATGAAGCAACATTTACTACAAGAAAGGTAAGATCCAAGTCAGTAATTGCTTAGTGTCATCGCTTTCGAACTTACTTCTTCTTCCTTGAAAAGTTCTTCAGTACCAAATCGTAAAATATCATCGAGTTCCTGTTTTGAAAACGTTGCTCCACGTCCACCCATTCCAGGGCGCACAACTAAATGAGTCAACATCATTTTTCTTTTTGCCACCTGAGTTACTCTTTCTTCTACAGAGTTACGAGTGACAAACCGATAAATCATGACCTGTAAAATAACAATTAGCAGTTAAATTAAATACTTACAGCTGCAATAATAAACTAATAAACAACCAAATGAATGTCAAAGTTTTAAAAGCTTTTTATGTGTTTAAAAGTGTGCATTATTTTTAAAAAGAGAAGTGCAACAAAACATTTTTTCAGCCCTCATTTATAACTTACTTCTTATGGCATGTATTAACTCAAATCAATTACTTACTTTATTGGCCTGTCCAATACGATGAGCTCTTGAAAATGCTTGAATATCATTGTGAGGATTCCAATCAGAATCATAGATAATAACAGTATCAGCAGTAGCTAAATTGATACCTAAACCACCAGCTCTGAAATAAATGAATTTAACAATTTACATTTTTCATTGATGGTGCGGCGCAGGTTGCAAAAGAAACCCAAATATTACATACCTTGTAGAAAGTAAGAACACAAATTGTTGAGCCCCAGGAGCATTAAATCTATCAATGGCTTCTTGTCTCACAGACCCGGTAATATTACCATCAATCCGTTCATACTTGTAGCCCTCTCCCTCCAAATAATCTTCCAAAATGTCCAACATTTTTGTCATTTGTGAAAATATGAGTACTCTGTACGAAATTTAAAAAAACTTGAGCAACATATTCACAATAAGCAAGAAAAAATTAGACAATTTAAAAGAAACCAACCTGTGCCCTTGTTCTTTCAACTTCCGCAGCATAGTAGACAACAACACTAATTTTCCAGACGCCTTTGTTAAAGCACTTGCTTCGTAAGAGCCACTAGCAGTTGTTGGAGCTTCTTGGGCAGCGGCCGGAAAAAGGTAAGGATGATTGCAACATTTCTTCAGATCCATCATGATGTTCAATAATGACACCTAAAAAATGTGAATGAGCAAGACATTTTCAGACTATTTCTTAATCATCATAATGGAAGAAAAAGTGCGGAATTGTCTTTGATGATGAATTAACAAATTCTCCTTTTTAAATAATTCCACTACCAACAAGTTTTAATATCCCAAAACATTTAAAAAACATCATAAATGAAAGTCAGAGATACGATCTCTGAAACAAAATACATTTGCATCAAATAATATTCTTACTCTCATTATAAACAATAATAATTTCAATTATTTCATATATACCACAAAAGAAAGGAAGAAACCTTTGTGGTACTGTGACTTCGACGAATATTAAAGAGTTCTCCATTCTGAATTCTACTAATCTATGATATTTAGTGTTCAGAGTCTTCCAAAAACACTATCATAATCTACTTACACATGGCATTTTCCCAATAAAAGCTCAAAATATAACACCCCAGCTAAGATAAGTAATATTCCCATTCTTTTCATTCATGAACACACACACACAACCATCTCAATTTCATTATTATGGAGTATAAAAATATTATTCTATATTATGGACTTTAGAAAAGGTATAAACCAGAAGACAAACAAATGATCAATGTGTATACTAAATATACTATTTATTTGTAAAAATTTGAAAGAATTAAGACTTGTATAGAAGTGCCTTTGATGGAGATCTATTAAGATACCCCATCCTAAAGACTTCTACAAATCAACAGCATAATGCAGTGACTTTTAATTTACCAAGACCTCCAAAAAACACCACCATTGCTAGAGATGACATTTCCCAGATAGGAGCTTGGAATGATGCAATGCATAATTCAACAAATAGCTAAATTAATGAAACAAACTAGTTGATCTTAATGTACTCATCTCATTTGTCCACCTCTATCATAAAGATGACAGTTAGAAAACAGGATTTTGTCTTCTCTCATCAGCAATCTTTTAGTGGCACGATTGCATTTCTAAGATATCATCTCACAAATACAACACCTCTGCTATGAAAAGAAGTACTCCAATTTTTCTCATTCACAAACACAAAAATCATGATGAAAATTTTATTATTATGGTCTACAGAAAGGTTATTCTATACTATGGACCACAGAAAAATTATGAACTGGAAGACAAAATGACCACATATGTCATTTACTTATTAAAATTTGCAAAAATTAAAACTTGTATAGAAGTGCCTTTGATGGAGATCTATTAAGATACCCACCCTAAAGACTCCTACAAATCAACAGCAAAATGCAGTGACTTTTAATTTACCAAGACCTCCAAAAACACCACCATTGCTAGAGATGACATTTCCCCGATAGGAGCTTGGAATGATGTAATTCATAATCCAACAAATAGTAGATTTCAACCACAGCCAAATTAACCCAACAAACTGTCTGACCTTAATGTACTAAATTGTTTGTCCATCTATCATAAAGATGACTGTTTGAAAAACATATTTTTGTCTTTACCCACCTACCCTTTAGTGCCATGATGGCGTTTTTGTGATAACAATACCTCTGCTATGTTAAGTAGTATTCCTGTTATTCTCATTCATAAACACACACATAATAATCTATATTTAAGTATTATGGAGTATGGAAATATGAACTGGAACACAAAGTGATAAATACGTTGGAAACATGTAGTTATAAAAATTTGAAAGAATTAAAACTTGTATAGAAGTGCCTTTGATGGAGATCTATTAAGATACCCCATCCTAAAGACTTCTACAAATCAACAGCATAATGCAGTGACTTTTAATTTACCAAGACCTCCAAAAACACCACCATTGCTAGAGATGACATTTCCCCGATAGGAGCTTGGAATGATGCAATGCATAATTCAACAAATAGCAGAATTCACCCAAAGACAACCCAATAACTAAATGGCTGCCCTTAATGTACTAAAACAGTTGTCCATTACTGCCATAAAGGTGACCATGTTTGAAAAACAAGTTTCTGTCTTTACCCATCTATCCTGTAAAGTCCCCAAGACATCTTTTTGAAGTTGTTATAAAATCCAAAGCATACTGAGCATGTAAAGAAATGTGAGTAATATTAATTAAGTCCAAATACCAGACAGAATAATATATTAAAGTAAAATTACAAAAAAATAAATATTGAAAATTGTGTAAAGTTAGAAAAAAGTATTATGAAAAAAAATTATTTAATTGTATTATGAAATTTTAAAAATATATAAAAAAGTATTATGAAATTGGAATCACTAGACATTGGATGTTAAGGTTTTAAAAACTGTTATAGGCACCAAGAAATGCTCTAATTTTTTTAAATAAGTACTGAAAAAGGCATTAAAAACTTCAAATTCAAAACCTCTGCTTCAACACTATACACTAAATGGTAACCGTTTTCTAATATTTTGTAATCGTCTCTCTCATACTTAAAATTTGGGGGAGGAGGTGAAACTTAAAATGGGGGAGGAGGTGAGAAGTACACATTTTTAGAACGATTAAACATTGTCACTAACCACTCAAAACATTTTCAGATAATGCCCTACTTGTTATCTTCTTTTTTTTTTATAGAAACAAAAAATGTTCAAGTAACTCGGCAATTATGAACTGAAAGAGCTAACCTTTTGTTAAAATTTTCTCTTTGACACATATACAAAACTTTCTATGAAAAAGATGCTGTCAAAATTGGAGCATTATTGTGATTTAAGTATCAATATCACTTTTTAATTTAATTTTAGTCAAGGTAAACATTTAATGCGCACTCATTATTAGTAAAGTCTTTGTGCAATTGCACTCATGCCAATGTAGCCCAAGGAGGAGGTAAAGGTAGGGCTCCCCATATTCTTCAGAGGGCACAAGGAGAGGCTGTGCTGCAAGAACAACACTTCAGTTACCCTTTTCCCAATGGAACATCATGGTACTCACTTGAAAAGGAGGCTAGGACAATCACAGAGCTACCCTGAAGGGAAATCATTAAATAAAATGCCCAACTTTTACAGGATTCAAACCTAGGTCTTCAGCTCAGTAAGCCAGTGCCACACCACTGAGTCACTGTGGCTCGCACATTATGATTATCCAGCTATGATTCCACTTTGAACACTTCATAATTCTCCTTGAACATAATCATTCTGTCAATGCTATTTAACCCTATTTGCCAGGGGCTCGGTGCCATTAGTATCTGGGGTTCCTAGATGGCCACCCATCCAGGAAGCCTCAGTGTCTCAAGCTCCTTATCATCTGACCTCAAGGCAGGTGTCTAGGATATTTGGCTACAGTCGCTGGACACAGATTAATCTCCATCAGTATACATGGTAAATGCCAGAAAGATTCCTTTCCATAAATATAAATAAAAGTACTTATATATAGTAGTAAAATTCTATTCCTAAAAATTTATAACAACGATTTCTATCATTGTTTAACTTAATGTACAGGGCCAGTTTTTCTGGGAGAGTCCCATATTGTTAATCTTTGTCCCAGTGTCCCAATAAATCATTTTGAGATGCTAAAAGGTCACTGGTTGTTACAAATACAAAAAAATGTTCGATATTTTTTGATATCATGTATGGTTATTTTGACTTGAACACTTCATAAATGACTTTGGATTTCCCAATGACCTGTGGATCCTGACGAATCATTAGCAAGCTTTTGTTTGCGTCAATGCTTTTAGTTTGCATGGTTAATAGTGAGTGTTAAGTTGTTGGTATTCCTAAGAATTGTGTGCAGTTTAATAAAAACAACGATGACAACAAAATGCCCCGGAGAAAGCATGTTTAAGGAGAACATTTAATGGTGCAGTCACCATTTATAAAAGAAAGTACCGACTGTTCCAAAGACAAAATAGAATGATATCTGACAGGGATATTTACCTTTTAAAATTTCTTAAAAAGTCAAAATAATTGGTCAGTTTCATAATTGCCAGCTAATTTCTATCACAAAGCAGCTTTTAAATGCACTGGAAAGAGTAAATTATTTCCGAGTTAATTAAGTAATGAGAGTAAGTACTGTTATTCTGGAGTATTACGAATAACAGTATTTTTTTTCATAAAACACCTTCATAGTTTTAATTTTCTTCTTTTTCTGCCAAGTTGCTAAGATATAAACCAAAATTTTTCTTGCACACCTCGCACATTTGTTCAACCCCAACATATTTGTTCAACATTCCAAGGGCATGGTGTCTTTCTAACGATTAGTATTTCTTGAAGACCATCATGACATTTTTGAAAACTACATTGACCTTGATACCAGACATACAATTACTTTCATCTATGTATACATAATACAGTAGAAACATAAAATTACAACTTGGTAAAATATAAAGATTGGTTTTTGTATTTAGTTATAAAAAAACATTAAATAAATTTTCACACAATTACTGATTACACTTAAAAAAAGGATGAAGGAGAAGTTCATGCTCAGCAATAAATATGTTTTTAAAATAACTACATGAATGTTTCTTCTTAAATGTGCAATTCAGTAAATGAAAAAAGTAAAACAAAAACACTTAAGTAGAATACACTGAAACAAATAAACCAGACCATGACAAACACATTGTTCTATGAGGAACAGTGGGTATTACTATTACCTCCTCGATTAATTCAATTTAACTGCAACAGTAGTTCAGTTTTTATTGAAATCAGATATAAATTTGAAAATCAATCAATCAATCAATCTATAATAATAATAATAATAATAAGTTTTAGAAATCCTAACAACGGATCAAGCAGCTTGCAAAACTATGGTCATTGAACCATCTCCACAATTTCAAGCCGTAGATGTACATTCCGGCAAAAGCACAACTTTTTTATTACTTTTAGACCAATTGCAGGTGAACAGAACTGGTCAGGCTCCACTGAAACACATCCTTAAAGACACTGCAAATCCTTGAACAAACCTCCAATAGTTTGCTCATGTAAAGTAATTCATGTTGCTATGACTGCTTAACATCTATACATTGAAAGAAATATTTTTTCATGCTCACAAAAGTTTTTGCAGAATATGATGCACTATTCTGTATTTAGCTCTTTTCTTTTCTTACAATGAATTACTTTTGCAGTTGAAAAAGCATAATTTAATTGGTAAACGTTTAATACACAAGTTGGATGTTGAACTGAATAGAAAACTTATGTTTGGATAGCCTTTCAAGTTAATACAGAATTCTGTAGAGATGCACGATTTCGGATTTAGAAATAAATTACTAGGCATTCCAAAACAGAAGAAAATTGCTTTTCTAGACTGTTAGATCATGTTTTGAACAGAAAAAATCTATTATAAAAATGTAAAGATCGGTTTTTGATGTTTTTTTCCCTCCACAATTTTCTAATACATTAGTTATTTTGTCACAACTGAAAGACGTTTGTACGAGGAATGGTAGGTGAGAGCAATGCAATCTAGTTCATGGATATTTACCTGTTGGCCACCACCTTTTGGATTTAGGGCTTCAAAGTTCCTAGTGAGAATGAATTTATAGTATTTCTTTTGCATTGGTGAAAGTTCAACACGAACAATGAATTCAGATTTTGATGGCATGTTCTGAAAAAGACAGTCACTAAAATTTATTTTCAATGAAATTATTACACAAAAGAATAATCAAAATAATATGTAAAAGTTAACAGAAACAATAAAAAAATCTATAATGCAAAAAAACACAAAACAAAAAATTACCTTTAAGACATCAGCCTTTAATCGTCGCAACATATGAGGACCTAACATTTCATGTAACTTTTTCACCTGCTCTTCTTTCGAGATGTCAGCAAATTCATTTTGGAAAGCAGATAAATCATTAAATTTCTCTTTACAAAGGAAATTAAGGAGATGAAACAATTCCTCTAGGTTATTTTGAAGAGGTGTTCCAGTCAATAGTAGTTTGTACTGAATATTGTATGATGCCAAAATCCGGAAGAACTACAGAAAATAATATAACATAAATACAAGTAAGATGTAGTTGCTATTCAAATTTAATGTTTTAATATTTCATACCTTGGACTGGTTGCTCTTCAGTCTGTGGGCTTCATCTACAACTAGAACAGCCCAATCAATAGACCCTAAACATGCTGCATCAATACAAATTAACTCGTAACTTGTGAGCAAAACATTGAATTTAATAGATGAAGAGCGAATTTTTGATGCTCTGCCCCCTCTGACTGCTCCTTCTTCAAATGATAATTCATTCTCCCTGATCACTGCACGAGAATCTTTGTCTCCTACATATGTCACTACATAAAAATCAGGGGCCCAAGTTTCAAATTCTCGTTCCCAGTTAATAATCGTTGAAAGAGGTACACTTAACTGAAATAAATTAGAATACATTAGATATAAAATTATTTCAGCAGATGCCAAAATATTGAATTATAAATTTTCTCACCAAGAAAGGTCCTTTACAATGTCCTTCCTTATATAAAGAATACAAAAATGTGATGGTCTGAATAGTCTTTCCCAGACCCATTTCATCTGAAAATTTTAAGACACAATGTTAGGGAGTAAAAAGGCTTACCAATAAATTAATTTTTCATTTAACTTCTGCAACTGACCTGCAAGAATGGTGTCTATTCCTTGCCCCCACGAATATCGCAACCAATTTAATCCTTCTAACTGGTATGGGTGAAGCTGCATACCAGTCTGATCAATGTAATCAGGCTGCCTATCTAATTTCTTTTTTAAGTCTGTCAGAGGTTTCTCAGGAGGAGGAGTATAGCGCCGACTGTAACAAAACGTGGAGCTTTAATAAAAACAACAGAAATACCATCAGAATAAAGAACTTAAATTTCACTCGACAAAAACCTACGGGATTTTGTCGTTTCCTTCTTCTTCTTGCAGCTCTTTTGTTTTTGTCTTTTTCCCTTTTCCTTTCTTTCCTTTTTTACTTGTCATTCCTTCTGCATTGCAAGACGCCCGTAAATCCTGAATAAAAAGGTAGTGTCAAAATGAAGAAATAGTTAACAACACAAAATTCCAACCTTCCAGAGGAAAAGGTGTCCCAGTACAGGCAATCTCCTTTACAATAAACTTACCATATAATATTCAATGGACTGTTTCAACCCCAAAATTTCAGTATTTTCATCTTCCCAGGTTGCTTGATCGTAAGACAAATCTCTCCACTTCACAAGGTACAATGTTCTACCATCTCTCATCACTCTGTGATTAATAACTCTATGGACTATCATCCATTCTGGTTTAATTCCATACCTAAATTGTAACATTGTAAAAAACTTAGAAATGTTCACCCATCATGCTAAGACCCTGATAAAAACTAATGACTAATTAAAACAAATTTATATTGTACGTTTTCCTAATTTGGCTAATCAATTTGAATTTGAGATAGTGGTCCTTTGATTTAACAGGGTCATCAAGGATAATTATTATATTAAGGAATATATTACAATCAGTTTTCATGTCCCATGATTACCTGTAAAATTTCTCCTCAAGTGCCATGTCATCAGCATTTGCTTCTTTAATTCTCTTCATGCGATGATCTAAGTCATCTAGAGGTTCCTCTAATTTTGGAGGCTCGTCCATGTCATACTTACGCATGTAATTTCGAATCATAAGAGGGTGGAATACATCCATCTGCAAACCCACACATTATAAATATCTGGGGTGATATTTATTATTGTAAATATACAAGGAATCATATTTCATCGGTAATAACAAGTTGTGCAATTAAATGCTCTAATAAATTGTGAGGAACAAGATACATTACATTACAGCCTTTAATATGTAGATATTCCTTAACTCCTTTTGGAGTTTCACTGTAGTGGCCTTTGTAATGCTCTTACCTGAAGTTCTGACACCCATGAGCAATGCCAGTATGATTTTTCATGCCATTTAACAAAAAATTCTCGCTGAGGCTTAGGAGATTTTGGAGGCTTTTTGCTAGTTGATGGTTCTTCTGATGGCTTCTCTGGCTCCTGATCTTTCTTCTCAGCCCATCGCCAAGTCAAAATTTTAGCTACCTTACCAGGTAAAGCCTTTGCCTGTGGTCAGTGAAAGATGGCAGGGTAACAAGGTGTTTCTTTCTTTCTTTTAACGCTGTTTATCACAAACTTCTACTCACTGAACATCTGGGACATTTCCAGTCTCCATCAGGTATGTCTGTGAGGGGTGGATTCAGACAGAAAGTGTGGTATGCTGAAGGGCAGGAATCACAACAGAGCAGTTCTCCTCCGTCCTTACAAACTCTGTCGACAGAAGTTGGAAGTAAATAAATTAAAACAGGCCGACTACAAAAACGGATCAAAAATCAGAAATTTTGCAAAGGTAGGAAGTGATCTTCACCTGCAAAATTCCATGTGTTCATCGTCATCTTGTTCAGGTATGCCTTCGCCTTCACAGTGCGGACAAGACCACTTGCCTTCAGGAGTCTCTTCCAGTTCAGGCTCCAAACACACCAAATGGTATGCTCGAGGACATGTGTCACACAAGATAATCTCTCCCCCTTGTTGACATACTTCGCAATAATCCTGGTGGTCAGTCTGAAATATTTTCATTAATCAGTGAAAACACTCACGTGCATATCTACTCTTATAAAAGCAACATTACAAAGATCTCCAAATATGTGTGTAGCATTCACAACTAAATACGTAAACTGTGTAAATACATTATGAAAATCAATATACTGATATAAAATATTTTCTCCTAAAAAATTACAGTTTTTTTAAAAAACATCCACCAAAAACATCCCATTACCCATGCATGCGAAAGCACAAGACTGAACAAGTTACATATCAGTCTCCATGCTCTAACAACTGATAAAATAAACATGCTTGAATGAAGAAAGATTGCATTGATCAGGTTAATAAATATATAAATAAAATGAAAATAAATAAATGGATAAATAAATAATTATAAAAATTCTATAGCAACAATGAGCTCTCCATAGCTCACCCAAAGCAACTTTTGTACTGAAATCAATACATACACATAAATAAAAGAAAAAGCAAGCTGTGTGTCAGTGGCAAAACATAATACAGTAATACCAAGTGCAAGAAATGCACAAATCCAAACCAACTGGACAGAGAGATTCAAATTGAAGCACACATATTTGAAAATTTAGATCTTACATTTCTCACCTCGTAACCATCTTCGCCTTCACCACCAGGGAACTTCGCTGTAGTTTTAGTTTTCTTTTTCTTCTTGCTTTTATTACCAATTTTGGTCTTTGCTTTACGGCGAGGAGCAGGAGTCTGACTTGTTGAAGCTGCTTCTCCACTACCACTCTCTTGTTCCTCTTCACCAGGTTCATCTGGAGTCTTCGAGGCTTCTTCGGCCTCCTGAAGCATTTGCTCAAATTCTGCATCAGAGTCACGATCTGTCCCCCCACTAGCTTCTCCCTCTTCCTCCTGCAACAAGAGTATTAAAATCGCCAAACATAAAGCATCTACGGATTGATAGAAATTAGCAAATGAAGATTACATTGCAATTAACATTATAAAGCTATTAAATGTAATTGAAGGACTCGGGTGTTACATGAGAGGTATATACGTATGTATTTATTTACTATTAAAGTCAATTCACAGCAGTATTGTTTTCATGATTTTCATTACAACTTGCCACAAAGGCAAAATGAGGTTTAAATATTAACAAAAAGTATAATAATGTAGTTTCATGCAAAACAAAGAAAGAAAATTAAATAGCATTTCTACAAATTATTACATACTGATTCAATTCAGGGCAATTTAATTCAATATTTCAAAATCAAATAACAGCAATTGAACATCAGAAAGTTGAAATGTCTTAAAACAAACACAAGGACTACAAGAACAACACTTAAAACCAAATATGTCATCCCCAGAAATCCCAAATTAAAACTTCCTCTACTTACTGAACTTCCACGCTTTCGTTTGCCCAGCTTTATCTTCAAAGCTGGAACTTTTGGATTCTTCTTACTTGCCTTCTTACTCCTACTTCCTCTCTTTTTCTTGCTCTTTTCTTCTCTATCTTCATCATCTTCTTCTTCAGCAGCTCCTTCACCCTCAGCCTAATAAATTAAATTATTATTGTGTATTACAAAAATAAAAAGCACGAGAAAGTAAAAATGGAAATAAATTAAATAGTTTTACTCAGGATACTAGATTGTACTGAAATTATGGTCACAAATAACCTGAATTAAATAGAGAATCAAACTTCCTTACTTTTGATGCCTCTTTACTGGGTCTTGAGCGACTTCCCTTCCTACTGAAACTCTCTTCAGACACACTCTCGGTTTCTTGTTCAGCATTTGGGTTAATGTTCGTAAAGTCTCTCCACTTTGCCGCAACCAACATCATTAATTTCGACATTGGTACCTGACACAAGGAATACAAAGAAATTATGTTTTCAAACAGATTGAGTCAATTTTATTTTGTGATAAAAAGAACCATACCTTTGGATTCTCCTTAGCCAATAACGGCCGGACATGCTGTTGAAACAACTTGTAGGTAGTTAAATTTTGGAAATCGGCTTCAGTATACTCAACATCAACATCCTGAAGACCAAAAGTATCACAAACTTCTGTCACTGTAGGCATTCCTGAAATTACAAAGGAAAAAGTTATTATTCTATAAGATTTTTAACAATAAATTCAATCCAGGATCAATCAATTTATGTTTCTGAATCAGGAACCTAAGGCCTACTATCAAGCAGTATCATGATGAATACCAACTCAATACCTGAGTTTGAATCTTGAACTGGAGGAGGAGGAGGTGGAGGTGGTGTTGAATTAGTGTGTTTTTGGCCTCGAGATTTCCTTGACTTCTTACTGCCTGCGTAATCTGAGTCATTTCCTCCAGCCTCTTCATCAAAACCAAAATCACTTTCCTAAAAATTTGAAAGAATGATCATTACAAATCACATTACATACAAATAGTTTTTGAAGAAATTAAATTTGAAATATCCTTTAAGTTGTTAAGAATCATTATGTGTAAAAAAGTAAAGATAATAAAATAGGAATGTAAAGCTTACCTCTCCACTTTCAGCTTTTTTCTTCTTCTTTTTCTTTTTTCCTTTTTTGTCTTCACTTTTTGCTTTTCTTTTCTTACCCTTTTTTCTTTTATTTCGCCCATCTTCTGGTTCATAATCATCATCGTCTTCCTGAAAACAAAAATTACAGTATTAATGAATTTTAGATGCATTGTATCATTTAATGAAGAGCATCCTAAATATTAAACTTACTCCTCCCGGGGGTCCTTCTTCAGATTCTGGAGAATTTTCTTCAGTCGTGCCCTCTGGTCGAGAGACATTCGCTGACCCTTCTTCTGCTACCTCTTCTTCACCGCCTACAATTTAATGACATTACTTGAATGAGCAGGCTTCTACTATTATTAGGATAAAACATGATTTATGAATGACATGTTATAATCTAGAAGCATTATTTACATTATTAGATCTTGGTTCACATACTGCTGCAGTTCTCAGAAAATAACCTTAGCTGATCACCTGAATTCAAGGTTATCACAACTCTGCACAATATTTACATAACCAAAACCAGAACATAACCTACGAAACTCATCATTGTGGAAGTGGCCACGGCCGAGAAAGATCGTGTCAAACTCTTTGTTTGATAGCCTCCATTTTGTTAAGAGGTCAGGATAAGCCCGCGCGGCTGTCAGAAAAATAATGATGTCCCCCTCCCCTCCCCTTCTCATTGCACTTTTATATTATTTCTTTCTTACTTTAATTTATACAAGAAAAGCTTTATTGGTATGTTTTCTACCATGCCACAATCATAAAGTGAAACATTACATTCAAAACAGAGACCAACATGCAGAGAAACTCATATACAAGCAACCACATGAATTCGTAGTCCCGCTTCACCGACCTATGTCGACGGTGCGATCTCCCAAAACACAAAAGCATGGATCAACTTACCGGCAAAGGCGTCCTCTTCGACTTCATCTGACGCCATTTAAGCGTTGATGAGTTATGTTTGTCAACCTTTAATAAATAAGAGTCACCAAAAATACAATAATCACTTTTAGTAGTGATAAAATAGCATTATCCAAGAACTACCGAGTCGCCGCCGCTTCAGCACCTTGGAGAAACGAAGTATCGACTGGCAGGCGCATGCGCACGCGGAATTACATGTACCGATGGACGAGTGCGCGGGAGTTGTGGCAATTCAAATTGCAAAAACTCTTTATTTTGTGTAATTAAATGAAACACCCAAAAACATTTACAAAATCAAGAAATATTTTTTCATGTAGATATAAAAAGCATGCAAATGCATTAATTACAACTGTAAAGAATGGATAACCTACGAATTATTCAAATTAAACTTGCACCTACGCACTCCAATTTATCCCCCTCCCTCCTCGGAACGCTTTTTTCCTGGGCTAGGTCAAATATTGATTGATTTCGGGAGAAAATGGTTGTTCGACTCATGCTTTCATTTACGCAATATGCAACCTTGTGTAGAGATAATAGTAACATGTTCAACATTTATTGATAAATAAATGATTTAGTGCATGAAATTAATTAATGTTACATTACATACAGAGTATATATTTTTGGAAGATTGCACAAATGTGAAATAACATAATTTTCTATGCTTCATTTAATTAACTTAGTAATCACCGATTTAAAATCTTAAATGTTGATGAACGAAAGACGTCCAACTTACCCCAATGTAGTACCGCATCAGACGTTGTTAACTCATCGCATATCAAAGAAAAATAATCAGTGTGTAATTTAATCTTTAAAACCATAGGTTTTTATTTAATGTTGACATATCGGTACGAGAAATAGAACTCACTTTATCACTGTTCTTAAATGTGTGTTACGAGCGGTAATAGTTGTATCTCCTCGTGAAAGGAGTGTTTGCAAGGATGAAGTTACTAGATTATATTGTTGAAAAGGTTGTTATTCACCAAGCACTCGGAATAGACCGATTAAGAGATTCAGGTTTAATGACTGAAAGCTAACATGTAACATCTAAGATACCAAGATATTTCCATGAATCCCCTTTAAAGTGGACATTTGTTTCATTTACCGCAATTTTTTAATAATAAAAGTTATTGTCATGGCGTTATAATCGTTTCTAATAGTTTTTTCTGTCGGAAATTCGAGACGAAAATGATTTCCATAACAATGAACTTCTTTCTTTGTTGATGATTTCTCTTTTGCAAAGTCAGAAATTTTCTGCAATTACGTAGTTCCGACATAGGTCACCGATGTCAGATATGCGGATGTTCTTCCGCGCGAGAAATTAGTCCCAAAGATCCCCTAAGTAGATTGAGGTGACGCCATGCTCCTCTTTCCCCGGCTGCAAACGCAATCCGGCACGCGGCCAACTCGACCAGTGTCTTAGGACCTTCCCCCGTGACGGTCTCCACGCAAGAAACTTATTAAGAATGTGTCACCATGTTATCAACTTTCGCGGCGTTCCCGCCATAACTTTTTCCTCTTGTACGCCGGAGCGCACTGCAAGCAAAATTCGCACATCTTTCGCGACGTACGGCATCACAATATTCTTTTAATAAGAGAAAGCTCTCCCTGCCTTTCAGCGACGTATTTAAAATCTCCTTCATTCGCGGCAGAATGCTGTCAGCGGTGGCGGTAAATAGCAATGGCCGTGACAGTGGTTGCGGCGGCGATGGCGGGGGCGGTGACGGTGGCAAGGGCTTTGGCGGTTGCCATGCCGATGCCCCCAGCCCCGGTCGCCGCCACCGCCAACGCCGCCGCGTCGCTGCCACCATGATCAACCTGGTCGGTGGGTTGCGGCGGTGGCGGTGCGGTGCGGTGCGGTGTGAGAGTTCAAGCGGCCGTGATTTAGCGGCAGCTGCGAGCCCCAGCCAGCGGCAACCCGCGCCAGCCAGCACCAGCGCGGCGCGGCGCGGCGCGGAGCGGCCCGGGTGCTGCTCTTGTCTCGGTTCCGAGCTACCGTACCATTCGTTCGCCGTCTCGCTCTTCCGCACGGCGCGCGCCGCCTTCCGGCTCGCTCTGTCTCTCTCGCTCGCGCCGCCCCCCGCTTCCCTCGCCCCCGCCCCGCGCCCCGCCCGCCAGCTCTCCCGCGCCGCGCGCGTCCCCCGCCCGCCTACCGCTGCGCTCCCCGCCCCCGCCCCTCGCTCCCCGCCTTTGCCTGTCGTTTTCCCTCTCTCTCTCTTTGCTCGACTCTCTTCGTCACCCTTCTCTGTCCTTCATTCTCTGTCTGCGTCTCTTGCAGACATGTTTGTTCCTCTTTCAATACACATTCCCCCTGCATTTTTGCTGGTCAACGCCGGTTTTTTCCTCGTCCTCTCGCTCTTTATTCCCACTCTTCTCTCAAGCCGCTTCGTGCCGTGGGAGTTTTTCTTCAATTCCTTGACACAGGGTTCGACTCCCCTCTTCGAATTCAGCACACTTGCCGTGCTGGTTCTTGGTCAACCGGTAACATTACGTGATAAGCATACGAGCGAAATGTGAAGGCAACGAATGAATGATAGTAGACGAAGTCCTTGCAATAAAAAAAAGTACAAATTGCGATACGGACGAAGGAAGCATTTTTTCCCTCACAATCGCCGTTTTTCTGTGCTGTGTCAAGCACAAAACTTTGATGCCACCTTCGGCACAAGAATACTAATAAATTCACGCTGAGTAGAAAAAGTATATTGATATCTTATCAAGTTCCTCTCACATCATGCTCGAAAAGAGCCGCTGCGAAAAAAACTTAAAATCTAGTAGTGAAATCATCATCACCGCAAATGTAAAGATCTGTCCATTCAACCCACAGCTCTCCTGATGTGTCGCGTATTCAACACAAGGTTTTCCATCTACCTTGCCCTTCGTTCTCATTGCTAAATATCATATGTTTTTTCCGCAACTTTACTTGTACTCATTCCACCATGCCTTACGAATGTGAGGTGTCTAATAGGCGTCTCTTCCTTTCGAATATGTATTTTAAGTATCGCGTATTCAGCAGATGCATTTCCGCGTTTAATTGTCTCTGCTGTAATTGCTAATAAAATCAGAATTTTTTCCTCCCAACGCTTCATTTCCGCGGGGAGCCACCCTTCACTTCCGAACGTCGAAGTCGGGCTTCCTTCTCGCAGACGCGGCCGCCTCTTGGCGAGCGGATGTGAGGAAGCGCGGCCGGGGGCGGGCGGGCGGGCGTTATCGCACGGAGCGCGTGCGGTACATTCGCGCATGTGGTGGCCGGCGCGAGGTCGCGCTCGGGGTCCGCTGATGAATTCCGCGCCCTGGGCGCCGACTTGCCTGGCAAAATAATCAATGCTTTGTCTGACCCGCCGCCCCGCACACCCCTCGACCGGGGCGAAGCGGGGGACGAGCGGGGCGGGGCGGGGCCGGGCGGGGCGGGGCGGGGCGGGGAGGAGCACATCCCGCCGCCGCGCGTTTTTGTGCGCGTCTCGTCCTTCGCGGCGATCGGGCGGCGGGGCGCTGGCTGCCTGGAATGCTCGCGGCTTTGGATGGTCGACGCGGAGACTCCAAGCCGGTGCTGCGGCGACTTCAACGACGAACAGAGCAGGAGGTGCTGTTGCCCTCGGAGGGCTTACGGCAGCGCGATTGTCTTCGCCGAGATCTCGTCGTCCGCCTTGCTGCGTTCTTGAGCTTAGTCTATTAATCGATTTCTTCTTCTTCTTCTTCTTCTTCTTCTTCTTCTTCTTCTTCTTCTTCTTCTTCTTCTTCTTCTTCTTCTTCTTCTTCTTCTTCTTCTTCTTCTTCCTCTTCTCCTCCTTATCTTCCTTCTTTTTCGTCTTTTTCTTTGGCCTCTTTTTCTTATTTTCTCTTCTCTTCTCCTCCTCCTCCTCCTCCTCAACCACCTCCTTATCCTCCTCCTCCTCCTCCTTTTTCTTCTTCTTCTTCTTCTTCTTCTTCTTCTTCTTCTTCTTCTTCTCCTTCTTCTTCTTCTTCTTCTTCTTATCCTCCATCTTCCTCCTTCGTCGGTTTGCTCTTCCTCTTCTTGACTTTTTCCTCTTCATCTTAGATCTTTCTTCTTCTTCTGTTTCATTGTACGACGTATACGTTGCCCTGTTGTATTCTTTCTCTTACAGAGCTTTCTCTGACTCTTCTCTTTCTTCTCCACCTCTTGTTCTTCCTCTTTCTCGTCGTGCACTTTTTATCATGTTGTTGTCTTCTTTCTCTTCCTGAGCTCTTATTTAGTCTATTATTTTCTATCTTCTCCCCTTCATTTTCTTTTTACTCTTTTTCTTTTTAGTCGTACACCTTTTATAAGGTTGTTTACCTTCTCTTTTAGAGCACCCATTCCAAGTCTATTATTGACAATCTTATTTTTCACCTTTTGTTCTTCCTTTTTCTCCTTCGTCGTACCCTTTCCACAAAGTTGTCGTCTTTCTCTCTGAGTTCTTTTTCTTAGTTTATTAGTAGTACTCTTTTTCTTCCCAACTTTTTCTATCCCATTCCTTCAACTTCCTCCGTACTTTTGTTCTTCGCTTTATGTGTCTCTTTTCTTTTGCATACACCTTCTGTAGAGTTCTTCTCTTTCCTCGTACTGACAATGAGCTCTTATTCTTAGAATATTATTGGTTTTCTTCTTTGCATATTGTCTTTTCCTCTTTATTCTTGGTAGTTCACGTTCTGTCTGAGGCGTTTAGGCTTTCCCTAAGCTTTCATTTCTTTTGCCAGGAGTACAGATCATCTTAAGACCAATACCCTGCTTACTGCACTACACTAATTTATGTTGCGATTTTTCTTCCCCAAAACTTCGTAAATTAATTAAGAGCAATTAACATTTCTTCTTGAGGCAATCTATTGACGTAGGCAACATAAAACTTGAAATATCTACACAAGTCATTTTGAAGAATTCCGTTTGTATCTTATCCCGTTTGTCATTCAGAGAAAATCTAAACCGATTTTTATCTACGTCATAGTCATAGTTCATTGACTGCAATCAAACCCGACCATATTGATGTGAAGTGATGGAGAGGATGAGTATTTTTATTCTCTCTTTGTATCACAAACACGTTTTACGACAATATGTTGTCGCGTAAGTCATTATATAACTATGTTCGATCCTATTTTTTACACATTGCAGTGAAATTTTATCTTCTCCTTTTACAGTGTTTTCTGCACAAACCGTTATTGACATGTATGCATTATGTACTGGGAATTTTGGGTCTCGATTCTCCGACTTTGTCAACTAGCTAATAGTGTCCTCTATGCTTGGGCCTAGTTTCATTTCCACTCTTGGAGGGTAAGAGAAACCTGCGGCGAACATGACGTATTCCCTTCACCGTAACTAGGCAACTGCCCAAGCGTTTCGTCACGCAGCTAGAAACGATTTTAAAGGAAAGCTGCAGCACTGTTCTTGCCTCGACTGGGAACCGAACCCGGGATCACATCACGGGAAGCTAATACGCTGTCCCTGAGACATCCTAGAAGACTAATTGTTATTAATATTAACTAGCTAAATCGTGTGATTACATCGCACAAAAGGAAGAACTGTTGAAAAGTCACAACTAAAAAGGACAACACATATACTAATCGGAAAAAGGGAAATCCCCTTCAGAATACTGTTTGATGTTGTTCACTACTTATTCACGAACAAACATGTAATGAGAGATGTTTACAAATTTTGGAACACAACAATCACTATTCACTGTAAGCGCAAGTTAAAAATATTGATGCGAATGTAATGGGAATTTCTTATATTTATCAAGCTCTAGATGTGCACGCTGTAGTGAACTAGAGCAGGAATCCTGCCATCCACCTTAAAAACGTAATGCATCACTTATAATCACGTCGTCGATGATAGTCATCCTCCCACGTGAAGAAAACAACAACAAAGTTTTTTTCAAAAAAAAGGAAAATCACTTTTTGATGTTGATAATGTGCAGTTGACTAAGTTGAGGCATTCCACACTTTCCATATAATATTAAATAATAATATTAAATATTTATTTATTGTAATATTTTTCTGAAAGCACCTTACAAAAACCTCCCATGTGTCTCTTTCCACATACGAGATATTCTATTATCAATAAAATGGCAAGGTCACATAGGAGGTTTTTTATTATCTATTTTAAGACCACAATTTGTAGTTATCTTTGGTAATTTTCTTATCAAACTAAAGAAGAAGCAAATTCTGAATGATTGATACCAAAAATAAAAATCGCCAATTGTCTCGTAGGAGGTTGTCCATCATCAGAATGTATAACCATAATTTCTAAAATGTTTGGGAAGGGACATAAAAAGCGATTGCAAAACATTTCGTTCCATTACACTAACTAATCTTTGCATTAAAAAAATATTAGAACTTAGAAGCTAACTATCTTCTATCGCTTCGCTTACAAACTTCACACTCACACGCTTGCTCGAGATCACTTTTGGAGGAAGGCCAAACGACGGAATGAACAAATAATGGCAGATAAGGGCTATTTCTATTAATTTTACGATTTTATTAACATTTAGTATTTGTACAAAACAGTACTACTAAGTTTTCATTTGAAGTAAAAATCACGACATTTGATGGAGTAACAAATTAAAATTTCTTTCTAACAAAAACCTTTAGCATTTCAAATATACAGATGTACGCTTTAAATATAGTGAAATTCGAGGATGCGTCTAAACTTGAAAATAGACTTACAATTTCCCGAGACAATATAATAAGTTGCTGTGGTGTTTAGTGAAATATTTGTAATCATTTCGTTAATTACAGTGAGAGTAACAGAACATTAAGTAATTTTACATTATTTCTATTGTTCGGTTCCTCCAACTGAAAAGAAAAGAAGAACTACTTCCAACAGAAAACCACGACAAACCACTTATCCACTTAATTGATGTAGGCTACGTCTGCGTCGGCAAACTAGGTAGCGATTTGGGGTCCCATAACGTCTTACTAATTAGCATACCTCGTAACTCCAGTTTGAACAGTTTCGCAATGTAAAGAATAAACAAGTCAGGGAATCAGAATTTTTGTTTCCTTTCTTGTTGTTAAATTATAAATACTGGGGAACTAAATTATTTAAGATGCTCAATTTGTTATTTACTTGTATTTATTACTATTCTTTTATAATTATATTTTATCATGAGGGAAACAGAAAATAGAGGAGGGAATACGAAGTTACGAGGTTTGCTAATTAACATGACGATATTTGAGGGTGAGGGGAGGGTTTAAAAATAAATAAATAAATAAGAAAATAAATAAATAAATAAGAAAATAAATAAACAAATAAATAAATACATAAATAAATAAATAAATAAATAAATAAAACTGTTTGCATTACTAGTTTCCTGTTATTTGTTTATTCTATGACATCAAGTACATTAAAGAAAAGTGTGTTTTATTTGTTTTAAAATACCAACAAGAGGCCTGAACTTCAACTGTTTAGGGCTTTCCGAGTCTATTTCTATACCCGTCCAGTATTTATTATCTTCTTTTGCTCCTTTATGATGCTTCAGTTCAAGTCCATAAGATTTAATGCGGCCTGCCTTACACCTTTACTCGAATTAGTAAAGTATTTGTTTTCGTATTAGTAAATAGATCCTCATAAATTCCCCACCTATTAATCTGTGGTCGGAGACAAATTATAACTGCGTTTTCCTTAAACATGTATTTATTATCTTCTAATCAATTCATATCTTCATATCTTCTAATTCAATATCTAATGCTGTGTGACGATGAGAAATGCCATCCCAAGGTTAAGAAGACCAGTATATACGGTGAAGGGATGTCTTCGTGCTAACCCCATATCTAACCACCAGCCCTTATTCCATGGCCGAGAGGCCGGGTCACCACTGCTCGGCCAATGCTTGTACCGAACAGGACAGAATAAAAGAAAGATTCGAATGATAGAGGGAGTGAGAAATTTGACTTCATATCAAGATTTGAAAAGAGATTAGAGAATACTAAAATTTATTCCAGCTGTAAAGAAATATCCATTTGCCTGAGATATTAATTTGTATCTGCATCTAGTTGACGAAGTCACATAAAACACTTTTACTCGATGAATAAAAAACAAAAACAAATTACAGTATTCAGTTAGCTTCCTCAAACAGATCTGCTCTTTCAAACCAGGACCATAAATAAAGATCTAAAGTGTCGTAGACAATTAACAGTTTTCATTCATTAAACATGCATTGACTTTAATAAGCAGACAAACATACAAAAAATGTAATACTCAAGTACCACATATACTCATTTCTTTCATTTATATTGAAAACTTCGAGATTACCTTTCCATGTGACGAACTTTCTTCTCGGTAAAGGAACGAGTGAATGAGAATATTCTGCCTGATGGGTTTATTCTACGATATATTAAGATATTATGCCTTATAAAACACTCGTGAGAGATGTGACGTGGTACAAACACGAGCACAATGTTGCCACAAATTATATTTAAAAAAATCTATTATTTTCTATTTGGTCGTGAAAAAATGAAATAATTTGTAGTCTTGTAACCTCATTGTACACCATTTCACCCCTTGGCCGAGTCTGGGTTTGACATATCAGGTTGAAACCATAGGCCGCTGTCCAGTTTGTATAGGGCAAAGGTTTATCGCTCTTTCTGATTGAGAACTGTAACTTCCCTTTAAGCAGCCGCATATTATTACCCCTCCATCTGATGTAAATGAAAAACCAATAGATATGTAATGCTTTATACTGTTTCTTCCAAAACAGTTTCGAGTTTTCCTTGAAGCGATGTTTCACGGAGATATAAGTAAAAGTTAATGTAGGGTAAATCCGCAACTGGACGATTTTGAGATAATGGCACATCAGAGGCCTCCTAGCAAATAACAGATTGTATTTATTACAACTTTCAATGCTTACAAAAACGAGAGGTATTTGCAAAAAATCGTATTGGTAAAGTACGGTATCAGAATTTTCAGACTGTATTATAATTATGATGCCCGGAATATTCACATGGGGAAATTGCACAAAAAATTTGTGAGCGCGCTCTTGCGAAAATGGGAGCGAAAATGGGGGCGGCAGGCAAGAGACAGAAGTCATTTCTTAAAAAAACATAGACTATTTTGTTCAATTGCATGATAACGATAACGTGCCTGAATCAAGTTATTCTTCTGGTAATTGGAATCTTTTTAGCATTGAAAATATCCCGACATTCTAGGTCATTATCCTTGATCATTTCTTGATATGATATCATAAGCAAGCTTTTAAATTAACGTCTTACGTGTTATGCTGATGCGAACGCATTGAGATTGAGTCCGCTTGTGGACGCAGTTCCAACTTTTACATAACTCCATGCTTATGTTCATGTTTGTATCGTAAATGGGCCTTAACGCAGGTGGGGTGGAGCGTGTGCACACCCTTGAGCCCCGTCGCCGACAAATGAAGCGCGCGCTGAGCGCGGGCGTGCGCGCCAAACGGAATCCGGAATGACGGAAGGCGCATCGCGGCGCGGAGCCCTAACGGGGTCTCTGGCGCGGGAAGAGCGACGGCCTCGAGGGAGCAGGACACTTGGCGCAGGAGCGGGAGGAGCGGAAGGCCGCTTCGCGCAGGAGCGGGAATACGGGAGGACTTTTCACGCAGGAGCGGGAGGAGCAGGAGGACACTTCGCACAGGAGCGGGAGGAGCGGCAGGACACTTGGCGCAGGAGCGGGAGGAGCGGCAGGACGCTTCGCGCAGGAGCGGGAGGTGCGGCAGGACACTTCGCACAGGAGCGGAAGGCGCGGCAGGACACTTGGCGCAGGAGCGGGAGGAGCGACAGACGCTTCGCGCGGGAGCGGGAGGAATGGCAGGACGCTTCGCGCAGGAGCGGAAGGAGCGGCAGGACACTTGGCGCAGGAGCGGGAGGAGCGACAGACGCTTTGCGTGGGAGCGGAAGGAGCGGCAGGACACTTCGCGCAGGAGCGGGAGGAGCGGCAGGACACTTGGCGCAGGCGCGGGAGGAGCGGCAGACGCTTCGCGCGGGAGCGGGAGGAGCGGCAGGACACTTGGCGCAGGAGCGGGAGGAGTGGCAGGACACTTGGCGCAGGAGCGGGAGGAGCGACAGACGCTTCGCGCGGGGGCGGGAGGAGCGGCAGGACACTTGGCGCGGGAGAGGGAGGAGCGACAGTACTCTTCGCGAAGGAGCGGCAGGACGCTTCACGCAGGAGCGGGAGGAGCGACAGACGCTTCGCGCGGGAGCGGGAGGAGCGACAGACTCTTCGCGCGGGAGCGGGAGGAGCGGCAGGACGCTTTGCGCAGAGCCGGCGCTCTGCTCCCACCCTTCCTCTTATTACAAGGGTCGGCGGTGAACATCTCCGGCTGGCATATAGGCATTTCGGATTCATTTGATGAATGAAACAACGAAAGCGACATATACAACTTGCATTTAGCCGCCCGTATAAGGTATGAGGATGTTTTATGAAATTTAACACGTCAGTGCTCAACACATCATAGTCTAAGTATTGATTGGTTATTTGTAAGTTGTATTTTTCTGTATAACTTCATGGCCGCATGGCATATCCCCAAAAAAGACGCGGTCTGTCCACAACCAACATCAACTACATGGAGACGATCTGTCTATACCCCTCCCTCTGGAAAAGTACACTTGACAGTCAGATGTGGACCAAGATTGTGGAAGGGAGAAATCTCATCAGTCTTCCTCTGGAAAGGATAAACTTCATTTCCTACATTATCACCTGAACTCCGCCTCCGTCAACTGCGGTGCTGTAAGTGACGAACATGGAGAGTAATTACATCAGGACATTTCTCAAATTGATTCATTACGTCATTTTGAAGACGAACTACAATACAAGTGACGAATATTTTAATATTATGTTTTTAAATTGAAAATGTTAAAATTTATATTATTTTTAAATACATATATTTAATATTTTAACAGTTTTTAAGGACTTACACACAATTCAGTTTACGGCTTTTAAGGCATTAAACCGGCTCTGATTATGCAATGCAGTTCTGTGGGGTGGCATAATGCAATGCTCCCTCACTTCCTCGCTGTGCATCTATCGATACCCTTGAGGACAACTGTGACTGCTATATAACATAGATAGCAGGTGTCATGAAAGACAATAGCCATTCAGCGCGCTCGTGGCTCGTGGTTATTAACCGCGATTCTCTCCGCGTGGCGTTCTCAGGTTCGCTGTTACGACGTTACTGACTGTGGAATATCTTGGCAGGCCCTGGCACTTGCGTTTACACGTGGAGATACTCATATCCGTGATCTGGGCTATGCGGCATACCAGCCCAGAGGAAGACCACGACACGATGGTCGAAACGTCGGCAACACAGCCTTCGACGCGGCGTCACCCGGACAGCCCAGATCACGCACATGACTCTGGCCGCGGAAGCCTACGACTTCAGATACTCATATCCTTAGCCGGGTAGCGCAGCCGGGATATTCCTACGGAGTATTATGGCAGTAACTTCAAACATGAACAGAAAAACGCAGATGGATCTAAAGGCTGCCTGATCCAAAAGCAGATGAGGGGACGGGTTGATTCGACACCCGGTAATTGAAAAAATAATGATTATTTGAATTAAAGTAAAAGGAACAGGCCGGGACACTGTCTCGAGAACTCGCTTAGGTCATTTGCAAGGTGTTTGATTGATTCGTGATTCCGGGGTCATTAATCCCATAAGTGTAATGCAGGCTTTTTTTCAATGGAGGTGGCGGTGACCCGTGCAGTCCGAATTAATTATCGAGTAACTACTTCTTTGACTTTTGCACAATTTTTTGAAATTTCTCGGGAACATTTTTAAAATGATGGGTCATCTTGATGGCTGACAACATACTTTCCCATCCCGACTTTGCAATGTTCCAGGAGACTTCAATTTGTCTGAGGCCTCTTTTTCTTTCCTTACATGACACATAAAGTATATGCACATCAGCTCGAAGGTGAGTGATATAATGCATTGTATGCAGTGTTTCGATCCATGATTCGAATTCCTTGCTCCGTTCAGTTCACCAGTCCGAAACTGTTTTCGGCTGCATTCACCGCCAAACTATCAATTGCAGATATCTTGTTCCTGGAGTTCAGAGTTGACTGCAGGCCAAGTCTCACTCTTCTGCAATATTCACTGCGACTTCTCTCTTTCATTGTGCTGTTCGAGAGGTTCTCAGATTCCTCATTGCCCAGATATGAAAGTTTTACCTGGCTCAAGATATTGAATCACAACGTGTATATCAACTTCAATGTTCTCTGACGTCATTTTGCCTCTCTAAATTTTAATTTTGCAAACTTCAAGACCAAACTTCATGCAGATGTCATCTCTAAAATCATGGACGCATTTGGGAGAGAATCGCTTCATTCTTAACAAACACTTTAAGATTAGCCTTCCACAAATGTGATACTTGTGTATCATCACCATGTAGTCTGCAATCAAAGTCAGTGTGCGACAACTGTCTATATAGTGGGACCAAACTAATCCAAAACAGAAGAGAGCTTAGCGAATCTCTTTGGAAATTTCCCCTATTAATCAGAATACTTATCGTTTCTACTACTCCCTTCCGCTGTGTATTAGTAATCTGGTACTCTACTTCGTACTATCCTTGCAAGACTCAATAAGTCTGGGAAAAATCGATAGATCTCCAAGGTGTTGAAAATCCAATCGTGTGGTGTACTTTCAAAGATCTTCTGGTAGACAATTCAAGCCATGCTTACATTACGTGAATATTGAAATAAAATGTACGTATAGTAGGTACAGAAACACTTTATATAAAAATGAGGCAAATATTATTACTTTCTTAAGAACAGACATCAGCTACAATTATTTTAAATATTAATAATTAGACCGAGCCATTTGTAGGGGGCTTGTCACTCCAATTCACGTCAAGGTCTCCTCGGAATCTCAATTAATGAAATGCTTCAATATCGTTTTCAACTAATCAATGATATCCAAGGCTATTCCTCCTTCATTAAATCAGAGCTTTCTATATTCTCCCTAAAAATACAGCGGCACCGCTAATGAAAACCTGTTCCTTTTTCCAGAATACCCAAAATGGAACTTAGTATGATATAAAACGTGTCATGTTACATTACTCGTTTTGAAATTCCAGCCGATGATCCAAACAATCCCTCAGCTGGAAATATTACTCTCGTAATGTAACACTTCCCATCCTGGTGTCGTAAATTACTATTACAAATGCTGCTTCGTCTTTTGTTTTGTCTGTTCGTACGTCCCAATTATCAATTGTTTCATTCATTGCATGGAGTAAAAACATTGGTGAAACTAACACGTGGTTGCAGTGTCATTAATAAGATCGCAAGCCAAATTTGAAAGTCACGTGCTTTAGGCGTGCGTCAGACGATGAGTCACACGGTCAGGAATAGGGAAATTTTGCACAACATAGCGTTTACCATGCGACAGCGATCTCGGACTTCTGCGCACGCACAATTGGTAAAGAATAGGAAAGATAAGTAAATAATGTTCGTTCGTGCCTGTGCGGTATTTCTACTCTTTGAGATCGATGTTTAAGAGGTTATCCAATCTAGGGCGATACCACGAATTCCATTTGAAGGTAATTTTGATAGCAAGATGTTATGATCAATAACGTCAAAAGCTCTCGAAAGATCAAAAAGTATTCCAATCGGTGCTTCATTTTAGTCTATTGATGAAGCAACGTCTTTAAGAAAAGAATACTCGCAGTATCCTTAGAAGAGCCTCTCTAATATTTTTGAGAAAACTGACAAAAGAGAAATTGGCCGGTAATTTTGAATTTAATTTCTGTTGCTTTTTTCAAAAAGGGGTTTAATTTTTCCTGTTTTGAAAATATCTGTAAATATTCTTGAGCATAAGGAAGCATTGAAATGTGAGTTAACGGGTGTAGAAAGGCATGTACACAAGTTTTCAATAAACAATCCGGAAATTCATCTACACCAGATGAATATTTATTTTTTTGTTTACTGACTGTTCGTAAGATTTCGTTAGAAGAAGTTTAGGAAATAAACATTGTGTAGAATTTTTTGGGAAGGGAATGATGTTGAACTCGGTGGTTTTAGCCCCTTCGTGAGTTCAGCTGCAATTCTAGAAAAGTGTTGATTGAAGAACTTTTTTCGGATTACTTGCTTCTCTTTCATTGTCCTTTAAAATAACATTCTCTTCTAAGAACCGAGATGATGTGGTCGTATTTAATACGATATTCCTTACTGCTTTAGTTTTGTTACTAGCGTTCAATATATCGTGATTATTTTTCATCATTATTATTACGGGTAGGGAATTACTTCAAGAAGGGCATCAAATATATTTAAGATGAAAAATTTACCTTTGTTTTGGAGAACACAAGAGCGTCGGATGGAATCCGGAACACACGTTACCATCGTGCACAACTAGGAAAAAACCTCCTAGGCCATTAATGTTAATAACAAAATTGTGAAATTATAATCTGAGGTTCATTCCGGATGTTTTCTCTAACCAGGTATCTCCCATTAGCAGGGCACCATCCCCATCCGGGACAAGATGTAAGCTTGCGACCGGTCTCCCGGCATGTGTTAGTATAGTGCATGTAAGTGTAATGTGTGTGTAAGTAAGGGGTAAGAATATGACAAGGAGGGGGATGAAATATTGCGCGCAGTTCGTGGCCCATTGTTAGAGTACTGCGACGGCATTCGGCTGGTGTTGATCGGAGAAACCACGGAAAACTACCGTTCAGAGCAGTCGGCCATAACACGCTTCGTTTGAAAAGCCAGAGAAGTTGCTGCCCATCATGTTGTGCGAATTGTGTTGAGAAATACTTTGAAAGAGGCGTAAAGTGACAATTTTCAAGAGTGACCAACAAAAAATAACACGAAGGTGTAATTGAAATAAAAGATGCAATATTTTTGAAAATGCGTCATTTATATATGTTTCGATGACGTGTAAAAAGGTGATAGTTTTGGTATCTGATTGCATTTAAAAATCCTGGTAATATTGTGACGCAAACTGTTGCCTAAACTCATTGCCTGAAGTCGCAACATGCAATAGCTCATCCATCTTTTTCCTCCATGGTTTTGCACGGCGAAAAATGGTGGAAGCATGACGAAGCCTGATGGAATTTTTTTATACCACGCGCATGTATTTCCACCACGCGGCGAAGCGTTACAGCAAGCGACAGCAATATCGATCTTCTACGCTTTTGCAAAAACTTAACGTTGCAGAAAGAAATATATTGATAATAGAGATATTTTCTTAAGTAAAATGTATTGGGAATAGTCGATCTTTAATTAAGATCATGTACAATTTTTTATAAAAAAACGAGTCGTTTTCGCGTACTTTCTACGAAAAGTTAATGTAAATAATATTTTTTTCTAAAAACATACTCCATTTTTTTCCAACGGATAGAGCAATAGACGTTTAAGAATGGGGCAGGTCTTATTTTTGTTGAACTCTCTGAATTTAAAAAAAAATTCAAAATGTAAGAAATAACGCGAAATGTACGTACTGTTGTTGCATCACTAGTTCAAGTTCTATATTCCGCCGCCATGAACCATAACAACAATTGCTTCTCTCTTCTTCCGTGTCTGATCAAAGATAGAGGCTATACCCAAGAAGGTATTTATCCCCAAAATGGATATTCCACAAATAATCTACAGGAACGCAGATAACGTTTTCGTCGTTCCCTGGCTGAGCGAATTCGAGATGCGATTGGGGCAGAGGATTTAGTGAGAGAGTATTCCGTGTTTTCGGGCGCGTCGAGTATTATTCGTACAACTTTTCTTGAACGATGGATTGACGATTTCGGGTGGAGTGGGGGTATTAGTTACAAAGTCGGCCACTAGAGTATTTTAAGTAATGCCAACGTGTGTGAAATGAAAGTCAAAACTGCATCTTGTGCTTAACTTTTTCGGGAGTGTTAGTTGACTCCCTTGAAGAACCTGGACCTGACTCAGCCATTTCTTTCGATATTGACAATAAATCTGAACAGGGGTTCTGCACTATGAAAGCAACTGGCTTTGACTAGCTTCTGTTTCGCGCCAACGAAGTTTCAATGCTTGGAAGGTTGTCATTAGTGCCCGCTGCGAGCTTTTGCCTTCAACTGTTTATTGCACAAGGGAGGGGGATCAAGGTCATCGTTCAAGAAAAGTTGCACGAATATTACTTTGCTCATTAGAACCGGAAATCAAGTGCTGTTTTAGCCAGAAGGTACCGGTGGAATACGAAATTCGTCGCCGACTTAAACGCGGCTTTGGATTTCCCCCTTCGGGTAGAAGGTATTTCCCACAACGAAACTCCACGCTCCTGCCGACTAAAGTTCTAGCCCGTGTCTGGTCTCCCGATATGTGAGGTCGATGAAAGGGTAACTATGTGTTAGGGGGAGAAGACAGGGCAAGAAGAAGGACGGAAAGATGACGACGAAAAATTTCAAAATTTTTGGCTCAAAAAGAGTAACGTGCGGTTATAAAAATGATGTAGTTCCGACTTTCATTAAAACCTACAAAATTTTGAAAATTGAAAAACTTCAAATATTTTTCGAACCTGCCCTTTATCTCCAGAATTAAAGCCCGATATTTCTTTCTCCATGCAATTTACTACTCAGTTTGTAGATCGTTAAATATACCGTGTGCAATAATACACAATACACATGGTATTTAAGGAATAGTATGAATCGTGGAAGCTATTGTTGGTAGCATCTTAAACAATTATTGTGTTGGAAACTATATACTATATTTGTTCATACGCGTGAAAGCAGTATGTTCATTCTAGTTTCCTGTAGTGTGAAGAGTTTTCACCGTCAACACGTTTAGTATTCAATAGAACATCCAAGGTATGCATTTCATTACACTAACAGGAGGAAAGGTTTCCATACGCCGCACATCCCCACTAATTTTCTCAAGACACTAAAAACCTGTCGCGAGACCAACAGTTCGATAGCTGCCTTGCTGCCTTGTTTTAGGCCTCCACTTGTCCCGCTTCGTGATATTTTAGATGCGGACTTTGTTGTAATTGCTTTGACTAGACAACTATCGTTTATTCCTTTTTTGGACAACCCCTAGAAAATGCTGCTTCTTTTAGGGCATGCAAATCGTGCTAAAAGTAAATTTTTTTCACTAGTGCTAAAAGTAATGCGATGCTCAAATGTTCAGATAAAACTATGATTACAACAAAGAAGAAATACTTTCGAGTGATTGCATGTGCCACCACTGCCTTTAATGCAACATAGTGATTTGCATGTTTGAATTACAATAAGATGAAATTCAGTAAGGCTGTAGAATAAAATAATGTATGACACATGTAAAAGTGATTTTATTTTGCTCGAAGGACTTCGCCACTCGGCCTATCGGACTTGTATCGCAATATTTTCTAGTCGCAAAATAAAATGCCACTTTTACAACTGTTATCATAAGGAAGGGAACACATAGAACGCTTTCTTTCATCCTTCTAAAACTGAAAAATTACGTTTTTTTCGAAGATTACTACCTTTCATGGCTCTTGTTTATAATTATAAACATTTTCAGGTTTTACAAAGTTCAGTGTACACACTACATTTGTATTGTTGGCTTAATACAAACGTAATGCTAATAACTTAATTCTAAAAATTACATTTTGGGGGAAGGAATCTTTCATATGGAGACCTCAGGGAAGTTACATTACTTTGTAAGGAAGGTATAGAAGGGAAATCCACTTTTAAAACGGGTTTTATGGATCTTACACTTTTGATTTCAACCGCTTGTGTGTGGCTACCTTGTTTCTTTATCAGTGTTTTTCGTTATCAGACTCACTTCCTTGTAGCAGAACAGACACTTTCATCATCTTTTACACTGTCATTAGACCCTTTTTTCACATTTAGTAAAATTTCTGAAATTTTGTTTCGGTATCTCCGTCGTAACTCATATTGGTGCTGCGCCAAAAATAATTAAAATGACTACCTTACTCAGGGAGCTATACATGTATTGTGTACCATACATGAACAATTGCGGATGTTTTTTTTAACCTCGATTCTTCTTGCATCTTTTCCTTCTAGAGTTTTAAGTAATGGTTCGCAATCTTACTGTTTTTGAGAAAATGGCGATTGAGCGTTTCTGAAGTGGCGGATTTTCAGCTCATTTTCACTGAAAACAGATGAGTTTTCGGGAAACTACATCTGACATTTAAAGAACATCTACTCGTAAATACACTAATGTAAAGAAATTGTCGCTAATGTAAATACTAACGACATGAGAAACAAGGCCAAAAATACATTTTTGTAATTTGTGAAAAAACAAAAGAATAGAGCAATACCTACGTTTATGCCATTTGATAGAGTGTATTTAGCACAATCCCTAAAAAAATTAAAGAAAACATGTGAAGCCATTTTTGAGAAAATCATGTTTTCGTAATTTTTTAAAATTGCCAGTATTCAACGCAATATTCTTCGAAAACTACCAAACTTTTCAAAAAATATTCATGACCTTAATGAAAGAATTCACTATGGAAAACAAATTTTATTTAAAGGAAAATCTCAATCTTCAATTTTGCAGTTGTAGAAAAACGCCCAAAAATTTTTGAAATTTTAAAATTTTCGAAAATTCAGAGTTAAACCTGAAAACCGGACATGTGCCACTTTTATAAGTGTATTCTTACACGAAATTAAAAAAAAAACAATTTGGATCCGTCTTTGAGAAAATTTTGAAAATGCTCACGAGGTTTCATATAAAATACCCGCAAATTTTAAAGAATGCTTTTCAAAATATCAAAACTTTGACTCGAGCCTGATGGACAGGGGTTTCTTCAAGTTGAAGAAAAAACCTACGTGTGGTTTAGGATCTAGTGGTAGTCACAAAAGGACAGACAGACAGACAGTAGGATATTTTTAAAAAATAACAGTTTTTCGGTATCAGGAGTCCTTGAAACCCTGTCCCTGACCTCCTGTTTCCGTTGAAATCGCGAAATCGATTTTTCGCAGCATTACATAACTTTCCTTATATACGTATCGTATATACGTACGTATACGGGAAAGTAAACATGTGTATTATTTGTAGTCCATTTTGACTTCATTCAGAATGTTTTTAGGGACTGTCTTTCAGAATTTTGAAATCTTGGATAAATCTGAAAATACGTCAAGAACAAGAAATTCTTAAAGCTTTGTGTGATGGTACAGCTTAAAACGAGTAATTTTGAGTAATGACCATCCAGATCCATTTTTGGATACAAATATATATATTTACATCCAATGTCAGAAAGTAAAAAGAATGCGTCAAAAACATCAAGTGTTTCTTATTTACATGAGTGATGACATGGACTGGTGTCTTCATTGGAATATTGAATCAGAACCTTTTTAGAGGGTTAAGGGTGTGTTCTCATTATAATATTTCTCCCACGCCTCGCGCGCCCGATTAGAATACCCGGGTCTCACCCGGGAGAGCACGTTTCTTCGGAAGGGTGAAATTTTCTAGCACGACAAAAAGAAACGGTCCTAAAAAAGATCCTCCAATGAATTTCACGGTGCTTTTGGTGGCTAAATTATACATCACTGATCCATGA